>JAVSCE010006934.1:0-378192 GCA_032199065.1 Smutsia gigantea | reverse complement strand
CACTTGATCATGGTGTATGATCCTCTTGATGTATTTTTGAATTAGATTTGCTAATATTTTGTTGAGTATTTTTGCATCTACGTTCATCAGGGATATTGGTCTGTAATTTTCTTTTTGGTGAGGTCTTTGCCTGGTTTTGGTATTAGAGTGATGCTGGCTTCATAGAATGAGTTTGGAAGTATTCCCTCCTCTTCTATTTTTTTGAAAACTTTAAGGAGAATCGGTGTTATTTCTTCTCTATATGTCTGGTAGAATTCAGAGGTGAATCCATCAGGCCCAGGGGTTTTGTTCTTGGTAGTTTTTTGATTACCAATTCGATTTCGTCACTGGTGATTGGTCTGTTTAGTTTTTCTGTTTCTTGCTTGGTCAGTCTTGGAAGGTTGTATTTTTCTAAGCAGTTGTCCATTTCTTCTAGGTTTTCCAGCTTGTTAGCATATAGATTCTCATAATATTCTCTTATGATTCTTGTATTTCTGTGGGGTCCGTCGTGATTTTTCCTTTCTCATTTCTGATTGTGTTTATGTGTGTAAATTCTCTTTTTCTCTTAATGAGTCTGGCTAGGGGTTTATCTATTTTGTTTATTTTTTCAAAGAACCAGCTCTTGGTTTTATTGATTTTTTCTATTTTTTTATTCTTCTCAATTTTATTAATTTCTTCTCTAATCTTTATTATGTCCCTCCTTCTGGTGACTTTGGGCCTCATTTGTTCTTCTTTTTCCAATTTCAGTAATTGTGTCTTTAGACTATTCATTTGGGAATGTTCTTCCTTCTTTAAATAGGCCTGGATTGCAACATACTTTCCTCTTAGAACTGCCTTTGCTGCGTCCCACAGAAGTTGTGGCTTTGTGTTGTTGTTGTCATTAGTCTTCATATATTCTTTGATTTCTGTTTTGATTTGGTCGTTAACCCATTGATTGATTAGGAGAGTGTTGTTAAGTCTCCATGTATTTGTGAGCCTTTTTGATTTCTTTCTAAAATTTATTTCTAGTTTTACACCTTGGTGATCTGAGAAGTTGGTTGGTAGGATTTCAATATTTTTGAAATTACTGAGGTTCTTTTTGTGGCCTAGTATGTGGTCTATTCTGGAAAATGTTCCATGTGCACTTGAGAAGGATGTGTATCCTGTTGCTTTTGGGTGTAGAGTTCTGTAGATGTCTGTTAGGTCCATCTGTTCTAGTGTGCTGTTCAGTGCCTCTGTGTCTTTACTTATTTTCTGTCTGGTTGATCTGTCCTCTGGAGTGAGTGGTGTGTTGAAGTCTCCTAAGATGAGTGCATTGCTGTCTATTTCCTCCTTTAATTCTGCTAGTATTTGTCTCACATATGCTGGCGCTCCTGTGTTGGGTGCATATATATTTATAATGGTTATATCTTCTTGTTGGACTGACCCCTTTATCATTATGTAATGTCCTTCTTATCTTTTGCTACTTTCTTCGTTTTGAAGTCTATTTTGTCTGATACAAGTACTGCAACACCTGCTTTTTTTCTTTGTTGTTTGCATGAAATATCTTTTTCCATCCCTTCACTTTTAGTCTGTGTATATCTTTGGATTTGAGGTGAGTTTCTTGTAGGCAGCATATAGATGGGTCTTGCTTTTTTATCCATTCTGTTACTCTGTGTCTTTTGATTGGTGCATTCAGTCCATTTACATTTATGGTGATTATTGATAGGTATGTACTTATTGCCATTGCTGGCTTTAGATTCATGGTTACCAAGGGTTCAAGGGTTGCTTCTTTACTATCTAACAATGTAACTTAACTTTCTTGTTAAGTTATTGTAAACACAGTCTGATGTTTCTTTCTTTCTCTCCCTTCTTATTCCTCCTCCTCCATTCTTTCTATAATAGGTGTTTTATTCTTTGCCTTTAGTTGGTATTTGATGGTCTGCTTTCTTTGCTATGATTTTTTTTTTCTCTGGTGACATCTTTTTAGCCTTAGGTGTGCTTCCCTCTAGAGCAGTCCATTTAAGATATCCTGTAGTGGTGGTTTATGAGACGCAAATTCTCTCAACTTTCGTTTGTCTGGAAATTGTTTAATCCCTCCATCATATTTAAATGATAATCGTGTTGGATACAATATTCTTGGTTCGAGGCCCTTCTGTTTCATAACGTTAAATATATCATGCCATTCTCTCTGGCCTGTAAGGTTTCTGTTGAGAAGTCTGATGATAGTCTGATGGGTTTTCCTTTGCAGGTGATCTTTTTTCTCTCTCTAGCTGCCTTTAATACCCTGTCTTTATCTTTGATCTTTGCCATCTTAATTATTATGTGTCTTGGTGTTGTCTTCCTTGGGTCCCTTGTGTTGGGAGATCTATGAGCTTCCGTGGACTGCGAGACTACTTCCTTCCCCAGCGAGGGAAAGTTCTCAGCAATTATTTCTTCAAAGACACTTTCTATCCCTTTTTCTCTCTCTTCTTCCTCTGGTACTCATATAATGTGAATATTGTTCCGTTTGGATTTGTCACACAGTTCTCTTAATATTCTTTCATTCCTAGAAATCCTTTTATCTCTCTCTGCCTCAGCTGCTCTGTACTCCTGTTCTCTGTTTTCTATTCCATTAACAGTCTCTTGCATCTCATCCATTCTGCTGTTAAGCCCGGCGATCGCTTGTCTGATTTCTGTATTGTCTTTCCTCAGTTCCCTCACTTCCTTCCTCAGCTCTTGCACATTTCTCTGTAGGTCCATCAGCATGGTTATGACTTTTATTCTGAATTCTTTTTCAGGGAGGCTGTGCATTTCCATCCCTTCAGACTCCCTCTCTGGGGTTGTCTGGTTGATTTTGGTCTGAATCATATTCCTCTGTCTTTTCATGGCTGTATAATTGGTCACTGATAGTTGGCATGTATGTCAGCTGGGCTCTTTAAGACTTTAAAAAGAGAAGAAAAAAAAAGAGAAAAAAAAGAAAGAAAGAAAGAAAAAAAGAAAGAAAAGAAAAAACAAATACAAAACAAAAAACAAAACAAAACAAAAAAACAAAAAAAATTCCCACCGGACGTAGATTCTGTGGGAATGCTCTAGGTGGCGCTATTGCCCCACTATTCCACAGCTGTGACTGTGCCGCTCCGCAGGGCCCTTTATCGCTCTGGCAGGGGTGGGAACGAATAGGAGGCTGTTGATCTCAGTGAGAAGTGTAAGTATGGCTACGCTTCCTCAGTCGCCAGCTAAGGCGTCTGAAACTCCCCAGGACTCCTAGCCTGCTGGGCTGAGTGTGCTGGGGCGATCCGGCTCCTCCGCTGGGCTCCTGTCTCTTTAAGACCGCTGAAGAAAGCGCGCGCTTTTTTTTTCTTCCCGGGAGCCAGCTGCAAGCACCCTGGCGCGTTCCCCACTCAGATCCTGCCCCTCTGTCTCTCCAACCTCCGCTGCACTGCGCAATGTGGGTCAGCGGTCCCCGTGCAGATCCCCGGGGCTGGCTACTTCACGGGGTGTGCTTCCACTCCCTCCCAGCTCTGAATCCTCTTCTCCCACCGGTGCGCTGGGGTGGGGGAGGGCTCAGGTCCCGCCGGGTCGCGGCTCCGTGTCTTACCCGCCTCTTGGGGTGCCGAGTCCTCTCGGGTGTAGCTGCACGCTGTGCGCTTTCCTGTGTATTCTCGTCTCTCTTTTAGGAATAGATGTATTTTCTGTGTTTTCTTAGATAAATATAGTGTTGGGAGGAGATTTCTGCCGCCCTGCTCACACCTACATCTTCCTGGAAGTCTTCACTAAATGTTTGATAAAATTCAGCAATGAATCCATATGGTTCAGGAGTTTTGTTCTTAGGTAGTTTTTTGATTACCATTTCAATTTCTTTGCTGGTAATTGTTCTATTCAGATTTTCTGTTTCTTCCTGGATCAGCCTTGGGAGGTTGTACTTTTCTAGAAAGTTGTCCATTTCTTCTAGGTTATTCAGTTTGTTATCATATAATTTTTCATAGTATTCTCTCATAATAGTTTGTATTTCTGTGGTGTCTGTAGTGATATTTCCTTTCTCATTTCTGATTCTGTTTATTTGTGTAGACTCTTTTTTTCTTGATGAGTCTGGCTAGTGGTTTACCTATTTTGTTTATTTTCTGAAAGAACCAGCTGCTGCTTTCATTGATTCTTTCTGTTGTTTTATTCTTCTCAATTTTATTTATTTATGGTTTAATCTTTATTATGTCCCTCCTTGTACTGACTTTTGGCCTCATTTGTTCTTCCTTTTGTAGTTTCATTGGTTGTGTGTTTAGGCTGTTCATTTGGGATTGTTCTTCTTTCCTGAGGTAGGCCTGTGTTGCAGTATATTTCCCTCTTAGCACGGCCTTCACGGCATCCCACAGATTTTGTGGTGTTGAATTATTGTTGTCATTTGTCTCCATATATTGCTTATTCTCTGTTTTTATTTTGTCGTTGATCCATTGATTATTTAGGAGCATGTTATTAAGCCTCCATGTGTTTGTGGGCTTTTTCGTTTTCTTTGTGTAATTTATTTCTAGTTTCATACCTTTGTCATCTGAGAAGCTGGTTGGTACAATTTCAATCTTTTTGAATTTACTGAGGTTCTTTTTGTGGCCTAATATATGATCATTTCTTGAAAATGTTTCATGTGCACTTGAGAAGAATGTGTATCCTGTTGCTTTTGGATGGAGTGTTCCGTAGATGTCTGCTAGGTCTATCTGCTGTAATATGGTGTTGAGTGCCTCTGTGTCTTTACTTATTTTCTGTGTGGTTGATCTGTCCTTTGGAGTGAGTGATGTGTTGAAGTCTCCTGGAATGAATGCATTGCATTCTATTTCCCCCTTTAATTCTGTTAGTATTTGTTTCACATACGTAGGTGCTCCTGTTGGGTGCATATGTATTTATCATGGTTATATCCTCTTGTTGGACTGACCCTTTTATCATTATGTAATGTCCTTCTTTTTCTCCTGTGACTTTCTTTGTTTTGAAGTCTATTACATCTGATACAAGTACTGCAATTCCTGCTTTTTTCTTACTATTAGTAACATGAAATATCTTTTTCTATCCCTTCACTTTCAGTCTGTGTATGTCTTTGGGTTTCAAGTGAGTCTCTTGTAGGCAGCATATAGATGGCTCTTGTCTTTTTTATCCATTCAGTAACTCTATGTCTTTTGTTTGGTGCATTCAAACGATTTACATTTAGGGTAATTTTCAATAGGTATGTACTTATTGCCATTGCAGGCCTTTGATTTGTGGTTACCAAAGTTCAAGGGTAATTCTCTTACTGTCTGTCTAATTTAATTTACTTTGTATACTATTACAAACACAACCTAAAGGTTCTGTTTTTTTCCCTCCTTTTTCTTCCTCCTCCATTCTTTGTATGTTATGAATCATATTCTGTACTCTTTGTGTTCCCTTGGGTGACATCATTTTAGCCTTAGGAATACTTCCATCTATACGAGTCCCTCCAAAATGCACTGTAGAGGTGGTGTGTGGGAGGTAAACTCTCTGCTTTTGCTTATCTGTAAATTGTTTAACCCCTCCTTTAAATTTAAATGATAACCTTGCCAGATAAAGTGTTCTTTGTTCAAGGCCCTTCTGCTCTATTGCATTATATATATCATGCCACTCCCTTCTGGCCTGTAAGGTTTGTCTTGAGAAGTATGATGATAGCCTGATGGGTTTTCCTTTGTATGTGATCTTTTTTCTCTCTCTTGCTGCTTTTAGAACTCTGTCTTCATCCTTTTTCTTTGCCATTTTAATTAGTAAAGTCTTGATGTTGTCTTCCTTTGGTCCCTTGTGTTGGGAGATCTGTGCACCTCCATGGCTTGAGAGACTATCTCCTTCCCCAGATTGGGGAAGTTTTCAGCAGTTACGTCCTCAATGACAATTTCTATCCCTTTTTCTCTCTCTTTTTCTTCTGGTACCCTTATTTGCGTTTGGATTGGTCACACAGTTCTCTCAATATTCTTTCATTCTTAGAGATCCTTTTCTCTTTCTGTGCCTCAGCTTCTTTGTATTCTTCTTCTCTAATTTCTGTTCCATTTACTGTCTCTTCTACTACATCTAATCTGCTTTTAAATCCCTCCATTGTATGTTTCTTTTCAGATATGGAATTTCTTAATGAATGAATCTCTGTCTTAAACTCGTTCCTGAGTTCTTGAATATTTTTCTGTACCTCCATAAGCATGTTTATATTTTTTATTTTGAACTCTTTTTCAGGAAGATTGGTGCGTTCAGTTTCATTTGGTCCTCTTTCTGGGGTTTGTGAGATTTTGGTCTGAACCATGTTCTTTTGTCATTTCATATTTCTGTGTGATGCCCACTAGTGTGCAGAAACTCCAATATCTGAAGCTGCTCAGCCCCTAGAGTGATGTTGGGCATTGTAGGGGAGTGGAGGTGGTGCCTGGGGGGAGGAACGATCTGTTTTCTGATTCCCGTCTGTGGTGCCTGTCTCCAGTGTAAGAGCCACTGGGTTAAGCACACATATGTAAACCTCTCTGTTTTGCATCTCTAGCTGTTGTAGGCTTGGCCTCCCTCTGGCTGGCTTGACGCCTGCACAGTGACTGCTGTTTTGTGAGCAGTTGCCTGCAGGCCAGTAGGAAGGTTTTGCAGGCTGTGTGTCACAGTGGGCGGGCCTCGGAGCTGAGTAGGCAGGCAAGGGGATGGAGCACCTGAAGCTCCCCAAAGTTCCTAACCAGCTGGGCAGAGCACACCCAGGCAACCGTGTCCAGCTCTCCCTTCTCCCGCACTGCAAGCTCCATGCAAACCCAGCCCCTTCAGCAGTCCTCTCTCTGCTAGGAAGCATCTCAGACTGCCTGCCCTTCCTCTTACACAGAGCCGCCAGGTGTCGATCCTGTCCTCCACAAACAGCCAGAATGTTAATTTCTCAAGCACTCTGTCTGTCCAAGCTCCCCAACATCCAGAGCACCACACACTATAGGATTCTGCTCACAAAGCAGATCTCCAGGGCTAGGGGTTCAGCATGCCAGTCTTCCACCCCCTCCCCTGCTCCATTTCTCTTCCTCCCGTCGGTGAGCTGGGGTTGGGGAAGGCTTGGGTCCCTCCAGATTAAGGCTTTCCTACATTACCCAGTTTCGTGACATCTGCTCTGTTCATGAGGTCTGTTTGCAGGCTGCTTCAGCCTTCTTTTTTGTTGCTGTTTAAGGTTAGTTGTATTAATTAACTATATTTTTGTACAATTTTTGGTTTTGGGAGGAGCTCTCCATCTCACCTGTCACGCTGCCATCTTGGAAGTCCCCATGGGCTTTTGATTTTATGGCATTTTAATGTTATTCAAAATGTGACACAAAAAATGGAAGATAGGTCCAGTAAACATAGTCAGTGAAAAGTAATTCCCTTCTGAAAAAGGAACCGAAATCTCTGTTGGACTCTTAACCTAAGTCCTTGTTCTTAGGGAAGGGCTTATGAAATCCACTCTCTCTGATTTCTTCCTTCTAGAAGGGACCTCCTTCAACCAAAGGAGTGACAGAGAAGAGACAAAGTAGATCAGTAGGTACTTTTTGCTTGTCCTAAGTGAGTAATTTATATCTTTGAGGATGGTTAGCCTGAGTGATTTCCATTTTACTGAATTTCTGCTTACCCAGGAAGAATCATCTCAAACATTCCTCATACTGGATAATGCCATGGTCAGCAAGAGTTGTCTTTGAATAAAAAAGAGACCTCTGATAGAGTATTATGATACCCTGTCAATTCTCATAACATTCCCCTATACTTGAAGGAAAACAAATTTGGCTTGTAAGTTTTCCTTTAAATTTCAATTCTGAAATGAGGTTTTGGTTTAATCCACTTAGTTCATCAATTCACATTTATTTTGCCCTTCATTCTTTCACTCAATATTTATTGAATCCTTTCATGTATTAGGCCTTGTGCTAGGATCTTGGGATTAAAAAGATGAAAATACATGATCCAAATTATAAAGAGCCTCCAAGTAGAATGGGAAAGACAAGCACACACATGGCAGTTCTATGACAGAGGTAAAGGATAGGCCACAGTTAGGAGAGAAGAGTTAATTCTTCCTAATCTGGTAGATACTAGGAATTGAGTGTCAAGAGATGATGTGTTATCTCCCCCCAAAATTTGCAGCTGTAGACAACATTATCATAGTTTCTGTGTGTCAGGGGTCTGGGCATGGTGTAGTGGGTAGTTCTTGCTCAGCGTTTTTCATGGGGCTGTAATTGACATGTTGGCTGGGGCTTTAGTCACACTTACTGCTTGACTAGGGAAGGATCTGCATCCAAGCTCACTCATGTGTCTGTTTGAAAGATTCAGTTACCCCAGACTGTTGGACTCAGGGCCTCAGTTATTCACTGGGTGTTGACTGAAGTCCACCCTTGGTTTCCTGCCTTGTGGGTCTCTGCATAGGACATCACACGCATGATGATTCATCAGAGTGGACAAAGAAGAAAGGCCAGATAGAATGTGAGTGAGACTTAAGTCACATCTTTTATAACCTGATCTTGAAGGGATCTTCCATAACTTTTTGTGATATTCTATTCATGAGAAACATGTCACTAGCTTCAGTGAGGGAATTACATAAGGGCATGAATACCAGGGGGTGAGGATCATGGGAAGCTTCTTACTACAGATGACAACCACTCAAGGCAGACTTGGGATGGTGGAAAAGGAGAAGCACATTCAAGGAAGAGGGATCCAAACGAGCTACGCCAGGAAAGCATGAACATGGCCTGACTGGAAAATTTCAAGCATTTGTTGTACTTCAAGGGTAGGGTGGAGAGTGCTGATGGTGATGGTAGTGGTTGAAATTGAGTCTAGAAAGATAGAGAAGACATAGGTGATGAAGGGTTTTGTATAGAAAATTGAGAAAGTTGAACTTTATCCCAAGGTGCTGGGTAAGTGTTAAAGATTTTTAAGGAGAGTCATGGTTACACATCTACTTTTGAAAGATCACTCTATGGCAGTGTGAATAAAGGAGTTATTTATTCCACTTACTTGGATCCCATTAAACCATCATAAGCAACATGCATGTCAGCTTTCTGGTCTGTGGAAGCAAGGAATTTGAGGGCCGTACAATGAGCCATCAGCAACCTGCACTGGGTCATGGAGCCCACACGTGGTGCTAGCTGTAAAATGGCAGAAGCGTGGGCAACTGATCTCTTTTTCTTGTGCAGGATAACTGGGAAATCTTAGATCAGTTTTAGCAGTTGTGGGTTCATCCCTTTGTGGGATAAAATGCAATTTTTACATATTGGTCAGTTTAGCCTCACTGATTAAGAAAATCCCACTGTTTGTAGCTTGAGGCTTATTGTTCCACAGTTGGAGAATTTTGAAAAGCCATTATTAGCAAAGCACTAAAGAGACAGAATAAATATGGGCATACTCAGGTGACCTTTTAGAGATTTACAATGTTTTTGAAATAAGATTCAATCAAGTCATTGTGCCTTGGTTCCTTATTTTTAAATGTAGAGTCTTGAACATGGTGGTCCCTGAGGCCCTGGAGAGTTACACATTTTGAGATTATTCTGTAGAGGCATAATTACTTAGAAATCTGCTTGTTTATTTTACTTACAGAGATTAATTTTAGGGCAGGGTATATTTTTCCCATTTCAGCCTGACATTCACTCTTTGATGTTTTTGGGTCATATCATTGTGGTGAAAGGCTTTTCTCCTTTTATGATTGCAAAATGTGTTCAAAAGCATTGCTGAGATAACATTGGACCTTGCAGATGTACTTACTTCCCACTCTACTGACGACAGGCTGAACTGTTTTTCTTCTCTAGGAGAGACATTGACATTTCCAACAAGGAGTATATAATACATTAGAAACGGGCATCCCTGAGAAATACAGCTGCACTGGAGAGTCTGTGTCATGGGGTCAGTCAGCTGGAAAGTAAAAAGAGACCATGCACGCATCTGAGCTAGCACAGTCATCTCTGTCTGATTCACGTGCTCACGGAGCAGAACTGTGCTGAGCCCGTGCAGTGCCAGAACTTAATCCAAGCATGTTCCTCTTGAACTGAGGACTGTGTCATTAGAAAAAATGGCTCTCTATTCGCCACTACCCACAAAATGTTCTTGAACTCAATGTCACATGAAGATGGCAAAAGAATTAATGGAGAATGATTAAACAAACACCTACTCTGCAATAAGAACTACATATTTGTTGTACATATTTATAACAATGGGAAAATGTGGGATTTTAAGAATTAATTTATTCTATTTTTTTATTTTGGTATTGTTAATGTACAATTACATGAGCAACATTATGGGTACTAGACTCCCCCTATTATCAAGTCCCCACCACATACCCCATTACAGTCACTGTCCATCAGCGTAGTAAGATGCTATAGAATCACTACTTGTCTTCTCTGTGTTACACGGCCTTCCCCGTATCCCCCCCTGCTACATTATGTGTACTAATGATAATACCCCTTTTCCCCCATGTCCCTCCTTTCCCACCCATCTTCCCCAGTCCCTTTCCCTTTGGTAACTGTAAGTCCATTCTTGGGTTCTGTGAGTCTACTGCTATTTTGTTCTTTCAGTTTTTGCTTTGTTCTTATACTCCACACATGAGTGAAATCATTTGATACTTGTCTTTTTCCACCTGGCTTATTTCACTGAACATAATACCCTCTAGCTCCATCCATGTTGCAAATGGTAGGATTTGTTTTCTTCTTATGGTTGAATAATATTCCATTGGGTATATGTACCACATCTTCTTTATCCATTCATCTACTGATGAACACTTAGGTTGCTTCCATTTCTTGGCTATTGTAAATAGTGCTGTGAAAAACATAGGGGTGTATATGTCTTTTTCAAACTGGGCTGCTGCATTCTTAGGGTAAATTCCTAGGAGTGGGATTCCTGGGTCAAATGGTATTTCTATTTGGAGTTTTTTGAGGAACCTCCATACTGCTTTCCACAATGGTTGAACTAATTTGCAGTCCCACCAGCAGTGTAGGAGGGTTCCCTTTTCTCCACATCCTCGCCAACATTTGTTGTTGCTTGTGTTTTGGATGTTGGCCATCCTCACTGGTGTGAGGTGATATCTCATTGTGGTTTTAATTTGCATTTCTCTGATGATTAGCGATGTGGAGCATCTTTTTCATGTGCCTGTTGGTCATCTGAATTTCTTCTTTGGAGAAGTGTCTATTCATGTCCTCTGCCCATTTTTTAATTGGATTATTTGCTTTCTGTTTGTTAAGGTGCATGAGTTCTTTATATATTTTGGCTGTCAACCCTTTATCAGATACGTTTTTTATGAATATATTCTCCCATACTGTAGGATGTCTTTTTGTTCTACTGATGGTGTCCTTTGCTGTACAGAAGCTTTTCAGCTTGATATAGTCCCACTTGTTCAATTTTGCTTTTGTTTCCCTTGCCCGGGGAGATATGTTCATGAAGAAGTTGCTCATGTTTATGTCTAAGAGATTTTTGCCTATGTTTTTTTCTAAGAGTTTTATGGTTTCATGACTTACATTCAGGTCTTTGATCCATTTTGAGTTTACTTTTGTGTATGGGGTTAAACAGTAATCCAGTTTCATTCTCTTACATGTAGCTGTCCAGTTTTTCCAACACCAGCTGTTGAAGATGCTGTCATTTCCCCATTGTATATCCATGGCTCCTTTATCATATATTAATTGACCATATGTGCTTGGGTTTATATCTGGGCTCTCTAGTCTGTTCCATTGGTCTATGGGTCTGTTCTTGTACCAGTACCAAATTGTCTTGATTACTGTGGCTTTGTAGTAGAACTTGAAGTTAGGTAGCGTAATTCCCCCTGCTTTATTCTTCCTTCTCAGGATGGCTTTGGCTATTCGGGGTCTTTTGTCATTCCATATGAATTTTAGAATTATTTGTTCCAGTTCATTGAAGAAAGCTGTTGGTAGTTTGATAGGGATTGCATTGAATCTGTAGATTGCTTTAGGTAGTATAGCCATTTTGACAATATTTATTCTTCCTAGCCAAGAGCATGGGATGCATTTCCATTTGTTAGTGTCCTCTTTAATTTCTCTTAGGAGTGTCCTGTAGTTTTCAGAGTATAGGTCTTTCACTTCCTTGGTTAGGTTTATTCCTAGGTATTTTATTCGTTTGGATGCGATTGTGAATGGAATTGTTTTCCTGATTTCTCTTGGTGCTAGTTCATCATTAGTGTATAGGAATGCAACAGATTTCTGTGTATTAATTTTGTATCCTGCAACTTTGCTGAATTCA
Source organism: Smutsia gigantea (assembly GCA_032199065.1). NCBI lineage: Eukaryota > Metazoa > Chordata > Mammalia > Pholidota > Manidae > Smutsia > Smutsia gigantea. The sequence goes on along the minus strand of JAVSCE010006934.1, from coordinate 366,093 downwards.
GATATTAGATCTAATAGTTTTGGAGTGGATTTTTTAGGGTTTTTTATGTACAATATCATGTCATCTGAAAACAGGAACAGTTGGAATTCTTCCTTGCCAATCTGGATGCCTTTTATTTCTTTGTGTTGTTTGATTGCCATGGCTAGGACCTCCAGAAGTATAGTAAATAAAAGTGTGGAGAGTGGGCATCCTTGTCTTTTTCCCGATCTTAAAGGAAAAGCTTTCAGCATCTCGCTGTTAAGTATAATGTTGTCTGTGGGTTTGTCATATATGGCCTTTATTATTTTGATGCACTTGCCCTCTATACCCATTTTGTTAAGAGTTTTTATCATGAATGGATGTTGAATTTTGTCGAATGCTTTTTCAGCATCTATGGAGATGATCATATGGTTTTTGTCGTTTTTGTTGATGTGGTGGATGATAGTGATGTATTTTCGAATGTCGTACCATCCTTGCATCCCTTGGATGAAACCCACTTGATCATGATGGATGATCTTTTTGATGTATTTTTGAATTTGGTTTGCTAATATTTTGTTGAGTATTTTTGCATGTATGTTCATCAGGGATATTGGTCTGTAATTTTCCTTTTTTGTGGTGTCTTTGCCTGGTTTTGGTATTGGAGTGATGTTGGCCTCATAGAATGAGTTTGGGAGTATTCCCTCCTCTTCTACTTTTTTGGAAAACTTTGAAGAGGATGGGTATTAGGTCTTCACTAAGTGTTTGATAAAATTCAGCAGTTCACTCATCTGGTCCAGGAGTTTTGTTCTTAGGTAGTTTTTTGATTACCAGTTCAGTTTCTTCACTGGTAATTGTTCTATTCAGATTTTCTGTTTCTTCCTGGATCAGCCTTGGGAGGTTTTATTTTTCTGGAAAGTTGTCCATTCCTTCTAGGTTATGCAGTTTTTAGCATATAATTTTTCATAGTATTCTCTCATAATTGTTTGTATTTCTGTGGTATCCATAGTGATATTTCCTTTCTCATTTCTGATTCTGTTTATGTGTGTAGACTCTCTTTTTTTCTTGATAAGTCTGGCTCGCGGTTTATCTATTTTGTTTATTTCCTCAAAGAACCAGCTTCTGCTTTCATTGATTCTTTCTATGGTTTTATTCTTCTCAATTTTTTAAATTTCTGCTTTAATCTTGATTTTGTCCCTCTTTGTACTGACGTTGGGCCTCATTTGTTCTTCCTTTTCTAATTTTATTAATTGTGATTTTAGACTGTTCATATGGGATTGTTATTCTTTCCTGAGGTAGGCCTGTATTGCAATGTATTTCCCTCTTAGCACAGCCTTCACTGCATCCCACAGATTTTGTGGTGTTGAATTATTGTTGTCATTTGTCTCCATATATTGCTTAATCTCTGTTTTTATTTGGTCATTGATCCACTGATTATTTAGGAACATGTTATTAAGCCTCCATGTGTTTGTAGGCTTTGTCATTTTCTTTGTGTAATTTATTTTTAGTTTCATACCTTTGTGATCTTAGAAGCTGAATGCTACAATTTCAATCTGTTTGAATTTAATGAGGTTCTTTTTGTGGCCTAGTATATGATCTATTCTTGAAGATGTTCCATGTGCACTTGAGAAGAATGTGTATCTTGTTGCTTTTGGATGGAGTTTTCTGAGATGTCATTTGGGTCCATCTGTTCTAATACGTTGTTTAGTGCCTCTGTCTCTTTATTTATTTTCTGTCTGGTTGATCTGTCCTTTGGAGTGAGTGGTGTGTTGAAGTCTCCTAGAATGAATGCATTGCATTCTATTTCCCCCTTTAATTCTGTTGGTGTTTGTTTCACATATGTAGGTGATCCTGTTTTGGGTATGTAGATATTTATAATAGTTATATCTTCTTGTTGAACTGAGCCTTTATCATTATGTAATATGCTTCTTTGTCTCTTGTGAATTTCTTTGTTTTGAGGTTTATTTTGTCTAATACAAGTACTGCAACTCCTGCTTTTTTCTCCCTATTAGTTGCATGAAATATCTTTTTCCATCTCTTTACTTTCAGTCTGTGTATGTCTTTGTGTTGGAAGTGAGTCTCTTGTAGGCAGCATATAGTGGGGTCATGTTTTTTTATCCATTCAGTGACTCTATGTCTGTTGATTGGTGTATTCAGACCATTTACATTTAGGGTGATTATCGATAGGTATGTATAGATTTGTGGTTACCAAAGGTTCAAGGGTAATTCCCTTACTATCTAACAGTCTAATTTAACTCAGTTTGTATACTTGTACAAACGCAACCTAAAGATTCTTTTGTTTTGCTCCTTTTTCTTCCTCCTCCATTCTTTGTATGTTATGAATCATAGTCTGTACTCTTTGTCTATCCCTTGGGTGACACCTACTTAGCCTTAAGAATACTTCCATCTATAGTAGTCCCTCTAAAATGAACTGAAGAGGTGGTTTGTGGGAGATAAATTCTCTCAGCTTTTGCTTATCTAAAAATTGTTTAATCCCTCCTTCAAATTTAAATGATAACCTTGCCGGGTAGAGTATTCTTTGTTCAAGGCCTTTCTGCTTCATTGCATTAAATATATCATGCCACTCCCTTGTGGCCTGTAAGGTTTCTATTGAGAAATCTGACGATAGCCTGATGTGTTTTCCTTTGTATGTGGTCTTTTTTCTCTCTCTAACTGCTTTTAAAACTGTCTTTATCCTTGATCTTTCCCATTTTGTTTATTATATGTCTTGATGTTGTCTTCCTTGGGTCCCTTGTGTTGGGAGTTCTGTTAATCTCCATGGCTTGAGAGACTATCTCCTTCCTCAGATTGGGGAATTTTTCAGCAATAACCTCCTCAATGACACTTTGTATCCCCTTTTCTCTCTCTTCTTCTTCTGGTACCCCTATTATGTGAATATTGTTCCATTTGGATCGGTTAGACAGTTGTCTCCATAATATTTCATTATTAGAGATTATTTTTTCTCTCTGTGCCTCAGCTTCTTTGTATTCTTCTCTAATTTCCATTCATTTTACCATTTCCTCTACTACATCTAATCAGCTTTTAAATCCCTCCATTGTATGTTTCATTTCAGATATGGAATTTCTTAATTATTGAATCTGTCTTAAATTCATTCCTTAGTTCTTGAATATTTTTCTGTACCTCCATAAGCATGTTTATGATTTTATTTTGAACTCTCTTTCAGGATGATTGCTGAGTTCAGTTACATTTGGCCCTTTTTCTGGGGGTTTGTGAGATTTTGGTCTGAACCATGTTCTTTTGACATTTTATATTTCTGTGTGGTGCCTTCAAGTGCCCAGAAGCTTCAGTGTCTGGAGCACCTCAGCCCCTAGAGTGAGATTGGGGGTTTTAGGGTAGCAGAGCTGGTGCCTTGTTGGAGGAAAGATCTGTTTCCTGATTCCTGTCTGCTGTGCCTGCCTCCCGTATCAGAGCCAGTGAGCCGAGCATACAGGTGTAAGCCTCTGTGCTTGGCATCTCTACCTATTGTAGACAGAGACTCCCTCTGACTGTCCTGATGCCAGCGCAGTGACTGCCAGTTTGTGAGCCGGTGCCGTCAGACTTGGAGGGAGGCTTGGAAGACTGCATATCACAGTTGGAGGCCTCGGAGCTGAGTAGCCAGCCAGGGGATGGAACACCTGGAGCTCCTCAAAGTTCCCAATCTACTGGGCAGAGTGTACCGAGACAACTTTGTCCCCCTATCCCTTCTCCCGCGCATCAAGCTCCATGCAAACCCACCCCTTCTGTAGCTCTCTCGCTATTAGGAAGCCTCTCAGACTGCCTGTCTTTCCCTTGTCCCAGAGTGGCAGGTGTGGATCTCGTCCTTCACAAATGGCAAGAATCTGTCTCTCAAGCACTCTGCCTGTTACAGCTCTCCATTCTCCAGAGCACCACACAATGTAGGTTTCTGCTCGCAAAGCAGATCTTCAGGGCTAGGTGTTTAGCAGTCCCAATCTTCCACCCCGTCTCCGCTCCGTTTATCTTCCTCCCACTGGTGAGCTGGGGTGAGGGAAGGGCCTGGGTCCTGCCACATCAAGGCTTTGGTATGTTACTCTGTTTGTGAGGTCTGCTCTATTCGTGAGGTCTGTATGCAGTGTGGTGCAGCCTTATTTCCTGTTGCTGTTTTAGAGTTAGTTCTATTAACTATATATTTGCACTCTCTGTGGTTTTGGGAGGAGTTCTCTGTCTCACCTCTCATGCTGCCATCTTGAATCCCCTGTTTATTGAAAATGTGGGATTTTGAGATACTTGCCAGTCTATCCCAGTTAGGAGGTGATGAGATCCTTTAACCAGAGCTTTATATTTGCTTTATATTTAGGGGCTTCACATATTTTTAATAAGTTATTTTTAGGCTGGGTAATTAATACACAGGTGTTCATTATATTGCTGATATATATATATTATATATATTTTTTCTTTCTTGTACATACCTTTTTATATAATTTTTTATTAAGGTATTATTTATATACACTCTTTTGAAGGATTCACATGAAAAACAATGTGGTTACTACATTCTTCCATATTATTGGATCCCTCCCCATCTCCATTGCAGTCACTACCCATCAATGTAGTAAGATGCCATGGAATCACAACTTGTCTTCTCTGTGCTACACTGTCTTCCCCATCATCCCCCCCACACCATGTGTACTAATCATAATATCCCTCAATCCCCTTCTTCCTCCCTCCCGACCCACCCTCCCCACCCCTCCCCTTTGGTAACCAGTAGTCCCTTCTTGGTGTTTGTGAGTCAGCTTTTATTTTGTCCTTCACTTTGCTTTGTTGTTATACTCCACAAATGAGGGAAATCATTCTGTACTTGTCTTTCTCTGCCTGGCATATTTCACTGAGCATAATACCCTCTAGCTCCATCCATGTTGTTGCAAATGGTAGGATTTGTTTCTTACTTATGGCTGAATAGTATTCTATAGTGTATAACGACCCCATTTTCTTTATCCATTCCTCTACTGATAGACAATTAGGTTGCTGCCATATCTTGGCTATTGTAAATAGTGCTGCAATAAACATAGGGGTGCATGTCTTTTTGAATCTGAGAACTTCTTTTCCTGGGGTAAATTCCTAGGAGTGGAATTCCTGGGTCAAATGGTATTTCTATTTTGAGTTTTTTGAGGAACCTCTATATTGTTTTACATAATGGTTGAACTAGTTTACATTCCCACCAGCAGTGTAGGAGGGTTCCCATTTCTCTGCATCCTTGCCAGCATTTGTTGTTCTTAGTCTTTTCAATGCTATCCATCCTAACTGGTGTGAGGTGATATCTCACTGTGGTTTTAATTTGCATTTCCCTGATAATTAGTGATGTGGAGCCTCTTTCCATGTACCTGTTGGTCATCTGAATTTCTTCTTTGGAGAATTATCTGTTCATGTCCCCTGCCCATTTTTTAATTGGGTTATTTGCTTTTTGGGTGTTGAAATGTGAGAGTTCATTATATTTTTTGGATGTTAACCCCTTGTTGGATATGTCATTTAGAAATATATTATCCCATACTGTAGGATGCCTTTTTGTTCTGCTAATGCTGTCCTTTGCTGTACTGAAGCTTTTTAGCTTGATGTAGTCCCATTTGTATATTTTGATTTTGTTTCCCTTGCCTGAGGACATGCATTCAGGAAAAAGTTGCTCATGTTTATATTCAGGAGATTTTTGCCTGTGTTGTCTTCTAAGAGTTTTATGGTTTCATGGCTTACATTCAGGTCTCTGATCCATTTAGAGTTTACTTTTGTGTATGGGGTTAGAGAGTGATCCAATTTCCTTCTCTTGCATGTAGCTGTCCAGTTTTACCAACACCAGCTGTTGAAGAGGCTATTTCCCCATTGTATGTCCATGGCTCCTTTATCATATATTAATTGATCATATATGCTTGGGTTTATATCTGGGCTCTTTAGTCTGTTCCATTGGTCTATGGTTCTGTTCTTGTGCCACTACCAGATTGTCTTGATTACTGTGGCTTTGTAGTAGAGGTTAAAGTCAGGGAGCATAATTCCCCCCACCTTATTCTTCCTTCTCAGGATTGATTTGGCCATTTGGGGTCTTCTGTGGTTCCATATGGATTTTAGAACTCTTTGCTGCAGTTTGTTGAAGAATACTGTTGGCATTTTGATAGGGATTGCATTGAATCTGTATATTGCTTTAGTCAGGGTGGCCATTTTGACAATATTAATTCTTCCTCTCCATGAGGACGGTATGTATAACCATTTATTGTTTTTTTTCTCTAATTTCTCTCATGAGTGCCTTGTAGTTTTCATGGTATAGGTCTTTCACTTCCTTCCTTAGGTTTATTCCTAGGTATTTTATTCTTCTTAATGCAATTGTGAATGGAATTGTTTTCCTGATTTCTCTTTCTGCTAGTTCACCGTTGGTGTATAGGAATGCAACAGATTTCTGTGTATTAATTTTGTATCATGCAACATTTCTGAATTCAGATATTAGATCTAGTTGTTTTGGAGTGGATTCTTCAGGGTTTTTAATGTACAATATTGTGTCATCTGTTATCAGGGACAGTTTAACTTCTTTACCTATCTGGATGCCTTTTATTTCTTTGTGTTGTCTGATTGCTGTGGCTAGGACATCTAGAACTATGTTGAATAAAAGTGGGGAGAGTGGGCATCCTTGTCTTGTTCCCGATCTTAAAGGAAAAGCTTTCAGCTTCTTGCTGTTAAGTATAATGTTGACTATGGGTTTGTCATATATGGCCTTTATTATGTTGATGTACTTGTCCCCTATACCTATTTTGTTGAGAGTTTTTATTAAGAGTGGATGTTGAATTTTGTCACATGCTTTTTTGCATAATGGAGATTATCATGTGGTTTTTGTCCATCTTTTTGTTGATGTGGTAGATGATGTTGATGGATTTTCTAATATTGTACTATCCTTGCATCCCTGGAATAAATCCCACTTGATCATGATGGATGATCTTTTTGATGTACTTTTGAATTAAGTTTGATAATATTTTGTTGAGTGTTTTTGCATCTTTGTTCATCAGGGATATTGGTTTGTAATTTTCTTTTTTGTGGTGTCTTTGCCTGGTTTTGGTATTAGAGTGATGCTGGCTTCATAGAATGAGTTTGGAAGTATTCCCTCCTCTTCTACTTCTTGGAAAACTATTGCTGATATATTTTTTAAAGGAGTCCATGGTAGTTGGTAATAGAATTATTTATTTTCTTATGCCTTTTCCTAGAGATTTTACAGTTTTTAGACTTTACATTTAAGCCTGTGATCCATTTTGAGTTAATTTTTTATATGATATGAAGTATAGTTCCAAGTTCATTTTTTTTGTATAGGTTTATCCATTTGTTTCTGTACCATCTGCTGAAAAGTCTATACTTTGCCATATACATGATTTAAAATTCTTCTCTCTGTAACTGGTTTGTCGTTTTATTTTTCCCTTTTAACATTGTCTTTTGAAGTAAAATACATATTAATTTTGATGCAGTCACATTTGTCAGTTTGTCTTTTATGATTTGTAATTTTGGAGTCTAAGAATTTGGTGCTGCTTAAAAATCTTTTGGTGGGGATTCAATGTATAAGCCTTTAGCTGTCTGTCCCCTGTATAATCAAATATATAAATATGGATGAAATATTCTTTATATGGAATATGTTAATATGAAGACAATGTATTATTTCAGAAATTTAGGAAGATTCAGGCCAGTTTCACGTGTCAACTTAGGATAGAAGGAATTTCTGAGCTCTTTTCTTAAGAAAGGAAGAAAAAATGCCATGGATGCCTTTTTTTGAGAACAGAAGGAAAATTGTGGTGGAAATGGGATGAGTCTTAGCATCAGGTGCAAATTCGTTGTGTGGATTGCTTATTAATTAATATTAATTAATTATTAATTATGCACATGTGGGGTGTATATTTGGTCTTAAAGTGAAAGATCAGCCATGAACTATTTGTGCCATCACTTTATTCTGTGAACAGTTACTGGGAATCATTTTGGGTACAGAAAATAAATCACTCGTATTTCCTCTCCTACACCAAACCAAGAAAACACCCAATCTGGATTCCATGGGACAGTTTGCTTTGCTTCCTCTTACCTGCAGGGCACTATCTTTGGTCAGCATATTTTCCCATTCCTAATCTTCACTACTTTCCTTAGGCTCCCTAGCCAATCCACACATTCCCTTGTTTTCAATAGCTTCCTTACTTTCTACCTCACTGAAGCAATCAGATGTGCTTCTGTCCCCAGCACCTAAACCCATATTTATGATGCTAGGGTTCTTGTTCATGAAGCCAAAGAATGAGCTTCACAAACACTGAAGGTAGAAGATCAAGGTACAGGCTTTTATTTAGAGATAAAGTGAAAGGACAGAGCTCCCGGCTCAGGCCAGAAGGGGACAAGAGAGTCCGTGGTGGTGTGTTGTCTAGAGGTTTTATAGGCAGATGAGGAGTTTCAAGAACATGAAAAAAAGGCTTAGGGGTGTGGACTTGTACCATCTGCCCTGCCCTCAAGGTGGGCTGGGTTGTTCTCTGCTTGCTAGGGCTGTTTACAGTGAAGTCACAGGTTATGCTGAGATACCCTTCTTTATTTGTGAAACACTCAAACATTCCAGGCCAAGTTGCTCTTGGCCTTTTGACCTTTAACTGATCTCACTGAAGATGTCTATATTCTTAGTCTGATATCTTTACCCTAGAGAATTAGTGTGACCTTGACTTTGCATAATGCTTAACACAGAGTTTCAATAGGGACTTCTTTGCCCATTGTTATATTGCTCTGACTATAAATATCATGCTCTGCTTTTTTCGGAGGCCCTCACCCTACTCTGACTACACCCACAGTCCCTGTCTCATATATATCCACAGTTATTCCTGTATCTTTTCCTTCAGTTTCAGAAAAATGAGGGGCTCTCCCCCCTGTTTTAGGTCACTTCCAAACTCCCTTTGCCCTTGACATCTCTTCCCTTTGATTCCAAGATGACCCTCTTGTATAATCACTCCCTCTGTTTCTTGTATCTTCATTGCTGCATTTCCACTGGGCCCTTCTTGCAATGAATGAATTGTTCATGGCTCTGTTATGACTTTGTTAAATTAGTACATGTTAAGTGGATCACAGGGTACTGGATTAGGAACTGCAGTTCAACAACAGACCACAAGAGAAATTGAAATAGAGAAGTTTGTTGTTTTAAGGTCCATGGAGGAGGTACACAGCATGCCCCAGGCCACATGGAGACGTGAAGGCAGAATGCAGAGGGAGAGAGGCAGGATCTGGGTCAGGGGCCTTTATTAGTCTGTGGGTGGAGTGTTTTGTGGTTCTTAGCAGAGGGCCGGATTAGTCAAATCAAAGCAAAAGAGTGGATTTTGGTAAGCCCCTTAGAGGTCTAATCTAAGGGGCACATAAAGCATACAGGCACTGGGAGGTAGGGCAGGGGCTGTTGATCACAAGAGTTGTTTGGAAAGTAATATGAACTTAAATTTGCTTGTGACTCTTTGGGCTGCTAGCCAGGGCACACACTTGGCATGAGGAGCATAGTGTTAGGGTAAGGCCCCCACAGGTGCTTGGCCAAACAAAATAGACCGAGGCAGCAATACCATGGAATAGCTCAGCTAAACTTTGGACACTCTCCTATCCTAAAAGTATGCTCCTCTGGACCCCAGATATCCTTTCATTGTCTTTCTTTCTTTCTTTCTTTTTGTTTCTTATTTTGTCCATGTCTTTTGAAAGAGTAATATTGTTATCTCTACTTGTACTATTCCAACTTCCTTTTTGGTCTAGTATGTCCTGGCCTCTGCTCTCCCTACTCTGTTGAGACTGCTCTCCTGAAGTTCTAATGCCTCCTTAATTGCCATACCTAGTGGGAATTTTTCAGGACTATTTTACCAGACTTCTCAGTTGCATTTGCCTCTTTTTTGAAACTCTGCACTCTTGGGTACCATGAAATTTTACTCTTTTGGTTCTTCTGCTTCTCAGACTGTTCCTTTATTGTCTGCCTGTTCCATGAAGTTTGTCTTTTTTGAAAATATGTGACTCATCTAAGTGGATGATAAATATTGTAGATACACTCAGGCTATTTTTTGTTTCTTGTCAAACTTTTTAGATAGGGGACACAAATGAAAATCTTACCATTAACTTTTGTTTTTTATTTTAGTAGGTCATATGTTCTAATTTTATCCAGTTAACTTTTACTTAATAGTTAGTACCTAGCCTTGAAACTGTCTTCTTGGATCTGTTTAGCTGTTCTTTTTGCAAGAATCTTGATGGTCTTTAAATTTGTGTACTAAAAGCAGATAAATTCAGTGTTCAACTCACAGGTCAGAAATATATGGTGGTATGCTTTAAAAATTATACAAACCTTAGAAATCTGTGAATGAGAATTAAATTTGGAGCTTAGAGGTAGAAAATGTGGTGAAAGAGAACATGAGAATGTCTAAGATGTTTTTGGGGGAGGGCAGGAGTAAAAAATAAGGCACATCTTATTTACTTTTTTCTCTATCACATACAAAGGTAATACAAGGCTTGGAAGTACAAAGTTGTTCTTAGCATTTTTAAAGTAGACTTTTGGCTTATAGTATAGTAACGTTTTTAAGTTGAAAAGTATTGTGGAGGCTCAGAGTAAAAGGATAAATTCTTTATACATCAGATTTCACCTCTATGTTTGATGAACAGAGAGAAAACATCAAACATGAACATGTTTTTCTTTCTGTCAATATTATTATGTCTTTACTGGGTAGAATTAACCTCTTAAAATATCTAATTTAAACCACTTCTGGTCATTTAAAAAATGTCAGTGGTCATTTTATTTATTCAAAATTTCAAATATGTAGATTTTTTTTGAAAAAACTTCCTTAATGGGTTGAAAAGAGGTCCATGAAGGCTTATGCAGTATAAGGCAATAGTGTTTATATTTATTCTTTATTTTATTACAAGGGATTTTGTTTCCTTTCACTTGCTCACATGAAATATAGCTGGTTTATGCCCCATAAACAGCACTAGCCTTCCACAACTGAGAAGAGAGCAGCAGCATGCCTTGACTAATGGCAGTTTAAAATCTCTGATGCACAAGGATCAAATTAAATAAGGCTTCTGTGTTGTCAAGATTTAGAATCTACTGATGCACCAACATTTATTCATCTGCCTTTTATTTAGCTTTGAAAGCTTGCAGGTCAGCTGCGTCTGATTGCTCTGGCGGCCTTCCAAGACTAGCTGAGGATGATGGAATGGGCACAGTTATAGTCCCAGTAGGTGGCAGCCTTAGACAGATAAACCTCCTCTCTTATATGCAACCCCTGTTGGGCTCTCTCTTCCTGTATCTTTCTCTCTCCTTGCCTCTTTCTCTTTCATGCTCTATTTTTGCCTCTTATCTTTAAGACACATTTTATTTATGTCTTTATGAATATATTATTTACCTACTGTCACACCATTCTTTCCACCTATGGAATAATGAGCAGGGTTTCTGAATGCTGTAGCAGCAAAAGGAACCATTCCCTCACACTTCCTGTACATAAAGTACATAAAAAGTGACCAAATGAAAAAAATCAAACACAAAACTCCCACCAAAAAGGAAACTGTATAAAATAACTCAAGACCAAATGTGACATTCTGCATTCCCTACGAAAAAAGTGATTGGCCAAACTGACTGCTTTTGTTTCAGTCACTAGTCAAGAAAGGATTGTTCCCTGGTTGCTGGAGCAGACAGCTCAGACTGAGATCTGTAAACCTCATGCCCATTTTGCTTTTAATCTCTGGAGGAGTCTGCCATTTTCAGCATTGCTGAGTTTTATTGATGCAGTGTGAGGGTGATGGAGGCCTGATCTGTTATTCCAGGACCGGATAGTTTCTGCATGACTAACAGCAGGAGGGAGAGTTGCATTAATCAGTAAAAAGGATTTTACTAATCCTCAAAGCTGGAAGCAGGTATGATAGAGTTGACTACATCAAATATATTGTTTTGCTCAATCGTCATAACTACCTTAAGTTATAGGTGAAGAAACTAAGAATCATGGAGGCCAGTAGTTTGCCAATGCTATGTAATGTGCGATCATCAGAGAATAGATTCAGATCCAGCTCTATTCCATGCCAAGATCTAAAGGACATCCAGGCTGCCTTCAGTTTAATTGTACCAGGCTATTCTCCCTTACTCCTTTTCTTCTCTACACTGATCCTGTTTTCCAGATTCACATTTTATCACTGACACAATCCTGGATGTTATCAATCTCGTGTTGTTTTCATTTCCATTACTATGGTTATCAGTGAAATGAGCATTTAAAAAAGAAACACCTATAACTTCTTTTATGAGTAGCCTATTTAGGCACTCTATTCCCTCCCCCCCATCTCCTATTGGGAAGTCTTTTCTTTGTTAATTTTATATGCTTTTTGTATATTAAGTACAGTACTTCTTTGTTATGTTTCAAATATTTTTAAAAATAACTTTTTCTCCTTCAGTTTGTTTATGTAAAACTGTTTTTCTATATAGAAGATTTAAATCTTTATAAATGTGAATCCATTATTTCTGCTATGATAACTAGCTTTGTTGTCTGGCTAACACAAACTTCTTTCACCTCAAGACTGTAAAATACGTTTTCCTATAATTTCTTTCTTTCCTTCTTTTAAAAATCACTTCATTAAGGCATGCTTGACCTACAAAAAGCTTCACATATTTAATATATAAAACTTCATGAGTTTGAAGATAAGTATACAATGTGAAACTGTCTGCCACAATCCATGCCATAAACATATATATCCCCTCCAAAAGTGTCCTGCCATCCTTTTACTTATTATTTTTATTACCTTTTTGTGATAAGAGCACAATACACAGTTTACCTTTTTAGCAAGTTTTTAAGTGTATAATACATTATTGTTTATTATAGGCACAACCCTGTGCAGTAGATCTCTAGGACTGACTCATCTTGCATAAATGAAACTCTGTACCCTTTGCTAGGGACTTTTTGTCTTCATTGTTAGCTTTAAACTCTTTAATCCTATTGTTATTGTTGTTGGTATGGTGTAAGGAAAAAATATAACTTCATTCCATTTTGAGAATAATACATTTTTTGAAATAATAAAAATAAATGCATTAAGTACCAGGCACATAGTAAACTGACTCTATGAGGTATATACTACTTTTATTCCCATTTTTCAGCAGAAGAAAATGAGTCACAGGAAGGTTACATTATTTTCCTAAATCTAGGCAATAATATTTTGCTTCAGGAATCTTGAAAGTCAGTATCTTTCAGCAGGTAGTCTGCCTTGAGAGACCTGCCAAAGATGTAAAAGTTTATTCTAAGAAATTTAAGCAGGATAACATTTTTGTCATAATTACATATTTATCTTTATTTCCTTTTTAAGCAATTTAGAAATACACAGGATAAAAAATTGCACTTTCAGATTGAATTATGAAAGGATATTAAAGGTAATAATAATATAAAGAGTCTAATAGATATAGTATAAATGAAAATATAAATCTATATGTGTCTCCCTAACTCAATACATCTGAAAATGCTTCACCCACTTCCATAAAGCATCTAGCTATGGTATCTTTTAAAACTCTGCCTATCCATTTTAGTTGCCTTTCCTCCAAGGACGATGGGTATATACTGACTACTTATTCTCTGGCTTCTGCTCCTTCTCATGACAAATGGCCTAGGTGTCCTAGTGTTTGGGATGTAGTACGTTGCTTTGGAGCCTGCCCAACCTCACTCCTAAACTAAGCTCACGTGTTCAGGCTCATTAACTTCGTACTCTAACAAGTTGAGTTCATTTGAGTTGCATTTGTTAATTTACTCTGCTAGGGAATTATTCACAGGGTTTGTGTGGCTATGCCCTGGTGGCCCGAGATTATGATCATTGTTTATTATCTGAGAGTCCATTCACCAGTGGGAAAAATTCATCAATTTTACCCATAACACCAGATTTCATCTTTCTGTACTTAACTTTCTGCATCCTGAAACAACTTTTGAATAAAATAAAACTGTCAAACCAGTGTACTCAGGGGCCCTGGTTTTTAGATATGGATATTACAGCATAGCATTATAAAGTAATTGTTTTGAACAAAAGCAGTAAAAAGTCAACATCTCTTGTGATTCAAACAATAATCTTTTACGTTTTGCAGCACGTAAACTTTCTAGTGCTTCAAAATCCGATTTTTAACAAATATTTATTTGTTAAACCAAATATAAAGTAAAAAAACATTTCACAACCACCTAAGTGAGCATGTTTTTGTTGGAGTGAGATTTGAAAGTGATCTGGTTTTTGTTTGAAACCCACACTAGGGAAGATCAAACCTCCTTTAGTTTTCAGCAATAGCGAAGTCTGGATAGTAATTTTCAGGGAAAATAGAGGAGGGTAGTAAAGGCATAGAATTTAACTCTGAATCTTGGCCAGTTGTAGCCAAGTACTGGGAATTCTCTGTGAGGACTTCAAAAGCCTGAACACGTTGAACAGCCAACATCTCTGTCGATAAGCATGGGAAATGGAACAATGTGAACTTGGATTCCTAGAATCATGGAAAGTTGCAGATGAAGGAAGGGAGGGAAAAAGAAGGATCTGGGCCAGATCCCAGCAGAGCTGTTTTCATGATTTACACTCAGCTGAGAATTTTCCCCACTTTTTAAGTGAGAAGAAAGTAGAAGCCAACACCAAAACCATACTGCATATTACAGTTAGTTCACTGTGTACATAATAACTGTGCTTGAACTAACTCATGAATTGTCACGTTTAATCCATCATGTGGGGGCACTTAACACCTTATACTTTCTTTTGTTACTATAAAATTCTTAGTAGAATAATTAATTTTCACATTGTTGAAGAGAAATGGCAGAACTTGGTAGAATCTCTGCTTGGTGATAATTTATTCAGGATTCTAGTGGGCAAAGCAGGTCAGCAGCATCCTCCAGAGGATGGTGTCTACTTAAGGCTTATTGCTTGGGTTAATTAATTAATTTATTTTAAAAATTTTAAGTTGAGGTACATATAGTAAAATACACATCTCAGTGTACAGCTTGGTGAATTTTGACACGCATGTGCACTCATGTAACTGTTGTCCTCATCAAGATAGTCTTACTAATTTTTTTCCATTCATCTATGTCACCTCTCTGGATGGATTTGAATATTAGCCCCTTATTAGATATATCATTTGCAGATACAGTCTCATATATAGTAAGTTGATTTTTCATTTTGTTGATGGTTTCCTTTGCTGTGCAGAACCTTTTTAGTTTGATGTAGTCCTGCTTGTTTATTTTTGCTTTTGTTTACCTTACCTGGAGAGACATATCCAGAAAAAAATTACTAATGCTGATATTTAAAAGTTTATTGTTTATGTTTTCTTCCAGGAGTTTTATGGTTTCAGGTACTATATTTAGGTCTTTAACCATTTGAGGTTGTGTATGTGTAAGAGAGTGATCCAGTGATTCTCTTACATGTAGCTGTCCAGTTTTCCTGATACATTTATTGAAGAGAATATATTTTCCCATTGTATATTCTTGCCTCCTTTGTCATACATTGACTGTGTAGGTGTGGGTTTATTTCTGGGCTTTCTATTCTGTTCCATTGGTCTGTGTATTGGTCCTTGTGTGCTTGAATTGATTTAAGAGGAGAAAGAATTTTATGGTGTTACAGGCAGTGAAGAGACTTTAGATCTCATATTTAGCCAAACTTGAAAGCCTTAGGAGTTTGAGATCAGGCCAGTAAATGCCTTTTCCAAGGCCACCACAGGAACACAGCAGGGCCAAGACTGGAGTGTAGCTCTCTAGGCCCTGTGTCTTGGCTGTTCACTTTCTGCTCCCTGAGTTCACCAAATTTGTTTGTTCTGGCAAGGGACAAAGTGTCTATTAATCTGTTTCTGGGAATAAAAATTTCTCTGCTATTTGCAACACTTCAGAGAATAGAAGCATAACAAAGTCATTGTTTTACATTAATACTTCAATATCCAGCCATCTCAACAATGAATCAGAACTTGTATCTTCTTGCCTGAAGAGACGAGGACATTTAATTCACAAAAATTTCCTTTTTAACTTTCTCTCAGTGACTCTATTAAAGAAAACATGATGGATCACACTGTACATTTGCATGCCAGCTAAAACAGGGCCAAGACTCTGCTAGAACAGAGAGGATCCTGCCATGGCCTAAGCATGATGGAGGCAAATGGAGGTTAGTGCTTGGAAGTGCTCACATTCTGCACATGTGAGCATTTTTCACTTAAGGAAGGGGGCCCAATTAACAGCCAGAATGAAAGCTGGAAGCTGTGCTAAAAATTAATAAATAAATTACAATTGACAAAGATTGTAGTCCTGCCTAATTAAGGCTCGTTTTTAATAACTCTTCAATCTTAGAGTGCTGAGCTGAGGCATACTCTGGCCAAGTATTCATGTTTCTATACTGGTCTTTTCAGTTAATTACCTCCTTCCTGTAACAATTAGAACAGAGTTTTTTTTGAATCTGAGCATTTATAGAGACTGTTCATATTTCTTCTTCTTCAGAATGCCCAGGGTGCTTATCTTGTGTGTATTTTGGAACAACCCAATGTATCTGCGTACAGTTGATTGTAGTGTTGACAGGACCATAAAGGCGTTGCCCATTCCAGTCACCTGGTTTTGTGCAGAGAATCACATTTATACTTCTATATTCTTTCAGTTAATTACCTCCTGAAAGGGAGTTTATGGTTTGCTTAAAATCAAGGTGAAATGGTGAGGTATTGACTTGAATGCAGCTCTCCTGCCTTTTAGTGACAATGTTGTTTTTATGCATTCATTTATTCATTCAAGAGATCTTATTTTGTGCTGGAAATGTAAGATAAACAAGATGTGGTATTTTCCTACAAGAAATTTATAGACTGGTGAGGGATTACAGATAAATTAGCAATAATAATACAGTGTGGTAAGTACCATTTGTAGAATGAGTATTAGCTTCTGTGGAGCATTTTGGAGAGGTTCGTAAAGCAATTTGAGGGCTAAGGAAAGTGTTCCAGACAAAGTAAAATCTAAGTTACAACTTGAAGGGTGGAGAGGAGTTAGCTTAGTGAAGGCATGGGAGAATCAGGCCTTGTATAATGATCTGGGGTGAGAAAGCCTTGCTCATTCATGGAAAAAATGTTCCATTTATAGGACAGGATGTCTATATATTAACAATGATGAGAGAAGAAGCTGGAAAAGGAAATTGTTTAAGCTTCATAAGCCATGTAAAGGGTTTGAAATTGCTATTTAATAAAATGGGAAACCATCGAATGATTATCAGAACTAAAGTCCTGATCACTCAGGCTAGGGTATGGATGATAGGTGAGATAAAATCAAGATAACCAGATACTGCCACTACCACAGCCTGGGATCTTTGTCTACAAACTCTTCAGGCACAATTGATCAGAAGCAACCTAAGTTAAGGAATAAGCAAATTTTAGAATTTATACTGACTTATTAACCAGATTTAATTGTCTTTCCAAGTTCCAAAAGTGGAGTTCTCTAGTGTACACTCTCCAGTGGGGCAAGGTTGTGCCAGTTGTCAGGGCCTACTTATTACATCTAAACTTACAGATGTCTCACTTCTTAAATCAGGAAATCTGCAGCTCTTCCTAAGTCTTAAATTCTCCCCATATTCTGGCTGGTAATTATAGTTCTGGTAGCAGTAGTTAAGCTCTAGCAATTAGCTTCCTCATTCAAGGTTCCCTGACAGGACTCCCTCTCTCGTGGTCTGAGTTTATAAGCTCTTGGATATACAGATATTCATCTAGTAGCACAGTGCTTTCCCCCATTTTTAACATTCCCTGTTTGTCTCTTACTCATAGTCCTTGATTTTGATTCTCTATCCACTTAGGGGAGGAGGCTATATGTGATCCCAGGCCTATGGATCCTCCACTGACTTTTCAAAGAAGGTTGGTTGGTTGTCCTTTACCAGAAGTGCCTGACCCTGTACCACAGGGTCTACAAATCCACCTTAGGACTCATTATGTTAAGTCTACATATATATGAGAAGTAAATAGTCCCCATTAATTTCTATGAATAACAAAGGGAAAATAGGAAATATTGAAAAAAGCTACCTATAGGAGGATTCAAGATGGCAGTGTGAGAGGTGACACAGAAAACTCCTCCCAAAACCACAGATAAGTACCAAAATATAGTTAATTAATACAACTGACCCTGAAACAGCAAGAAGAAAGGAGGCTGAACCAGACTGCATACAGACCTGACAAACAGAGCAGACATCACGAAACAGGGTAACGTACAAAAGCCTTAATCCAGCGGGACCAAAGCCCTTCGCCCACAACCAGCTGACCGGCGGGAGGAAGAGAAACAGAGCTGGGAGGGGGTGGAAGCCTGGGACTGCTGAACCCCTAGCCCTGGAGATCTGCTTTGTCAGTGGAAGCCTATATTGTGTGGCGCTCTGGATGTTGAAGAGCTTGGACGGGCAGAGGGCCTGGGAGACAGACATACTGGCTGTTTGTGGAGGACGGGATCCACACTTGGCCGCTCTGTGTCAAAGTAAGGGTGGGCAGCCTGAGAGGCTTCCTAGCAGCGAGAGGGCTGCTGAAGGGGCGGGGTTTGCATGGGGCTTGCTGTGCAGGAGAAGGGAGAGCTGGACAAGGTTCTCTGGGCGTGCTCTACCCAGCTGGTTGGGAACTTTGAGGAGCTTCAGGTGCTCCATGCCCCTGACTGCCTACTCAGCTCTGAGGCCCCCCACTGTGACACACAGCCTGCCAAACCTTCCTACTGGCCTGCAGGCACCTGCTCGCAAACCAGCAGTCACTGTGCTGATGTCAGCCCAGCCAGAGGGAGCCCCCGCCTACAGCAGCTAGAGACAAAAAGCACAGAGGCTTACACGTGTGTGCTTGGCCCACTGGCTCTGACACTGGAGATAGACACCACAGACGGGAATCAGGAAACAGATCTTTCCTCCTCCCAGACACCAGCTCTGCTCCCGTATAACCCGCAAATTCACTCTAGGGGCTGAGTAGCTCCAGAGACTGGAGTTTCTGCACACTAGTGGCCATGACACAGAGATATGAAATGTCAAAAGAACACGCTTCAGACCAAAACCTCACAAACCCCAGAAAAAAGGCCAAATGAAACTGAACTTACCAATCTTCCTGAAAAAGAGTTCAAAATAAAAATTATAAACATGCTTATGGAGGTACAGAAAAATATTCAAGAACTCAGGAACAAATTTAAGTTGGAGATTCAATCATTAAGAAATTCCATATCTGAAATGAAACATACAATGCAGGGATTTAAAAGCAGATTAGATGTAGTAGAAGAGACAGTAAATGGAATAGAAATTAGAGAACAGGAATACAAAGAAGCTGAAGCACAGAGAGAAAAAAGAATCTCTAAGAATGAAAGAATATTGAGAGAACTGTGTGACCAATCCAAATGGAACAATATTTGCATTATATGGGTACCAGAAGAAGAAGAGAGAGAAAAAGGGATAGAAAGTGTTATTGAGGAGGTAATTGCTGAAAATTTCCCCAATCTGGGGAAGGAGATAGTCTCTCAAGCCATGGAGGTTCACAAATCTCCCCACACAAGGGACTCAAGGAAGAAAAGATCAAGACAGATAATAAAATGGCAAAGATCAGTGATAAAGACAGACTTTTAAAAGCAGTTAGAGAGAGAAAAAAGATCACATAAAAAGGAAAACCCATCAGGGTATCATCAGACTTCTCAACAGAAACGTTACAGGCCAGAAGGGAGTGGCATGATATATTTAATGCAATGAAGCAGAAGGGCCTTGAACCAAGAATACTCTATCCCGTAAGTTTATCATTTAAATTTGAAGGAGGGATTAAACAATTTTTAGATAAGCAAAAGCTGAGAGAATTTATCTCCCACAAACCACCTCTTCAGTTCATTTTAGAGGGACTACTATAGATGGAAGTATTCCTAAGGCTAAGTAGGTGTCACCCAAGGGATAGACAAAGAGTACAGAATATGATTCATAACATACAAAGAATGGAGGAGGAAGAAAAAGGAGCAAAAAAAAAAATCTTTCGGTTTTGTTTGTAATAGCATACAAAATAAGTTAAATTAGACTGTTAGATAGTAAGGGAATTACCCTTGAGCCCTTGGTAACCACGAATCTAAAGCCTGCAATGGCAATATGTACATACCTATCGATAATCACCCTAAATGTAAATGGCCTGAATGCACCAATCAAATGACATAGAGTTACTGAATGGCTAAAAAAACAAGGCCCATCTATATGCTGCCTACAAGAGACTCACTTTCAACCCAAAGACATACACAGACTGAAAGTAAAGGGATGGAAAAAGATATTTCATGCAACTAATAGTGAGAAAAAAGCAGGAGTTGCAATACTTGTATTAGACAAAATAGACTTCAAAACAAAAAAAGAAGGACATTACATAATGATAAAAGGGTCAGTCGAACAAGAGGATATAACTATTTTAAATATCTATGCACCCAACACAGGATCACCTACATATGTGAAACAAACACAAACAGAATTAAAGGGGGAAATAGAATGTAATGCATTCATTCTAGGAGACTTCAACACACCACTCACTCCAAAGGACAGATGAACCAGACAGAAAATAAATAAAGAGACAGAGGCACTAAACAACATATTAGAACAGGTGGACCTAAATGACATCTACAGAACACTCCATCCGAAAGCAACAAGATACACAATCTTCCCAAGTGCACATGGAACATTTTCAAGAATAGATCATATACTAGGCTACAAAAAGAAACTCAGTAAATTAAAACAGATGGAAATTGTACCAACCAGATCACAAAGGTATGAAAGTAGAAATAAATTACACAAAGAAAACAAAAAACCCCACAAACACATGGAGACTTAATAACATGCTCCTAAATAATCAATGGATCAATGACCAAATAAAAACAAGAGATTAAGCAATATATGAAGGCAAATGACAACAATAATTCAACCCCACAAAATCTGTGGGACACAGCGAAGGCCGTGCTAAGAGGGAAATATATTGCAATACAGGCCTACCTAGGGAAAGAAGAACAATCCCAAATGAACAGTCTAAACTCACAATTAATGAAACTAGAAAAGGAAGAACAAATGAGGCCCAAAGTCAGTACAAGCAGGTACATAATAAAGATTAAAGCATAAATAAATAAAATTGAGAAGAATAAAACAATAGAAAAAAATCAATGAATGTGGAAGCTGGTTCTTCGAGAAAATAAACAAAATAGATAAACCCTTAGCTAGATGTATCAAGAAGAAAAGGGAGTCTACACACATAAACAGAATCAGATATGAGAAAGGAAAAATCACTGTGGACACCAGACACCACAGAAATACAAAGAATTATGAGAGAAAACTATGAAAAATTATGTGGTAACAAGCTGGATAACCTAGAAGAAATGGACAACTTTCTAGAAAAATACAACCTTCCAAGGCTGACCCAGGAAGAAACAGAAAATCTGAACAGATCAATTACCAGCAAAGAAATTGAATTGGTAATCAAAAAACTACTAAAGAAAACCTGTTGGACCAGATGGTTTCACTGCTGAATTTTATCAAACATTTAGTGAAGACCTAATAGCCATCTTCCTTAAAGTTTTCAAAAAAGTGGAAGAGGACGGAATATGCCCAAACTCATTCTATGAGACCAACATTACTCTAATTCCAAAACCAGGCAAAGACACCACAAAAAAAGAAAATTAAAGACCAGTATCCCTGTTGAAAATAGTTGCAAAAATACTCAACAAAATATTAGCAAACTGAATTCAAAAATACATAAAAAAGATCATACATCATGATCAAGTGGGATTCATCCAAGGGATGCAAGGATGGTACAACATTCGAAAATCCATCAACGTCATCCACTACATTAACAAAAAGGGCAAAACCACATGATCATCTCCATAGATGCTGAAAAAGCATTCAACATCCATTCATGATAAAAACTCTCAACAAAATGGGTATAGAGGGCAAGTACCTCAACATAATAAAGGCCATATATGAGAAACCTACAGTCAACATTATTCTTAACAGTGAGAAGCTGAAAGCTTTTCCTTTAAGATCGGGAACAAGACGAGGATGCCCACTCTCCGCACTTTTATTCAACATAGTTCTGGAGGTCCTAGCCACAGCAATCAGGCAACACAAAGAAATAAAAGGCATCCAGATTGGCAAGGAAGAAGTCAAACTGTCCCTGTTTGCAGATGACATGATAGTGTACATAAAAATCCCTAAAGAATCCACTCTAAAAGTGCTAGATCTAATATCTGAATTCAGCAAAGTTGCAGGGTGCAAAATTAATACACTGAAATCTGTTGCATTCCTATACACTAATGGTGAACTAGCAGAAAGAGAAATCAGGAAAACAATTCCATTCACAATTGCATCCAAAGGAATAAAATACCTAAGAATAAACCTAACCAAGGAAGTGAAAGACCTATACACTGAAAACTCCAAGACATTCTTAAGAGTAATTAAAGAGGACACTAATAAATGGAAATTCATCCCATGCTTTTGGCTAGGAAGAATTAATATTGTCAAAATGGCCATCATGCCTAAAACAATCTACAGATTCAGTGCAATCCCTATCAAAATACCAACAGCATTCTTCAATGAACTAGAGCAAATAGTTCTAAAATTCATATGGAATGACAGAAGACCCCTAATAGCCAAAGCTATCCTGAGACAGAAGAATAAAGCGGGGGGAATTCGCTCCCTGAGTTCAAGCTCTACTACAAAGCCTCAGTAATCAAGGTAATTTGGTACTGGCACAAGAACAGACCCATAGTCAAGTGGAACAGAATAGAGAGCCCAGATATGAACCGAAGCATATTTGGTCAACTAATATACGATAAAGGAGCCATGGATATACAATGGGGAAATGACAGCATCTTCAACAGCTGGTGTTGGCAAAACTGGACAGCCATATGTAAGAGAACGAAACTAGATTACTGTCTAACCCCATACACAAAAGTAAACTCAAAATGGATCAAAGACCTGAATGTATGTCATGAAATGATAAAACTCTTAGAAAAAAATATAGGCAAATATCTCTTGGATATAAACATGAGCAACTTCTTCATGAACATATCTCCCTGGGCAAGGGAAACAAAAGCAAAAATGAACAAGTGGGACTATATCAAGCTGAAAAGCTTCTGTACAGCAAAGGACACCATCAGTAGGACAAAAAGATATCCTACAGTATGGGAGAATATATTCATAAATGACATATCCGATAAGGGGTTGACATCCAAAATATATGAAGAGCTCACGCACCTCAACAAACAAAAGGCAAATAAGCCAATTAAAAAATGTGCAGAGGAGCTGAACAGACACTTCTCCAAAGAAGAAATTCAGATGACCAACAGGCACATGAAAAGATGCTCCACCTCGCTAATCATCAGAGAAATGCAAAATAAAACCACAATGAGCTATCACCTCACACCAGTTAGGATGGCCGACATCCAAAAGACAAACAAGAACTAGTGTTGGCCAGTATGTGGAGAAAGGGGGAATGTAAACTAGTCCAACCATTGTGGATAGCTATATGGAGTTTCCTCAAGAAACTCAAAATAGAAATACCATTAGACCCAGGAATTCCACTTCTAGGAATTTACCCTAAGAACAGCAGCCCAGTTTGAAAAAGACATATGCTCCTCTATGTTTGTCGCAACAGTATTTACGATAGCCAAGAAATGGAAGCAACCTAAGTGTCCATCAGTAGATGAATGGATTAAGAAGATGTAGTATATATACACAGTGGAATATTATTCAACCATAAGAAGAAAAAAAAATCCTACCATTTGCAACAACATGGATGGAGCTAGAGGGTATTATGCTCAGTGAAATAAGCCAGGCGGAGAAAGACAAGTATCAAATGATTTCACTCATTTGTGGAGTATAAGAACAAAGAAAAAACTAAAGGAACAAAACAGCAGCAGACTCACAGATCCCATGAATGGACTAACAGTTACCAAAGGGAAAGGGACTGGGGAGGTTGGGTGTGAAGGGAGGAATGGAGGGGAAAAGGGGCATTACAATTAGCACATGTAATGCAGTGGTGGGGGACATGGGAAAGGCAGTATTTATAGAGAAGACAAGTAATGATTCTATAGCATCTTACTACCCTGATGGACAGTGACTGTAGTGGGGTATGTGGTGGGGACTTGATAATAGGGGGTCTATTAACCACAATGTCATTCAAGTGATTGTACATTAATGATACCAAAATAAAGATAAAAAAAAGAAAATAGGAAATATTCATCTCACCTAGTCCACTAGCCCCTCACTGTCTATGATGGGCCCACCATCTTCCACATCTGCTTCAGGCCTCACATTAGTAGAGACCAATATCACTCTCAGGAATAGTCCTCACAGAGGTCACATGAGGGGACTTATTTGTTTGGCTCCATTCACTTTCAATCCCAATGTGAGTTTGAATTTAGAGGCCAAGATAGGTCACATCTAAAGTCAAGAGACAGTGGCTTATATACATTCCAGGAAGAGTTTAGAGAGTAACCTGATAAGAAGGGAGGTGATAGGAGAGGGACTGGGAAGGATTTTGGGGCTTCTGTGACCTACTCCCATGACTGCTCTTCTTTCATTTCAGGCAATTTTCTGTGTTGAACAGAAAGTTAACTCCTACCTTTCTACAGAGGTAGTCATGCTGAACCTAGAGTTTATTAGATCTCAAAGTTCTTGTCCCCCTCCACATCACTTGCTGTGGTGTTGTCTCACAAAAACGTTCATCTGGCATTTAACTTCCTTGATGCCAGAAACACCCCCAGAACATGTCCTTTTGTCTTCAAGGAAACCCTTAGGCAAAGCCATCCTAGGATCCCACACCTTCCCTTCCAGACCTGTAGTATTTGTTCGGTTAATATTAACTGAATTTAATTAAAATTTCAAAGAAGCAAATGGCTCAAAATCTTCACATGTAATTTGCACCTTGCAAACAATGTCCCGGTACTGATGGTGCAGTGTTGTGGGTGGGTGGGTGGGGAGAGGCCTACCATTTGGGATCCAGAAATGGCACCGAGCAGTAGGCTGACAGGGGTCTGTCAAGCTGAAGGTGATGGATGGATTTGCCCAAGAAAGATGGTTATTTTAATAAGGATTTTCTGAATTAGTGCAGAATAACCAGCTGCCTGTGTCTACAAGGAGTTTTATTTGACGTAAATGAAGACAAGGGCAATGATCAAGTCTGAATGAGAGTTAATTGAAAAGGAGTAGACTGCCTGATCCTGTAGATTGAGCTTCTTAAGATAATTCTGGGAAGGAGAGTGAGTCAAATGATTTTTACATGCAGGGATTTTCCCTGGGAGACACAAACACCGTTACTTTATTGGCTTCCAATCAGGGAAATGCCAACATCATGGTAGCTCAAAGGGTGTTAGTTTCCAAGGGAAATTAAGTGCAACGTTCATTACCATGGTGTTTTTAAAAAGATCTTTTAGAACTAGACAAGCTTTTAAAAAATATCAGAGGAAAGGGGAATGAAAAAAAGGGGCATTAAGTATTTTACCCTTTTTTCATCTTCTAACCAGATGCCTCAGCCTTTGGATTGAGAGAGATAATTTGGCTGAGGACCATTTCTCTATTAATTCTTCTGGGAATTAAGAATTAATAAGCATCACACTCAGAAGAGCCAGCATTTTGTCTAAAGATTATGAACTACATACCATATATTCTGTACTATATAATTAAAATCTCTGTCCAAATATCATTTCTTCAGACAAGCTGTGTTGGACCACCAACCTATAGACATTAATATCTGCATGATTCTCTATCAATAATTACCCAAAATGCATTTTGCTTTATGGTACTTAGTAGCATTACATATTATATATTAAATACTCTCTTTGTTATTTTTTCTAACCTGGTTGACTGTGACCTCCATGAAAGCAGGGACTTTGTTTAATTTACCACTGTATCTTCAGTACCTAGAATATGCTTGGCACTGTTAAAATGAATAACCAAATACCCTGGGAAAGAATCTTCATGTTTATTTCTAATAAGTTATATTCACTTATTTCCTTGTTTGTATTTTTTTTTTGCAGATTTTAAATTCTTTTATGATGAAACAACAATGGCAAAAAGCTAAAAGTAATCCCAAGCACTAGAAGTAGTCATATTGGAGGGAGAAACACTAAAAATTAACAGTTGAAGAAATAAAGTGTCACATAAATGAGTAGCCTGAATATAAAAGTACTGCAAAAATAAGTTAGATGGTGTGAACTATGTAAGAACATGGCTTAAATTTCATCAAACAATTGGTATATATGATTCTGTTAGGTATTCAGCATCAGTGAATCAATTTTGTGACTAGCCATGCATTTTTTTAATTGAAGTTTTTATTGAGATAACATTAGATTCACGGTCCATTGTAGAAATTAATAAATTCAGACCCTGGGAGCCCTCGTGCTGGCAGAACTGCCCAAGTACCGCCTCTCTTTAAGGTCAGAAATACACACTACTGATTTTAAGAAATGAAATGGGGAGAGTTCTGGTCCAAGATGGAAGCTTAGAAGGTTCCTGAACTCATCTCCTCCCATGGACACACTGAATCTATGGCTACATACTAATTCCCTCTAAAAATCTGGAAATCTAGAAATCTAAAAACTAGCTGAGCAATTCTTGCACATTGGGTGAATGAGAAAAAACCCACATCAAAATGGGGAGGAAAGACTGAGATATACTTTTGCCATAAATTCCACCCCTGCCACAGTGACATACAATTGGGGAGGGAGCTCACTACTCCCAGCTTCACCCTGAGGAGTTAAGGGTTTGGACCCAACATGTAGATCTCCAATTTTTAAGACTTCCACCTGAGATGGGTCCCCCAAATACCCAGCTCACAACGCCAATGCAAGTTGGTGTCTGTGAGACCCACAAATTATAGTAAACAAAGAAAGAGTTCCTTTTTTCCCAGTTTTTTAAATTGATGTACAGCTGACATACAATATTATATAGGAATCACAGCAGTGATTCAACAGTTATATATATTATTAAATCCTCATCCCAACTAATGTAGTTACTGTCAACATAGATGTTATAGAACTATTCACTATTTTCTGTATGCTGTACTTTCACTCTCATGACTATATTATGATTGAAATTGTGTGCCCTTTATCGTCCTCATGCACCTCAACCCCTCCCCCATGGTAACCACCAATTAGTTCTGAGTACCTGTGAGTCTATTGCTGCTTTTTTTATTTTGTTTTGTCTTGTTTTTAGATTACACATGTAAGTGAAATCATGGCATTTGTCTTTCTCTGCCTGGCTTATTTCACTTAGTGAAATACCCCCTAGGTCCATCCATGTTGTGGCAAATGGCAGAATTTCTTTCTTTTTCATAGCTGAATATTATTCCATTGTGTGTATGTCCCACCTCTTTATCCATTCATCAATAGAAGGACACTTTTGTTGCTTCCATATCTTGGTTATTGTAAATAATGCATCAATAAACATGGGGTGCATATATGTTTTGGATCAGGGATTTTGTTTTCTTCTGGTAAATTCCTAAAAGTGGAATTACTGGGTTGTATGGTGTTTCTATTTTTAGTTTTTTAAGGAACCTCCATACTGCTTTCCACAGTGGCTGCACCAGTTTACATTCTCACCAACAATGTAAGGAGGGTTTACATTTCTCCACATTCTTGCCAACACTTGTTATTTCTTATATTTTGTATAGTGGCCATTTTAACTGGTGTGAGGCAATACCTCACTGTGGTTTTGTTTTGCATTTCCCTGATGATTAGCAATGTGGAGCATCTTTTCATGTGCCTGTTGGCCATCTGTAGTTCTTCTTTGGAAAAATGTCTGTTTGGGTCCTCTGCCCATTTTTTAATTGGGTTATGTGTTTATTTTTGGTGTTGAAGCATATGAGTTCTTAGTATATTTTGGATGTGAGCCCCTTATTGGGTAAATCATTTATGAATATATTTTCTCATACTGTAGGTTGCCTTTTTGTTCTGCTGATGGTGTCCTTTGCTGTACAGAAGCTTTTTAGTTTGATTTAGTCCCACTTGTTCATTTTCGATTTTGTTTCCCTTGCCTGAAGAGATGTGTCCAGAAAAAAATTGCTCATGCTTATGCTCAAGAGATTTTTGCCTATGCTTTCTTCTAAGAGTTTTATGTCTTACATTCAGGTCTTTGATCCATTTTAAGTTTACTTTTGTGTACAGAGTTAGACAGTAATCCAGTTTCATTCTTTTGCATGTACCTGTCCAGTTTTACCAACATCATTTATTGAAGAGATTGTCTTTTCCCCATTGTATATGCATGGCTCCTCTATCATATATTAATTGACCATATATGTCTGGGTTCATATCTGGATTCTTTATCTGTTCCATTGATCTATGGGTCTGTTCTTGTGCCAGTACCATACTGTTTTGATTACTGTAGCTTTGTAGTATAGCTTGAAGTCAGGAAGCATAATACCTCCAGCTTTGTTCTTTCTCAGGATAGTTTTGGCTGTTTGAGTCTTTGGTGGTTTCATATGAATTTAAGGATTATTTCCTTTCATTGAAAAATGTCATTGGTATTTTCATAGGGATTGCACTGAGTTCTGTAAGCTGCTTTGGGCAGGATGGCCATTTTGACAATATTAGTACTTTCTATCCATGAGTATGGGATAGTTTTCTATTTATTTGTGTCTTCTTCGATTTCTTTCATCAGTGTCTTACAGTTTTTAAAGTACAGGTCTTTTGTCCCCTTGGTTGCATTTATTCTTAGGTATTTTATTCTTTCTGATGCAATAGAAAGTGGAATATTTTCCTGTTGTCTCTTTCTGCTAGTTCATTTTTAGTATATAGGAATGAAACATATTTCTGTCTGTTGATTTTATATTCTGCAACTTGGCTGAATCCAGTTACTAGTTCTAATAGTTTCTTGGTGGAGTCTTTAGGGTGTTAAATACATAGTATCATGTCATCTGCCTATAGTGAGAGTTTTAGTTCTTCCTTACAAATTTGGATGACTTTTATCTTTTTCTTGTCTGTTTGAATGGCTAGGACCTCCAGTACTAGGTTGAATAAAAGTGGTGAGAGTGGGCATCCTTGTCTTATTTCTCATCTTAGAGGAAATGGTTTCAGCTTTTTAGCATTGAGTGTGATGTTAGCTGTGGGTTTGTCACATATGGCTTTTATTATGTTGACTCATGTACCCTCTATAAACATTTTTTGACAGCTTTTGTCTTGAATAGATATTGAATTCCATTAAATGCCTTTTCAGCATCTAGTGAGATGATCATATGGTTTTTGTCTTTCCTTTTGTTGATGTGTATCAGAATGAGTTTGCAGATATTGAACCATCCTTTCATCCTTGGAATAAATCTCACTTGGTCACAATGGATGATCCTTTTGATGTATTTTTGAATTTGGTTTGCTAATATTTTGTTGAGTATTTTTGTATCTATGTTCTTAGGGAATACTGGTCTATAATTTTCTTTTTTTTTTGTAGTGTCTTTGCCTAGTTTTGGTATTAGAGTGATGCTGGCCTCATAGGATGAGTTTGGAAGTATTTCTTCCTCTTCTACTTTTTGGAATACTTTAAGAAGGATTGGTATTAGCTCTTCTTTAAATGTTTGGCAGAATTCAGCTGTGAAGTCATTTGGTCCTGGAGTTTTGTTTTTTGATTACCAATTCAATTTCATTGCTGGTCACTGGTCTGTTCAGATTTTCTGTTTCTTCCTGGGTCAGTCTTGGAAGGTTGTATTTTTCTAGGTATTTATCTATTTATTCTAGGTTGTCCAACTTATTGGCATATAATTTTTCATAGTATTTCTGTGGTATCCATTGTGAGTATTCCTTCTTCATTTCTGATTTTCTTTGTGTACTTTCTTTTTTTTCTTGGTAAGTCTGGCTAGGGGTTGATTGATTTTGTTTATTTTATCAAAGAACCAGCTCCTGGTTTCATTAATTTTTCTATTGTTTTATTCTTCTCTATAGTATTTATTTGTGCTCTGATATTTATTATGTCCCTCCTATTACTAACTTTGGGTTTCATTTGTTCTTATTTTTCTAGTTTCCTTAGTTGTGAGTTTAGACTGTTTATTTGGGATTGTTCTTGTTTCTTGAGGTAGGCTTGTGTTGCTATGTACTCCCTCTTAGAATGGCCTTTGTGGCATCCCACAAATATTGAGCTGTTGTATTTTTGTTTTCATTCATCTCCATGTATTGCTTGATTGTTTTAATTTGTTCATTGTTCTATTGATTAGTTAGAAGCATGTTGTTTAGCTTCTACGCATTTGTAGGCTTTTTTGTTTTCTTTGTGTAATTTATTTCTGGTTTCATGCCATTGTGGTCTGAGAAGTTGCTTGATACAATTTCAGTCTTTTTGAATTTAATTGAGGCTCTTCTTGTGGCCTAGTATGTGAACTATTCTGGAGAATGTTCCATGTACACTTGAGAAAAATGTGTATCCTGCTGCTTTTGGGTGGAGTGTTCTTTTGATGTCTATTAGTCCATCTGATCTAATATATTGCTCCATGCTTCTGTTTCCTTATTCATTTTCTGTCTGATTGGTCTGTCTGTTGATGTGAGTGGTGTGTTAAAGTCTCCTACAATGAATATGTTGCAATCTATTTCCCTCTTTACTCCTGTTAGTATTTGTTTTACATATTTAGGTGCTTCTTTATTTGGTGTATAGATATTTATAATAGTTATGTCCTTTTGTTGGACTGACCCCTTTATCATCGTGTAATGTCCTTCTTTGTCTCTTGTTACTTTGTTTTTCTTGATATCATTTTGTCTGACATAGGTACTGATACTCCTGTTTTTTTCTCCCTATTATTTACATGAAATAACGCCCTCTCTCTTCACTTTCAGTCTATGTATGTCTTTATGTTAAATGTGTCTTTTATGGCCAGCATATATGTGGGTGTTGTTTTTATCCATTCTGCCACTCTTTGTCTTTTGATTGGTGCATTCAGTCCATTTACATTTAAGGTAATTATTGATAGGTATGTACGTATGCCATTTTATTAATTGTTTCTGATTGTTTTTGTAGTTCCAATCTGTTCTTCTCTTCCTCTCTTATACTCTTCTCTTGTGATTTAATTTAATGTTTTTCTTTAGAGTTGTATTTGGATTAAAAAAATGTTTTTTTGTTTATCTATTATAGGCTTTATGTTTGTGGTTAACATAACATTCATACTTTCATAAGTATATAACTATGTTAAGTCTATGGTCACTCAATTTTGAACGCAATCTAAAAGTACTCCTTTATTTATGCTTCTTCCTCTTCCATACTTTATGTATAGGATGTCGTAATCTGCATCTTTTGTGTATCCTT
Organism: Smutsia gigantea; assembly: GCA_032199065.1. Lineage (NCBI taxonomy): Eukaryota > Metazoa > Chordata > Mammalia > Pholidota > Manidae > Smutsia > Smutsia gigantea. The sequence goes on along the minus strand of JAVSCE010006934.1, from coordinate 334,956 downwards.
TGTCTGATTTTGTGTAGAGTTGACTTTACTACTTTTGTTTTTTTACCCTAATACTTGCTTGGTAAGTAATTGGTCTGCTACCTTTACTGCAGGCTTATTTTCACTGATGAAAAATATTTAGACTTAAGAACATTTCCATCTATAGAAGTCCCTTTAACAGATCCTATAATGTTGGTTTAGTGGTGGTGAATTATCTTAACCTTCATTTAGCTGGGAAACTTTTAATCTCTCCTTTAATTCTGAATGATAACCTTTCTGTGTAGGGGATTCTTGGTTGTAGGTTCATCCCTTTCAATACATTAACTATTTCATGCCAGTTCTTTCTGGCCTATAAAGTTTTTGCTGAGAAATCTGCTGATAGCCTTTTGGAATTTCTCTTGTAGGTAACTGCCTCTCTGTTGCCACTTTTAGAATTCTCTCTTTATCTTTAAGCCATTTAATTATATGTCTTGGTGTTGTTCTCCCAGTGTTTTTTTTTTTGTTAGTGGCTCTCTATGCTTCTAGGATATGGCTGTCTATTTCCTTTCCCAGGTAGGGGATGTTTTCAGCTATTATTTCTTCAAATAGACTTTATACTCCTTTGTCTCTCTCTTCTCCTTCTGGGACCCCTGTTATGTGAATATTGTTTCATTTGGAGTTGTCACACAGCTCTCAGCATCTTTTCATTTTTAGAAATTCTTTATCTCTGTTCCTCAGTTTGGATGCTTTCTTGTTCTTTATCTTCCATCACATTGATTTTTGTCTCTTCCTCCAGCAGTCTACTATTAATTTTCTCCATTGTATTTTTCATTCTAGTTATTGTATTCTTCAGCTTTGAGTGGTCTTTTCCAAATTTTTATCTCTTTGTTGAAGTTCTTACTGAGATCATCATTCTTTTCCCCAGGTCATCTTTAAGACTGAGCATCTTTAAGACTGTTACTTTGAAATCTTTATCAAGAAGATTCCTAATCCCTGTTTTATTTAGTCCTTTTCCTGTTGTCTTATCTTGTTCTTTAGTTTGGAACATATTTCTTTGCCTCCTGTTGTTCCCAGATGCTCAAGACTGTTTTCTCACCAGTGACTGGTTCTCCTTTGCAGTGGAGCCACTGTTGCTGTTGGTAGGCTGTGGGCCTGGCCACCTTTCTGCCATTCTGTATGCTGTAGCTGATCTCTGTCATCAGAGGTGGACTGCTCGCCTCTGTGTGCCCTTTGTGTGATGTGAGGCCTTCTGCTGGGTTTCTTTTTAGTCTGGGCTTCCCTCTGTCTACTGGTCAGCAATGGTGACCTCTACTGGGCCAGGCATGCCTGGTGGGGTGGGTGTGTAGGGGATAGCCAATGAAAGGCTGAGCTGCCAGGGAGTGAGGTTGAGTGTTCAGAGCTGGTTCCAGCAAGTGCCGCAGCAGTAGGGCTGAAGGAGGACCAGGAAAGCTGAGAAAATGTCCTCCCTCCACCTGCCAGGCATTGAGGTTGGAGTGCTGCTGGGCTGAGTCGGGAAGGTGGGGCTGGTGTGCAGGGAAGTGCCCCTATCAGGCCGAGCCTCAAGTGAGAGAGATGGAGTGTTTGGAGCTGGCTTCTGTGAGCACCTGACCAGTTGAGCTGAGAGAGGCTGGAGAAGCATAGTCCATCTGCCATTTCTCCTCCAGAGAGAGCTTTCTCTGACTCTGTCTCGCCAATAGTTTTCAGCCCTGGGCAAGTTCACTATGGATTCAGTGAGAGCAAGGAATGATAATGGAACTTTCCTGGGGTGAAACCCAACTTTATTCCCATGGTGGCAGGTCAATCACTAGAATCTCGTCCACTCTGAGTGAGTCTGCATGCAGTAAGCTGGTCTCTGCCTGTGGGCCTCTGCCCCTGCAGCCATCTCAGTCTCTGTCCTCCACGCTGCCACCACTGTAGTCTTGTCTCTGCTCTTCTGCAGCCTTGCAGCCATGCCACTGTGTCGCCCAGAGCACTGGGTGGAGCTTTTTATATAGAGTCAATAACAATGTATTGCCCACATGTGTGTAGTGAGCTAGCCTCCCAGGGCCAGGTTATAATCCTGGCCATAAGAACCTTCACTTTATTGACACTTCAGCCCTCCAGGATTCTCATCCCTCAATTTATGTGCTCTTAATCTTCTGAAATGGCCCCTGTGCAAGGAAGCTGGAACATTGTAACCAAATTCCATAATAACAACAGAGGCTATGACAATATACAAATAACAAAAATTACAACAAATTATAATAACCCTCAAGTTTGAGGAGATCCATTGCCACCAACTGGTCATCCTGGCTGTATTCAAACCAGTTCTATTCAAATGAGTTAACCAAGAGAACCATGGGTGGGCCTTACAATACCTACCTTCTCCAGCTTCTCCAGCAGAAAGTCTTACAGACATGAAGGCCTGTCTAGTTGCTTTGTCTCTGGCTTCTGCTTCTTTGTTCTCAGCGACCAGAACTGCTGCTCTGATTTCAATTGTTGCCACAGCTCCAGTAAAATTGTATTTGTCTTTCCAACCAGTTTCTTTCTGCCTGCTTATGTGTTTATCAAATCAACCCACATCTGGGTACTCGTGACCTTCACAGGGCCATTTAATTTCTTCCTTTGAGTAGCAGACTGTATTTCCTTTTGTGCTTTTATTGCTTGAGCCAGAGCATAGGAGTGGAACATAGAGTGCTCCATGACCTGGGGATGGGGCTGCACCTCTCCTAGAGGAACCTGCAGTTGCCAAATCTTAATTTTCTTCTGGGCTTTCTACCAACTTTCAACTGGGTGGGGTTTCAAGGAAGGGATGATACCTCTGGAGCAGGGCCTCCACCCCACCTGTTTGTCAGACCTCTGCTCCTCCATTTCTGTGGCAGATGGCTCCACTACACCCTTCACGTGCCCCATAGTACCTGGCAGCCTGCACTCATGCTGTTTCTCGAGCTGCTTCCTCTTGGGCTACCATGACATCCTTTACCATTTCCACAGCACCTTGTAGTGATGCCATTTCAGTCACCAAAAAATTTTTACCTCCTCAGTGGTATCTTGCAGCTCACGTTCTCGTGCTGCCTTTCCTCATGCTTCCTGCAGAGGACATCTTTCTCCCTACGGCCTTTCTCAGTATCGTGAGAAGAAAATTCCTCACTGTTCCCATGGCCTCACAGGCATTCTTTCTCTAAGAAATTCCTTATTTTGCTGAGGGCCAACTTTACTGCCTCAGGTGTTGCCTCCATCCCTTCCCAGTCTTGGGGTGGGGCTCAGTCCTCTAGGAGACAAGCCATGTCAGACCACACGTCCACTGGGAAACACTCAAATGTCTCCCCATCCATAGGGGCAGCCCACTGAAACACTCCTCCTGCCTGTTCTTTTCCTTTGTCAAAAATGAGTCCTGCTGACTGCTGCTAATTATATTGCCAATGGATTTCAGCCCCAGGCAAGTTCACTATGGATTCAGTGAGACCAAGGAATGACAGTGAAATGTTCTTGGGGTGAAAGGGTTTATATCCAACTTTATTCCCACAGTGGCAGATTAGTCTCTTGAATCCTGTCCACTCTGAGTGAGTCTGCATGCAGTGAGCTGGTCTCTGCCTCTGGGCCTTGCTACCCCCACAGCCGTCTCGATCTGTGTCCTCGGCTCTGCCACTACTCCAGTCTCTCCTCTGCTCCCCTGCAGCCTTGCAGCTGTGCCAACATGTCACCCTAGAGCACTGGGCAGAACTCTTTAGTTAGAGTCAATAACAACATATTTCCCACACATGTGTAGTGAGCAAGCTGACCATGGCCAGGTGAGAATCCTGGCCATAGGAACCTTTACTTTATCTACAGACCCCCACCCATCTAGCACACTTCCCACTGCTAGTAAATCTTCCAAACTGCCACCTGTGTGTTGGGTCTCAGTGGGATGATAGAGTGTGCCTATCATTCACAAGCAAAAGGATTCTTGGCCTCCCAGAGTGCTCCAACTCTCCCTGGTGTCCAGACCTGTTAATCACAAAAGCCCAGTGCAATGTGGACTTGGGTTTAAAGAGCAGATCTCCAGAGCCAGGTGTGCCAGATTCTTGAATACTTACCCCTCTCCACTCTGTTGCTTTCCCTTCTGCTTGTGGACTGAGATTGAGGAAGGGCCTGGATCCTGATAGATCGTGGCTCTGTCACTTTACCCTTCTCAATGTGGTCTTCTTTTCTTCACCAGGTGTAGATGGTCTATTGTGCAGTCTTCAGGGTTAGTTGTATTTACTGTTGTTGTTTCCTGGGCATGTATGTGGTAAGAGGTTTTCACCTTACTATACTACTCTTCCATCTTTTCCTCCTATAATTTTTCCAAAGAAAAAGCTCTTAATGGGCTCATGAGGACTCTCTGTAGCTATCTGCCCAGCATTCTGTACAGACAGAGCAGACTAAACACCCTTCTCAGTCTTTCCTTGCAACAGACCTGTTCATACTTCATGGTCTGCTGCCTGAGGTTAAGGCTTCTAAGTCGCCACACATCTAGGGGCTGACTGTAATCCTCCCTGAAGACTGGGGGCACTGGTGGGCTCAGTCTCCCAAGTTCTTCTTCAGATCTGTTCCAGGTCACCAGTGTCTCCCTGGTGGGGGGGAGTATTTCCATCAAGAGATTAAATTGCCCTTAAGAAAGGCTTAGAAATTATTTTATTTTCTCCAGCAATGAATGAAATGGAGGTTTTTCTTCATCTTGCCAATATTTGCTGTTATTTTTAACTCCATGAGTATTGGTTATTGTCTTTTTAATGTGTTGGTGGGTTTTTGTTTATTTGTTTTGGACCAGTGGTTCTCAACTCTGGCTGCATGTGGATCTCCTGGTGAGCTCCTAGATAATGCTTGAGTCCCAGCCTCAACTGATTGAATTACTCATCCCCCAAGCAATTCTAGTATTCAGCCATGGTTGACAGCCACTGTTTGGGGCTACTGCAGGAACAAACTGCTGAAATATTGATTTGGTTAAGGAGCTCATACTAGAGAATGACATGATATCAAAAGAAAATGCCCAAATAGCCACATCAGGTGACAAAATAGTATTTAATGAACTTTACAGGTAATCAAGGCTCACTATATTTCTGGAGACAGTAGTTCAAAGCAATGTTTGTCAGTCAGAGAGCTGAGAAGTTTGGACATTGCTGCTTAGCTGTGACATACTGAGCCCCTGCTCAGGGTCACGAGCTTAATGAGCATTTAAATTATCAGGAATAGAGTCATGGTTTCTTGGCAGTCTGTGCATGTGATGTGTGTGTGTGTGTGTGTGTGTGTGTGTGTGTGTGTGTGTGAAACCTTTTATTTTGAGATAATTGTAGATTATCTCAAAATAAAATTCAGATAGTTGTAAGATATACAAGAGAGAGATCCTGTATACCCTTAATTCACAACTACAGGACAGTATCATAACCAAGATATAGACGTTAATCCAGTCAAGATGTAGAACATTTCATGATGATAAGGAATCCTCCAAGTTGCCCATTTTTAGTCACACCCACTTCCCTTCCATAACAACTTCTTCCTTAACTCCTGGCAACCACAAATCTGTTCTCTAGTTCTGTAATTTTTTTCACTTCAACAATGCAATATAAATAAAGTCATACAGTATGCAACCGTTTGGGTTTTATTTTTCCCCCACTCAGTACAATTCTTTGATGTTTCCTTCAGTTTGTTGTATTTATCAAGAGTTTGTTCCTTTTTTATTTCTGGGTAGTATTCCATGGTGTGGATGTACCACAGTTTGTTTAGCCATTCACTCATTGAAGGACATCAGGTTTTTTCCTAGTTTTTGCCATTACAAATTAAGTCATGATAAGCATTTGTGTCCATATTTTTTGTGTGAACATAAATTTTCATTACTCTGATATAGAGTGCTGTTGCTGGATGATTTGAAGTTTACTTTTTGTGTTTTGCAACACTGCCAAACTGTTTTCCAGAAGGGTGTACCATTTTATACACACACCAGCAATGTCTGAGTGATCCTCTACATCCTCACTGACATTTGATATTGTAACTATTTTTTATGATTGTTATTCTGATAGACATCTGGCAATAACTCACCATGGTTTTAATTTCCTTTCTCTAACAGCTGATGATGTTGAACATCTTTTCATGTGCTTATCTGCCATCTGTGTATCTTTTTTTTTTAATTTTTTATTAAGGTATTATTGATATACTCTCTTATGAAGATTTCACATGAAAAACAATGTGGTTACTACTTTTACCCATATTATCAAGTCCACATCCATACCCCAGTGCAGTTACTGTCGATCAGTGTAGTAAAATACCACAGATTCACTGTTTGCCTTCTCTGTGCTACACTATTTTCCCCATGATCCCACATACCATGTGTAGTAAACATAATACCCCTCAATCCCCTTCTCTCCCTCCCCACATGCCTTCCCACACCCCTCTCCTTTGGTAACCACTGATTCCTTCTTGGAGTCTGTGAGTCTGCTGCTTTTTTGTTCCTTCAATTTTGCTGTGTTGTTATACTCCACAAATGAGGGAAATCATTTGGCACTTGTCTTTCTCTGCCTGGCTTATTTCACTGAGCATAATATCCTCCAGCTCCATCCATGTTGTTGCAAATGGTAGGATCTGTTTCTCTCTTATGGCTGAATAGTATTCCATTGTATATATGTACCACCTCTTCTTTATCCATTCACCTACTGATGGACACTTAGGTTGCTTCCATATCTTGGCTATTGTAAACAGTGCTGTGATAAACATAGGGATGCATATGTCTTTTTGAATCTGAGAAATTGTATTCTTTGGGTAAATTCCAAGGAGTGGGATTCCTGGGTCAAATGGTGTTTGTATTTTTAGTTTTTTGAGGAACCTCCATATTGCTTTCCACAGTGGTTGAACTAGCTTACATTCCCACCAGCAGTATAGGAGGGTTCCCCTTTAACCGCATCCTCACCAGCATTTGTTGTTCTTAGTCTTTTCGATGCTGGCCATCCTTATTGGTGTGAGGTGATATCTCATTGTGATTTTAATTTGCATTTCCCTGATGATTAGTGATGTGGAGCATCTTCTCATGTGTCTGTTGGCTATCTGAATTTCTTCTTTAGAGAACTGTCTCTTCATATCCTCTGCCCATTTTTTAATCAGGTTATTTGCTTTTTGGGTGTTGAGGTGTGTGAGTTCTTTATATATTTTGGATGTTAACCCCTTGTCAGATATGTCATTAAAAATATGTTCTCCCGTACAGTAGGATGCCTTTTTGTTCTGTTGATGGTGTCCTTTGCCATACAAAAGCTTTTTAGTTTGATGTAGTCCCATGTGTTAACTTTTGCTTTTGTTTCCCTGGCTTGAGGAGATGCATTTAGGAAGAAGTTACTCATGCTTATATTCAAGAGATTTTTGCCTATGTTGTCTTCTAAGAATTTTATGGTTTCATGACTTACATTCAGGTCTTTGATCCATTTCGAGTTTACTTTTGTGTATGGGGTTAAACAATAATCCAGTTTCATCATTTTGCATGTAGCTGTCCAGTTTTGTCAACACCAGTTGTTGAAGAGGCTGTCATTTCCCCATTGTATGTCCATGGCTCCTTTATCATATATTAATTGACCATATATGGTTGGGTGTATATCAAGGCTCTCTAGTCTGTTCCATTGGTCTATGGGTCTGTTCTTGTGCCAGTACCATATTGTTTGGATTACTATTGCTTTGTAGTAGAGCTTGAAGTTGGGTAGCATAATTCCCCCAGCTTTATTCTTCCTTCTCAGGATTGCTTTGGCTATTTGGGGTCTTCTGTGGCTCCATATGAATTTTAGAACGATTTACTCTAGTTCATTGAAGAATGCTGTTGGTATTTTGATAGGAATTACATTAAATCTGTAGATTGCTATAGGCAGGATGGCCATTTTGACAATATTAATTCTTCCTATCCATGAGCATGGGATGTGTTTCCATTTATTGATATCTTCTTTAATTTCTCTCATGAGTGTCTTGTAGTTTTCAGGGTATAGGTCTTTCACTTCCTTGGTTAGGTTTATTCCTAGGTATTTTATTCTTTTTGATGCAATTGTGAATGGAATTTTTTTCCTGATTTCTCTTTCTGCTCATTCATTGTTAATATATAGGAATGCCACAAATTTATGCATATTAATTTTGTATCCTGCAACTTTGCTGAATTCAGATATTAGATCTAGTAGTTTTGGAGTGGATTCTTTAGGGTTTTTAATGTACAATATCATGTCACCTGCAAACAGAGACACTTTAACTTCTTCCTTACCAATCTGGAAGCCTTTTATTTCTTTGTGTTGTCTGATTGCTGTGGCTAGGACCTCCAGTACTATGTTGAATAGACGTGGGGAGAGTAGGCATCCTTGTCTTGTTCCCGATCTTAAAGAAAAAGCTTTCAACTTCTCACTTTTAAGTATAATGTTACCTGTGGGTTTTTCATATATAGCCTTCGTTATGTTGAGGTACTTGCCCTCTATACTAATTTTGTTGAGAGTTTTTATCATGAATGGGTGTTGAATTTGGGCAAATTCTTTTAAAGCATCTGTGGAGATGATTATGGGGCTTTTGTCCTTCTTTTTGTTGATCTGGTATATGATGTTGATGGATTTTTGACTGTTGTACCATCTTTGCATTCCTGAGATGTATCCCACTTGATTATGATGGATGCTCTTTTTGATGTATTTTTGAATTCGGTTTGCTAATATTTTGTTGAGTATTTTTGCATCTATGTTTATCAGGGATATTCGTCTGTAATTTTCTTTTTTTGTGGTGTCTTTGCCTGGTTTTGATATTGTAGTGATGGTGGCCTCATAGAATGCGTTTGGAGGTATTCCCTCTTCTACTCTTTGGAAACTTTAAGGAGGATGGGTATTAGGTCTTCACTAAATGTTTGATAAAATTCAGCGGTAAAGCCATCTGGTCCAGGGGTTTTGTTCTTAGGTTGTTTTTTGATTACCAAATCAATTTCATTGTTGGTGATAGGTGTGTTCATATTTTCTGTTTCTTTCTGGGTCAGCCTTGGAAGGTTGTATTTTTCTAGAAAGTTGTCCATTTCTTCTAGGTTATCCAGTTTGTTAGCATATAATTTTTCATAGTATTCTCTCATAATTCTTTGTATTTCTGTGGTGTCCACAGTGATTTTTCCTCTCTCATTTCTGATTCTGTTTATGTGTTTAGACTCTCTTTTTTCTTGAAAAGTCTGGCTAGGGCTTTATCTATTTTGTTTATTTTCTCGAAGAACGAGTTCCTGCTTTCATTGATTCTTTGTATTGTTTTATTCTTCTCGATTTTATTTATTTCTGCTGTAATCTTTATTATATCCCTCCTTCTACTGACTTTGAGACTTATTTGTTCTTCTTTTTCTAGTTTTGTTAATTATGAATTTAGACTGTTCATATGGGATTGTTCTTCTTTGCTGAGGTAGGCCTGTATTGCAATATACCTTCCTCTTAGTATGGCCTTTGCTGCATCCCACAGAATTTTGTGGTATCAATTATTGTTGTCATTTGTCTCTATATATTGGTTGATGTCTGTTTTATTTGGTCATTGATCCATTGGTTATTTAGGAGTGTGTTGTGAAGCCTCCATGTGTTTGCAGGATTTTTCATTTTCTTTGCATAATTTGTTTCTAGTTTCATACCTTTGTGATCTGAGAAACTGGTTGGTACAATTTCAATCTTTTAAAATTTACCAAGTCTCTTTTTGTGGCCTTGGATATGATCTATTATTGAAAATGTTTCATATGCACTTGAGAAGAATGTGTATCCTGCTGCTTTTGGGTGCAGAGTTCTTTAGATGTCTGTTTGATCCATCTGTTCTAATGTGCTGTTCACTGCTTCTGTCTCCTTACTTATTTTCTGTCTGGCTGATCTGTCCTTTGGAGTGAGTGGTGTCTTGAAGTCTCCTAGAATGAACACATTGCATTCTATTTCCCCTTTAAATTCTGTTAGTATTTGTTTCGGATATGTAGGTGCTCCTTTGTTGGGTGCATAGATATTTATAATGTTTGTATCTTCTTGTTGGATTGACCCCTTTATTGTTATGTAATGTCCTTCTTTGTCTGTTGTGATTTTCTTTGTTTTGAAGTCTATTTTGTCTGATACAAGTACTGTAACTCCTGCTTTTTTCTCCCTGTTAGGTGCATGAAATATCTTTTTCGATCCCTTCACTTTTAGTCTGTGTATGTCTTTAGGTTTAAAGTGAGTCTCTTGTAGGCAGCATATAGATGGGTCTCGTTATTTTTATCCATTCAGTGACTCTATGTCTTTTGATTGGTTCATTCAGACCATTTACATTGAGGGTGTTTATTGATAGGTATGTACTTATTGCTTTAGATTCGTGGTTACCAAAGGTTCAGCTTAACTTCCTTACTATCTAAGAGTCTAACTTAACTCAATATGCTATTACAAACACAACCTAAAGGTTCTCTCTTTTTTTTTTCTTCTCCTCATTTTCTTCCTCCTCCATTCTTTTTATATTAGGTATCATATTCTGTACTCTTTGTCTATCCCTTGATTGACTTTGGGAATCGTTGATTTAATTTTGCAGTTGCTTAATAATTAACTGTTCTACTTTCTTTACTGTGGTTTATTACCTCTGGTGACAGCTATTAAACCTTAGGATCACTTCCATCTATAGCAGTCCGTCCCAAATACACTGTAGAGACAGTTTGTGGGAGGTAAATTCTCTCAGCTTTTGCTTATCTGGAAGTTGTTTAATCCCTCCTGCAAATTTAAATGATAACCTTGCTGGATAAAGTATTCTTGGTTCAAAGCCCTTCTGCTTCACTGCATTAAATACATCATGCCACTCCCTTCTGGCCTGTAAGGTTTCTGCTGAGCTGAGAAATATGATGATAGCCTGATGGGCTTTCGTTTGTATGTGATGTTGTTTCTCTCTCTCTGGCTGCTTTTAGTAGTCTGTCCTTATCCTTGATCTTTGCCATTTTAGTTACTGTATGTCTTGATATTGTCTTCCTTGGGTCCCTTGTGTTGGGAGATCTGTGCACCTCCATGGCCTGAGAGACTATCTCCTCCCCCAGATTGGGTAAGTTTTCAGCAATTACCTTCTCAAAGACACTTTCTATCCCTTTTTCTTTCTTCTTCTTCTTCTGGTACCCCTATAATGGGAATATTATTCCCTTTGGATTAATCACACAGTTCTCTCAATATTCTTTCATTCTTAGAGATCCTTTTTTCTCTCTGTGCCTCATCTTTGTATTCCTCTTCTCTGATTTCTATTTCATTTATCATCTCCTCCACCATATCTAATCTGCTTTTAAAACCCTCCATTGTATATTTCATTTGTGATACTGTGTTCCATAATGATTGGATCTCCAACTGGAGTTCATTCCTGAGTTCTTGAATATTTTTTCTGTACCTCTATGAGCATGTTAATTATTTTTATTTTGAAATCTCTTTCTGGATGATTCATAAGGTTGATTTCATTTGAATCTTTCTCTGATGTATTCATAATTTTATTTTTAACCAGGTTCCTTTGATGTTTCATATTTTATGTTTTGCCCTCTAGTGCCCCGAAGCTCTACTCTCTGGAGGTGCTCAGCCCCTGGAGCAATGTTGGGGGTCGCAGGGGAGTGGTATTGGTGCCTGAGGGTAGGAACGAGCTGTTTCCTGCTTCCTGGCTGCTCTGCCTGTCTCCATTGCCAGAACCAGTGGGCCGAGTACACAGGTGTAAGCCTCTGTGCTTTGCATGTATCATTGCTGTAGATGGGGCTTCCCTCTGGGTGGCCTAACACCAGGGTGGGATTTCCTGATTTGCAAGCCAGGCTGGGCTGGCCGGGAGAAAGGCTCTGTAGGCTGCATTATTGCGGAGGCAGTCCTTGAAGCTCTGTAGCCAGCCAGGGAGCTGGAGCTTCTGAAGATCGTGAAAGTGCCCAATCTCCTGGGCTGAGTGCACCTGGACAATTTTGTCTACCTGTCCTTTCTCCTGAGCAGTAATCTCTGTGCAATCCTTGCTGCTTTAGCAGCCCTCTTGCTGTTAGAAAGTCTCTTAGAGTGCCCACCTTTCTTTTGTCCCAGTGCAGCCAGTTATGTATCCCTACCTTCCACAAGTGACTGGAATCTCAGTGTCTCCAGGTGTTCTGCCTGTCTTAGCTTTCCAACCCCCTAATCACGAGAGTACTAGGAAAACACCATGAAATGTAGATTTGTGCTCCCAGATCAGATCTCCGGAGTTAGGTATTCGGCAGTCCCAGGCTTCCACTCCCTCCCTGCTCTGTTTTTCTTCCTCCCCCAGACAGAGGGGTGGCGAAATGACTTGTGTCCTGCCGGGCCACGGCTTTTTTTATGTTACCCTGTTCCGTGAAATTTATTCTTTTCTCCAGGTGTATGCAGCTTGGCACAGTCCTCTTTCCTGTTACACTTTCAGGATTAGTTGTATTAGTTATATTTTCATATTTTATGTGGTTTTAGAAGGAAGCCTCTGTCTCACCTCTCATGCTGCCATCTTTAATCCCAGTGAGATGAGGTGTTCATCTGTATATATTTTTTGGTGTGGTTTGCAAATATTTTTTCCCAGTCTGTAGCTTGTCTTTTCATTTTCCTAACAGGGTATTTTCCAGGGCAAAAGTTTTTAATGCTGATGAAGCTAAACTTGCAAGTTTTCCTTTTATGGATCATGCCATTGGAGTCAAATCCAAGGACTCTTTGCCTATACCTGCATTCCAAAGTTTTTTTTTTTCTAAAGATTTCATAGTTTTACAGTTTGCATTTAAGTTGGTGACCCATTTTGAGTTAATTTTTGTATGTTTCTTTTTCTTTTTTTTTTTACTGATAGCTATTCAAAAGCTTGAGCACCATTTATTGAAAAGGCAGTCTTTCATCCATGGAATTGCTTTTGTACCTTTGTCAAAAATCAGTTGGCCATATTTTTATGAGTCTATTTCTGGGTTCTCTTTTTTGTTTGATTGGTCTGTATGTTTATTACTCTGGTAATATCACAGTATTGATTACTGTAGCTAAATAGTAAATACTGAAATTGGGTAGACTGATTGCTCATACTTTTCTTTGTCAGAATTGTTTTACTATTCTAATCCCTTTGCCTTTCCTTATAAATTTTAGAATAATCTTGTTTATATCTACAAAAGATATTTCTGGTATTTTGATAAGAATTTTGTTAAAACTATACATTTTTGGGGGCAGAATTGATGTCTTTACTATTTCTCATCTTCCAATCCATGAATATAGTATGTCTCTCCAGTTATTTAGATCTTCTTTCATACATCAATGTTTTTGTTTTCTGTAGCATACATATCCTATAGATGTTTTGTTAGATTTACATATGTATTTAATTTTTTAGCAATTGGAAATGGTATTGAACTTTTAATTTTGGTGTCTACATATGCATTGGTAGTATACAGAAATATAATTGACTTTTGTATGTTTTTCTTGTATTTTGTGACCTTGCTGAACTTATTTATTTTATGATTTTTTTTGTTGTTGCAGATTCCTTGGCATTTTCTATGTGGGCAATCATGTCATCTGGAATGCATTTATTTATTTATTTCTGATCTGCATGCCTTTTGCTTTTTTTTTTTTTTTGCCTTGCTGCATTGAATAAGAGTGGTAAGAGTTGAAGAGTAGATATCCTTGAATTTTTCTCAGTCATAGGGGAAAAACATTCAGTCTTTCACCATAAGTATTATGTTAGCTGTAGGTTATTTTTGTAAATGCTTTTCATCAAGTTGAGAATGTTCCCCCTCTCTTGCTAGTGGTCTGAAACTTCTTTTAAAAAATCATGAATGGGTGTTGAGTCTTGTCAATTGCTTTTCTGCATCATTGATATGATGTCATTTTTTTTCTTCTTTAGTCTATTAATATGGTAGATTACCTTACGGGTGGTGACGATGGGCCTAGTGGTCTTTTCACCAGGCAGTAGAAAAGAAAGTCCCAGCTTCCTGCTTGGCTCCCTCTGACACATGGTCGGGTGTTGGGGCTCTTTTCTGCAACCTCTTTAGGCTGGAAGTGTGAGCTCTCCACTGATTCTTTGCTGGTGTGACGTGTGTGTGTATGTGTGTGTGTGTGTGTGTGTGTGTGTGTGTGTGTGTATGTGTGTGTGTATTGGGAGGAAGGGCAATTATTTTCCCCCTGGTGTTTGGCTGAAATAGAGCAGTTGTTACCTATAAGTCTCCTTATTTTGCCCTGGATCTGGTCCTTTGTTTGAGTGGTCACATTTATTTTTTACACTGTGCCTGTTGATGTTTCTGGTTTACCAGCTTCTTCAGTTTGGGATATTTGAGGCAGAAAGAAAACCGAGGGAACTCACCTCCGTGTTCTTCCTTTAGTTCTATTGTCCCAGACTTCTTCACATTTCAGTTTTTTTGTGTTTTTTGTATATATATACATATGAATTTTTAGTTGTACTTAACACAAGGAATAGGGAAAAGTCTGTCTATTCAACTTCTCAGAAGTGGAAGCATTTATATTTAGATGTTTCTGCATTGGATACATTAGATTGAACTGGTCAGGAGAAGATATTTATTTACATTCTGCAACTCCCTCATTGTTCTAGATGATTGGAGTATTATTTGCCTGCTTTAGCAAATAAAATCTTGATTAGATGTTTTTCGCTACTGAAAAATTTGAGCATTTGTTTCACATTTCAAGTAAAAGTGATGTCCATCTCTTTAATTATCTCGTTACCTATTATTTTGTTATTTGTCAGCAAGACTCCAAATTGGACCTCTTGTATAAGAAAAACGAAGATTTTAGGAGAGGCATAGCTCTCTTTGTGGGAGTTATCCTTGGGGATGATCCCTTAAGGAGAAACTGAGGAAGAGAGAGGGAAGGATAAAGGAACCAGAGGATGTGTAGAGTTTTCACGTTAGGTGCTTTACTCAGCTTATCTCATTTAATCTTAGAGCAGTATTGTTGCCATCTCTAATTTTCAGCTGGGACCATGGTTTAAAGGTGTTAGGATTATTAAATATGTGTGTCAGGATTGATATTTATGCCTATATCTGTGTGCTGATAACAATTTCAGCTATTCCCCCAACCTGCCTTCACCAGGTCATGAGATCACCACACGTTTATGTTAAAGTTTTGCTCTGAGTTTTTGTACTTTCTATTTTGAAGAATACACTGTAGATAAGAGAGTACAGTAGAGAAAAGATCTGTGATTAGATCTGCCTGCTAACTTTAGTAACTATCATATGTACTTTATAAAGTGACATTCAGCAAATGGAATATGACAATTCTCATTCCTAATATATCAACCTAGGCAACTGGATTCATGAGAAACTTCTGAAAAGGAGTATAGGCTGAGAGAAAGAAAAAATTATCAAAAAATTATGAAAGAATATAGAATAGTGACCTTTGTGTCTCAATAAAACATTACTAGCAGTTCAGCTGGAGAAACATTTTGAACATTAAAAATGGGAATATTTTGACACAAATGTCATCCAAAGATAAATTGACAAATAATGTGAATAGATTAATTAGGTAATAAAATTTTGGTTCATAATAGAAGTATTAATAGGAAATACAAAAATTATATGATGTGGGGCTCAGAAACTACTATGACAAAGGCTAAAATGCTGTAGTTGCATGAATTAATGTTGATTTTCTGAGGTATGATAATGATATTGTGGATATATATCATGTCCTTGTTTAGAAGATGCCTGCTGAAGTATTTTGATGTTCAGTGTCATGATGTCTGCAACTTAACTTCAAATGGTTAAACAGAAAAAAAAAAGCCACTTAGAGTATTGTATTCCATGTTCACTTTACTTTGTCACTGCCTTCGCCATTGGGCACAGTATCTAGGGCCCACAATACTCTTAGGGGTCCACAAACAAGTTTTAGTTTATTTTAAAATCAAAAGACAAAAAATGAATTTCTAGGGAAAATAAATGTTTTAATAAATAATGTTAATAGTTCATTTTTATGCCAACTAAGTCTTAAAATATAAATTTTAATGTATTTTTATGGAGGAGGAGGCACATGAAAGTTCCCAGGGCCCATGAAAACCATGAAGTGGCCTTAGTAGCCACCATTAGAATTTAAGCTCCACAAAGGCAGAGGTCATTGGTCCTATTCCCTCCGTGTTGCAGACAGTCAACACATGCCTGGTATGGTTCATAGACTCAATTAGTATTTATGGATTGGGTGACAAGGTGACTTTGACTTGAGTTTTATGAACATTGAACATATTCTTCTTTTAAAGTGTATGAAACACTATCATAAGCCAAGTATACATTATTTTTTGGATCCTCAAACTGTTTGGATTGTTAACATCTCTTTCCCTCTTTATTAATATGGAAAACTGAGAACTGACTTCATAGGAAGGAAGGAATGAGTCAATTACTGAGCCATCATTTATCGACTACTCACTCTATGGTAGGCAGTGACTCTTTTTACACACTTTGAACCCAGTGTGTCTGCCTCTAGGAGGAAAAGGCATGATAGTTTTATGTATATTGTTCTGCAGATAATTTGTATGCAACAGCAGTATTATGATAAGCATTTGTTGGCAATAATCATATACCAAGGAATGTGCTCAAAAATGTTTTATAGGAATGAGCTCATTTAATCCTTACGAGATATCTTGAATATAAAAACAGACAATGCCTCACTTTATAGATGTGTAAATTGGGGACTGGGAGGTTCAGCAATTCCCCCAATATCACACAGTGAGAAAGTGACAGGGCCAGGATTTGACCCAGGTCACCTGACTCAGAAGCACACACTCATACCTGCCTCACTCTGTTCTGCCTTGCATGTGTGTCTCTGTTGCTAGTGCCTTGAGCAAGTGGCCTGTGAAAACTTGGGGGATTATTTTTGTCTTTTCAAATAGTTAGCATTTGTGTGCATACTCAATTCTGGGTTAAGTGCTTCACTCATAACTGTGATCAGTCGTCATGCCTGGAGCTGAAGTATCTGAAATCACTTTGTGATTCTAAAAAGGAAAAATGGACGTGGTAAAGAAAGCTGCTGCAGACCCTTCCATAGTCTGAGTCCCTGAAGTCAGTGCTGTAGTGGGGAAACCATGATGCAGGGCAGGTTGTGCTGTGGTGACCCCAGGGAAGGTGAGCATTGCTGCAAAGCCTCTCACAGATGCACTGGCCCAGCAGTGGCAGGCAGTTAGAGAGCTGAACTAGGTTCCATCAGGTTTAACTCAATTTTCAGCTTTTCTGTCCTTAGGAGAGGACAGAGCCCCAAATTTAGGTCTGTTAACCTGAAGTCTTTCTGTAGGAGGTATACAAGAGCTGCCTTTAACACCAAAGTATTTCAAGGCCAAGTGTGGCTATGGCTGTGGCTGGTTAGAGCACACAATTGAATGTGGAAAAACTTAGGAGGTATCCAAGATCTCCAGGTTCCTATAAACCTTAATCTGCATAGGAATGAAGAGAATGCATAGAACAGTCATATTTTAGGCAAGATTGACAAAATAGCTACTACATAGTGTCCCCAGTATGGACGCTCTGAGGAATAGTGTGTTTATTGATCTATGGGTAGACACACAGCCTGTATTTAGGCAATGAGAGGATACATGAATAAGAGTGAATGAATGAAACCCTCCTCTGGAGGATTGCTCTTTTTCCGTAGGGACTCTGTAGCATTTTATCTTTACTTTTCTTCTGGTACTTTCTGTAATCTATTGTACTTGCTGGCTTTGTTTTATACTGGGGAGCCCTAAAAGGGCTCACAGTTCAACCAGGGAAGCAAACAAGGACACAGTTTGTTGGAGTAGAATGCTACACAGAGACAGATATCACAGAAACAAGTATGAAGCGGGGATCATGGGGGCAGAATTGGGTTATTAACTGGATTATTCGGTGGAAACTTAGGGTCAGCATCTTGAAAAACATTGTTTGAACTTGTCTTTGAAGGAGTAGGAGTCTACCTGCAACTGCAAGGCAGGGTGTGCCAGGACAAAGGTGCACATGTGAGATTACTGAGTAAGGAGAAAGTGTGTCCTCTTGAAAGTTCCCCTTGGAAACTACAAGGAGTTTGAAATGACTGCATTGTAGGCTGCATAGAAAGAGGGAGTGGGCTGGGGCAGGAAAGGTGGAGGCAGGACAGATAAGGAGGTGTTTTATCCAGAGTGTAACGGACTTGGCACTTAATACCATAGGACTGAAGAGCCACTGAAAATTTTACTCAGAGTAACGTCTGACCTTGAGAAAGATCTCAGGGATATATTAGAGTAAGATGGAGGACAGGAAAGTGCTGGAAGTTGTTGCAACACTCCAGGAATTTGAGGGGCTTAAAAGCTACACTATGGTGAGTACTACTCTGCCAGGCTCAGATGGGGGAACAAAGAGTGAGGCAGAGGAGGCAGGGTGATCAAGGGGCTCCATGCTCAGGAGAAAGTGGGGGAAGAGCAAGCAGTCCAGTTTTCATGAGGCAATGGGTATATCAAGGAATTAATGGGAAAGGAGGTTGCAGCAAAACAGGTGAAGTGTTGAAGAATTGTAATGCTAGGAGAAAACGTTAGTGCAGAACATTTAATATTAGGACAGGCAAGGAATGGCAGCATTCCAGTTAACTGTCAGCCATTGTAATAAAGTGATCAAATCTGTGTTTTAGAGAAAATGGCAAGATCCAAAGTATGGAGGGGAGGAGGAGGGGGAGGAAGAGGAGTACTACAATTGTGGCGATAATTCAGACAGGAGATGATGAGGTCCTGCACCAGGGCTGTGGCTGTAGGAATAATTTTCAGGGGACAAATGTTAGACACTTTATGTAGTAATATAATACCCCAGTAATGCTTGTTTAGCATAAGCTTTCTGCTCAAAGGCAGGCTTCATACAGGGCACATAGGCATGAATTATAGGAATTAGGAGGGAATATATTCATTGTGTTTATTCATAGTTCTGGAACCCAATGCAGAAAAACGATCTTTAGCATCAGTATCCTAAAGTAAGTAAGAAATCAAGATCTCACACTTCATTATTTAGAATTAAGTCAATATTCAATTTTTAGGTTTTTGTTGTAATTATTTTTTTTAAGCAGAAGGTGAGATTGGTTCAGTTTGGTGTGCTCCTTTTGATTGAAAGGAGTTGGATTCAAGGAATCTCCTTTCTTTCACACTGTATTTGGATTCCCTTGCATGTGTATATGAATTTGGGGGCTGTATGCTGTGTAGGTGGTGACTGATGTGGTGACTTTTATGGTCATTAATATATGGTCAATTAATATACGATAAAGGAGCCATGGATATACAATGGGGAAATGACAGCCTCTTCAACAGCTGGTGTTGGCAAAACTGGACAGTAGGAGAATGAAACTGGATTACTGTCTAACCCCATACACAAAAGTAAACTCAAAATGAGTCAAAGACCTGAATGTAAGTCATGAAACCATAAAACTCTTAGAAGAAAACCTAGCAAACTGAATTCAAAAATACATCAAGAGGATCATCCATCATGATCAAGTGGGATTCATCCCAGGGATGCAAGGATGGTACAACAATCGAAAATCCATCAACATCATCCACTACATCAACAAAAAGAAGAACAAAAACCACATGATCATCTCCATAGATGCTGAAAAAGCATTCGACCAAATTCAACATCCATTCATGATAAAAACTCTCAACAAAATGGGTATAGAGGGCAAGTACCTCAACATAATAAAGGCCATATATGACAAACCCACAGCTAACATCATACTTAACAGTGAGAAGCTGAAAGCTTTTCATCTAAGATCGGGAACAAGACAGGGATGCCCACTCTTTCCACTGTTATTCAACATAGTTCTGGAGGTCCTAGCCATGGCAATCAGACAAAACAAAGAAATAAAAGGCATCCAGATTGGTAAAGAAGAAGTCAACTTGTCACTATTTGCAGATGATATGATATTGTACATAAAAATCCCTAAAGACTCCACTCCAAAACTGCTAGAACTAATACCTGAATTCAGCAAAGTTGCAGGATACAAAATCAACACACAGAAATCTGTCGCTTTCCTGTACACTAACGATGAACTAACAGAAAGAGAAATCAGGAAAACAATTCCATTCACAATTGCATCAAAAGACTAAAATACCTAGGAATAAACCTAACCAAGGAAGTGAAAGACCTATACCCTGAAAACCACAAGACACTCCTAAGAGAAATTAAAGAGGACACTTTCCATGCTCTTGGCTAGGAAGAATAAATATTGTTAAAATGGCTATACTACCTAAAGCAATCTACAGATTCAATGCAATCCCTATCAGAATACCAACAGCATTCTTCAACGAACTGGAACAAATAGTTCTAAAATTCATATGGAACCACAAAAGACCCCAAATAGCCAAAGCAATCCTGAGAAGGAAGAATAAAGCAGGGGGGATTATGCTCCACAACTTCAACGTCTTCTTAAAGCCACAGTAATCAAGACAATTTGGTACTGGCACAGAACAGACCCATAGACCAATGGAACAAACTAGAGAGTCCAGATATTAATCCAAGCATATATGGTCAATTAATATACAATAAAGGAGCCATGGATATACAGTGGGGAAATGACAGCCTCTTCAACAGCTGGTGTTGGCAAAACTGGACAGATATATGTAAAAGAATAAAACTGGATTACTGTCTAACTCCATACACAAAAGTAAACTCAAAATGGGTCAAAGACCTGAATGTAAGTCATGAAACCATAAAACTCTTAGAAGAAAATATAGGCAAAACTCTCTTGAATATAAATATAAGCAATTTTTTCATGAACATATCTCCACGGGCAAGGGAAACAAAAGCAAAAATGAATGAATGGGACTATATCAAACTAAAAAGCTTCTGTACAGCAAGGGATACCATCAGTAGAAAAAAAAATCATCCTGTAGAATGGGAGAATATATTCATAAATGACATATCCAATAAGGGGTTGGCATCCAAATTATATAAAGAGCTCACACACTTCAAAAAATGAAAAGCAAAGAAGCCAATTAAAAAGTGGGCAGAGGAGCTGAACAGACACTTCTCCAAAGAAGAAATTCAGATGGTCAACAGGCACATGAAAAGATGCTCCACATCGCTAATCATCAGAGAAATGCAGATTAAAACCACAATGAGATATCACCTCACACCAGTTAGGATGGCCACCATCCAAAAGACAAACAACAACAAATGCTGGCGAGGATTTGGGAAAGGGGAACCCTCCTACACTGCTGATGGGAATGTAAGTTAGTTCAACTATTGTGGAAAGGAGTATGGAGGTTCCTCAAAAAACTCAAAATAGAAATACCATTTGACCCAGGAATTCCACTCCTAGGAATTTACCCTAAGAATGCAGCAGCCCAGTTTGAAAAAGACATAATGACCCCTATGTTTATCGCAGCACTATTTACAATAGCCAAGAAATGGAAGCAACCCAAGTGTCCATCAGTAGATAAATGGGTAAAGAAGATGTGGTACATATACACAATGGAATATTATTCAGTCATAAGAAGAAAAAAAATCCTACCATTTGCAACAACATGGATGGAGATACAGGGTATTATGCTGAGTGAAATAAGCCAGGTGGAGAAAGACAAGTACCAAATGATTCAACTCATCTGTGGAGTATAAGAACAAGAAAAAACTGAAGGAACAAAACAGCAGCAGACTCACAGAATCCAAGAATGGACTAACAGTTACCAAAGGGAAAGGTACTGGGGAGGGTGGGTGGCAAGGGAGAGATAAGGGGATTAAGGGGCATTATGATCAGCACACATAACGTGGGGGGGTGCAGTGGGAAGGAAGTACAGCACGGAGAAGACAAGTAGTGACTCTATAGCATCTTACTGTGCTGATGGACAGTGACCGTAATGGGGTATGTGGGGGGAACTTGATAATGGGGGGAATCTAGTAACCACAGTCTTGTTCCTGTGATTGTATATCAATGATACCTTCATAAAAAGAAAAACATTCCAGTAGAGATTTTAGTACAAAAGAAATCTAATTTAGGAAACGACACAGTCATAGTACATATGATACCTAGCCACTAGTGACTTTTGTAAGCTTAAAAACTGATTCTCATTGCCCCTGAGTAGAAGTAGCAACAAGAGTCAAGTCAATTTTTCTGTCTTCCCAAGGGCCCACTTCCTTTTTGGCCCTGATACTCATAATCAATACCAACTTACTTTATAAAATAAAATGTAAAAGAGTGTTGCAGATTGGATTAACATTTTAATTTTCACATCTTCCCTGCATTACCATTACATACCCAGAGCCTTTGTCATGTGACTTTGCAAAATATCTCCCTAGAAGGTGTCGGCATCCTCTCTATCTCATTGGTTTATGGCAGTGTCCAGTTCTGAGGAGAGGCCTTAAAAGACATTGTGTGGGTCTGTTCCTATCTCTTACACTTCTGTCATTGTTTCAGAGAGGAGCATATCCCAGGTAACAATGAAAATGAATAATTAGTGGAGTTGACCTGAACCTGCCCTATGTCCTGAAGCAGAACTTCTCTAGACTCCTCAGGTCTGTAAGAAAAACAAATGAATGTTTGTTGTAAGCCACTACAATCTTGAGGTTTTTTTTTTTTTTATTGCTGTTACACAGCAAACACTGACTAATATCAGTAGGAATTTCCAAACTTCCTTACCTGGCCTCAGTGTGGATATGTGCAAGGAGAGCTGTGCCAAGTGGTACATCTAATTTGTATGCTTGAATTTCAGAGTCAATTTACAAGTTAACTCACCATGATTCTCAAATCAAATGCATTGACTATTTGAAAAACCACTAATTTGGAAGTGTCCAAGTTTTGAACTTTAATATATTTAAATCTAAAATACATAAAATTTTCTCTTATTTTAATAAACATCAAGTGAGTAGCATGGGGAAAAGAATTTCTGGAATGATCAGGGGTCAAAGATCTTTGCATTTTATCCACCTTGGTCTAGTGGTAGGCATATCAGTTAGTGTGGCACAGAAATCATTAAAGAAAATACAATATCAGAAGCATAGTTTTATAGTTTTAGTCCAGTCTACTTGTGAGACGTCTTGGTACTTAACTACTTTGAGTAACAGTTTCCTCCTGTTTCCACAATTTCCTGTTAAACAGGAAAAATCATAGCTGCTCCATCTACCAAAGAAAGGTTTGTTATGGTGATCACATCAGATGGAGTGCTTTGAAAACTCAAAAGTGTAACACAAATGTCATGTTATTCTCAACATCAGATATTCTCAGGGATGTTTGGGTGTTTTGATTTTTACAGTGCCCTTCCTTTTTTATAAGCTTTGTGGCCATCACTCATCCCAAAGTATGTTTTAGAGCTCTGGATCAGGAGGTAGATATTTGAGTTTTAGTCCCGTTATTTTCTAAGGTATTTTTTGCTTCTTTTTTTTTTAATTTTTAACTTCTTCATCTCTTTCAGACTAAGAATAACCAAGCTTGAGTGTCCTACTGTGGACTAAAAATATTTCAGCTTGTCAATTATCATTTGATATTTTTAGAATGAGTAGAAACATTTTCTAAGTTGAAAAGTATAAAATATTAAGAGATCTTTGATTATTGGAAAAATTCTCAGTGTTAGAGGGTCCCATTTTAATCTTCATAATTCTCCAGCCTCATCACCATATGTGGATACATGGGGTACATGTGAATTTATTTACTTTTATCTCCATATGTTGCCTATATAAGATGAACCCTGTTGTTTTTCTTCTACTAAGACATATTACTCTGTATACTATGGCATCAACTTACAAGTTCACTCTTGCACTGCCATTAATAATGACAATGATAGTAACAAATAGCATAGTGATTAGAAGTATGAGTTTTGCAATCAGATTGCTGTTGTTCAAATTTTAGCTTTGCTTCTTTATATGTGACTTAATGTCTCAGTGCCTCAGTTTTGTCATCTGTAAAATGGTAATAATGATAATGTACCTGCTTCATAAGATTGTTTTAAGGTATAAGTAAGTTAATACATGTAACATGTTCAGAATAGTTATTGCGTAGAATCCTCAGAAAGGTATTAGTTCAGTAGTAGGGCAGAATTAAGACCAAAGGCATTTTGGTCTCACCCCAACAAATTTAAAATCAACCTTAAAAGAAACTGGTTCTAAGTAATATAGGTGCACTCCTATCAAAGCCCCCAAATACTTTACAACAACATCCAAAAAATCAAAAACCTTCCAACCCAACAATGTAAAATTCATGTCTGGAATCCAATAAGAAAAATACCAGGTGTGCACAGAGACAGAAAAAAATTCATCCATAACCAATAGAAAAATCAAAATAAAAATATACCTAAAAATCACAGGAATGACAGAATCAGTACACAAGGATGTTAAAACATTTATTATAAATATGTATGCTCAAGAAGTAAGAGAAAAGCATGAGCAAGTTGCAGGGAGCTATGGAAGATATAAAATAAGATTAAAATTGAAATTCTAAAGATGAAATATACATTATCTTAAGTGAAAACTACACTGTTGGATTAAGTGCAGATTAGACACTGCAGAAAAAAAATTAGTGAATTTGAAGACATAGCCATCGAAATTATCCAAAATGCAAAATTCCCAGAGGAATTTACTATATTGATTCTCAAGTTAAGGATATTGAGTAACTGAAGATATTTCTTAATAATATGTACTTCCAAATACTCAGAAGTAAAAGGTTAAGGGGGGTGATTGGGGCACAACAACTCCTTTTTAGGGGGGCTAAGCTAAAATATACTATTTCTGGAACTCCAAACTGATAAAGTTACAGAACGTTGAAAATCTCCGTGGTGAAGAGTAGTATGTTCTGTAGGTGGTCTCTGTAAAATATCCCTTCCTGAGTAATCTTTCAGGTGGATGTTGGGTGGCAGGCTGAAGACTTGTTCTATTGAGGACAAGGAAGAGGAAGTGCTCTGTATTGGACTGGATAGCTCTGGGATAATTACCCAAGTCTGACTAAACAGTCCCACAGTTGCCCACAAAATGCACCTATTTAATAAAACAAAGGAAGCCACCTGCTAAACCATCAGTAGCAAGTGCATTTGGCAGACTCATTGCATTTTTCATTTAAAATATTCTTCGATAGGAGGAAATATATATTTTCTAGAAACTCTTTAATCATCCCGTCACTCCTGTTTTTACCAAGGTTTCTTCTCACTGCTTAAGCAATTTTCCAAGGAATGTCTTTGCTTCCACAATTCAAAAAGGTCATATTAATCCATAGCCTTTTTATCAGCAGTGAGATCAGCTTCTCTATGGATTGTTTCCTTTGCAGGTATTTTCTTTTGACAATGTTGCTCTCTTCTTGCTCTCATCTTCCTCCTTGGTCTGGCAGTCAGTTTACCTTTGATTATTCTATAAAGACCTTTTTCTGTTACTAGCACCATTACCTCTGATATCTTTATTCATTGAAATTTAAATATTTTCCAGTTACAGAGAGAGTAATCTTCATTCTTTAATTAAAATTTGTTAAACCCAAGTGATCTGATAAAGTTTATTTGTCTAGTGGGACCCCCAAAATGGAGACCACCCCAGTGTCCTGGCTTGTGTCACAGATCTAAGCCTGTTAGCCTGTATTTATGGTAAACACCTGTCAAGGAAATCCAACACACACCAGTCACAACCCTCCAGCTCAGCTTTGGCTAGCTTACCTTACTCTAGAAAACAGGACCTGTTAGCCTTGCAAGGAAATCCCCAACCTCCTAGCCCTTGTGCCCTGTGTTGCTGTTCTAATGTTCTAGAAAATCCACCCTTCTCCAAGATCCCTCAGGAAGAGTGCTCCACTGCTTGTGAGGCACTGTACTGCCCCAATCCATGGATTGTTTTCCCTTGAATAGAAGACATCAAACGTGTTACAGGATTGTTTTAGTTTTATCTTTTGGCAGATCCATTCAGCCACACTTCAACAAAAGATAGAAAAACATTTCTAAACCAAATGCTTATTATGATGCATAACTTACATATTGTGTATCAGAGATATAATTAAATTGCATGTTATTTACTTCCTTCATCATTATAGCTGCATGAATGAAGCTTAATCACTTAGTTGCTATAACTGCATTCAATTTATAAACTGTCATGCCAAAAAATTTTACTTCCAAGTTTCAATTTCTATAAAATGGTTAAAACCTTAGAGGAGGAAAATATTAGATAGCCCGCATATACAATTACAGGATTATTTATGGTATGAATCTGGACTTTATTTTGCCTTCAAAGTTGAATAGATTATTTAACAGCATTATTTTTAATCATTGTCTCTGAGACCACTGGAGAATTGCCTTTTAGTTCAGTGCTTGTGCTAATTACTGTAAATCTTCTCTTGTGAAAAATAGAAATCATTATTATAGTTTCTCAGGAATTTAGTGAATATCATACAAAATGAGAAGAAAGGGGTAGAAATAGCAAACTTTTATGGCTATGGCATGACACAACTGGAAAGACCCTTACAGAGTATTAGACTTACATGGTTGGTCCATTTTCTTCTTTTTATAGTTGGGTAAACTATACAATTCCAGAAAACTGTGTGACTTAACTAGTGCTGATGCACACCAGTCAAAGACCACCAGAGATACTTTAAGTCACCAAGAAGTTGCATTTTACTTGACACAACAATGGACGCTGACCCATGGGCAAGTGTGGGCATCAAAATAAGAGGATATAGAAAGATTTGTTATAGTTTGGCTTTATGTTAGGTGACTTGAGGAGGGTTCAGGGAGGCAGAAGTTTGCTGTGTATTAAATAGATATATATTTTCATCCTATAGTTTTTGAAATCTTAAGTCAAAACTGGTAAATGATTGATATTACCAGTCCTTGGCATGTTGTGATATAATTTCCTGAATATAATTTAATGTTAGAAAAAAAACCCCACACAGTGTATTTTAACTCTTGCCCAATTTTAAGGCACTTATCAAGAAATAATATTACATTGGTTATTAAAGTTTTACTCTTTCTTTTTAAGCACATATTGTAGAGCATGTATTTGTCCCTTGTAACTTTCAAGTCTCAAAGGTAATCTACTTGTTACATATCTCACTTCAACTCTTTCCTTGAAAATTGATCACAAGATTTACAATTCTACAATGTATTTACAAAGACTATTTTGGGTTTCATGAAAGGATACAATCTTAGGTAAAGAACAACAATAACAATAATTACTTTAAAATAAAGTTCATATAAGTTAAATTTATGACTGAAACCAAACACATTTTCTAGAAGGCTTAGTTTTACCTTTCAATGTGTCTTATTCTAGGGGTGAAATGTGGAATAGGATTTCAGATTTCAGAGGAGAAATAAATTACATAAATAAGGAAAATGATATTCAAACAGATAAACTAGGCAAATGCAATTTCTACAAATTACATTTATTTAAATAAAAAGTATCTTCCTTTTATTTTATGAGCAAAGGAATGTTCTGTGGGCACAGGGCTTGGTTGTAGGGCTCAGGAAGTATTTGGAAGTATTCCCTAGAAAGTAGAAGCGGGCGACACCCTCCAACACCTCTTCCAAACACAGAAATGTTGAATGAAACACACAACTGGCAACATTAATATAGTCAACTTCAAAGGTAAAGAAGAGAACTCCCAAGTTCCAGATACTGAGAGGAACTCAGACCAGAATAAAGAGCTAAAACTAAAGCCTAATGCACTGTGAACTATGGAAGAATGCTGAAGACCAGGGGAAGTAAATATGGAAGAGGTTCTGTCTCACAAGGAAAAAAAATTTCCCCTGAAGAGGTAAAAAAGTATCAAATTTTTGAGGAACAGGTCACCCTGAGAAAGTTAATGCAGACTGTAAAATAATAATACTAACAAATGGATGTGTTGCTGGACAGTCCCATTTGAGGAGGTCTCCCCCTGCTGCTAGGAGAAGCCTCAACCTGGACGGAGGGAGGCTCTAGACTCTGGGAAGAATTTGCAAATGGGTTGAATGTACAAGTAAGAACGGAATTCATTAAAGCAAAAGTAGTAGGGCGTGTCAGAGTTGTGTAGTTCCAGGAAGAGTGGCTGTTTTATTTGTGCAGCCATGCAGGCAGTGGAGAGCAACTAAGAACAGAGGGAGAAAAGGAAAGTTCACTAAACTCCTGCTCAATGTAGGGCAAATCCTTTGTGAATTCCTACAGCCAGGGTCACTTGGCATCCAATGTCTGCTTGGATGTGCACAGCATGGAAACTATGTCTCTACCACCCCAGGACTGTGGGGAGACGTGGAGCACTGGATGGAGTGAGTTTATGTTCTGGGAACTTTTCAAAACAAAGAAAAAGAGACGTTTGGGCAGGCTGTTGAACGTGAACAGTATAGGCCACCCAAGCAATAAGAACATGCAAGTCCTATTTTGCTCAGGTGTTCCTGCAGCCACTTTCCCATTTGTCTGCAACAAACAGGGAGAGAGAAAAGACTAGAAAGCTGAATGAAATAGCAAAGGGACAAAGTCACCACTGGTGGTGGATGTCAGAGGGGCTCTCTTGAACCTGATTAAGGTCTGGGTTCTTGTCTTTGTTGAGAGAAAGAATTCAGACAGTGTAATAGGCTAAGGAAGCAAGAAAGTTTTATTTGAAGCAAGTACACAGTAGTGCAGGCAACCTCAGAGAGGAGATGTATTTAAGGGTTTAGGATTTGGGGTTTCGTAGGGTCTTTTGGGTAGCGGTTGGTATAAGGTGACTAATAATTCCTTTGAGGTTTTGTCTTAAGAATAAGATTATTTAGGTGACTGTTGATCCAGATCTCAGCATTCTTATCCACATAGGTTTGTTCACACTCAGAGGTCTGTTTTCTGTCCTGGTTACGATGTTACTTAATTGATTAAAGTGACTGGAAGAAGGGAGAACAGCATGTTCAAGGTTAAGTTAAAGAATAAGCTAGGCCTTTGTTCGCCGGCTATGTAGATTTTATAATGGTATGACCCTTGCCCCACGTTCCTACTCCAAGAACTTCAAATAAGGAGCAATTTAGAAAATATTTTAAGTATTTTTAAAGAATGATCAGAGATGAAAGAAGGATAGAAACCACAAAGTGAGACCAGAACATTATGAAAATAGAAAAAATTTACATAAAAGAACCAGGCAGGAATTGTAGAAGAAAAATACAGATAATGTGACTTTAATTTAAAAGTAACAACAGTAAAAAATATAACAATGTTTTTGGGATTTAAAAGCAAGATGAATTAAAATGCAGATGCTACTAATAGGGATAAATCCTAAAATATCATAACCACAATTAAGCATAAGTGAACAGTTGGAGGCAAGTTAAGTAACTGTCATCTGAGCGAAAGGACAAATTGTGGTGTATTTATACAGTGGCTTACTTAAATGGTGTAGTGAAAAATGAATGAGATCATTATATGTAGCGATAAGGGTAAATTTAAAACCATCATTGGGAATGAAAATGAGTTGCAATGCAATACATATTGCATGATACTATTCATGTCAATTTGATAAACCCATAGTATAATACGATATGCTCATGGATGTAAGAGTAAATATAAAAAACATGGAGAGAGAGAATACAGTGAAATAGTTTAAACAGTGTTAGCAGTTGCTGCTCATGAGAGATGGAGAAAATTGAACTTGGGTCATTTTCAGTTGGAACTCCAACTGTATCTGCAATGTCTTATTTATTTAAAAAACAGAAGCAAAAATGCTGTAGTGTTTATGTCCCTAGCAGATGGGTGGAGATGTCTTTTGTATACTTTTTGATGTGTTTAAAAATACAGGGAAAAATTAAAAGTGTGAAAAATTGGAACAACTTTCAGATAATATGGGGTTTATCAAATTGATAGGCTCTCTGCTTCCCTAAACACGGGAGTGACTCTGCAATGGGAGCCAATTTTTGAAGTAGAGTGGGGTTGCCCACTGGAAATGAAAGTTCTTCAAGCTAATTCATACAACCTAAGTATGTGGGAAGAAGAGATGACCTTTTTTTTTTTTGAGATGACCTTTTTAATGCAGTGTTTCTCTCTCTGTATTTGCCCTACCACCCCTCACCTTTCTTAGTCTTATTAGCAAGGCTTTTCCAACATAGCTAGAAGTGGAAGAAAAATAAAAGCAGTAATATCTCAGAGTCAGGGTCCTCATCTGAACTTCCTCTTCTAGTTCTCATAGTAAAGATGTCTTTCTCTTGACTTGTTGTTTTACGGTATAATGTGGTATATGACAGCTGGTAAAAGCTACGGATCAGCTGCATAGAGCTGTATGAGTTCTGATTATAAAATGAAGCCATTTGAAGGAGCAATTGTTATTCAGTATCAATAGAGAAAAAAAATTCAAAATTCAGTGACCAAAGAGGTATAGTGTGACATACAGGAAGTATGTTTCTATACTAAGAGAAAGTAGAGAATTTGTAATTAAATCATTTTAGTCAATTAATAATTTAAGAGCTGATTTTAACATACCCTATGCTTTTGATGTTAACTAGAATTTAACATATTAACTGCCCCAATCTGATGTGAAATAATGCAAATTTAATCCTGCAACTGCTCTTCCCTATTTACTTTAACTGACAAGTCTTTCATGGTTCTCCAGCATGAGATTTTCTCTTCTTAAAATATTTATGATTGTACCAAATATGTGTAGATTCATTCAAAAAGTATCATTTTAAAAGCAATTAAAAGTTAGAATAGGCTCCATTAAAATTCAGGAATAAAACTTGTCATTAAATGGGAGTAATCTGTGTGCTGAATACCAAAGGACTTGGCAGTTCTAGGTTGATGACTCAGGGCTCAGGCTAAAGCAGAGTAAAAAAGGCTTTAGTGACTGAAACATGAGTTAAACTGGAATTCTGAAAAGCCACAGGGAGACTCATTTGCATATATGAAAAATAAAATGATATTAAAAAAAAATCTTTTGAAATTCAGGTTGATCCAATGAATGTAAAAAAGCAAAAAAGTACTTGGGCCTTAGAATGGAGAATGAGTATAAATAACAAAAAGAGATCATATGGGTATATATCCCATAGGATAATGCTTCCATTCATTAGGGGATGGGTGTTGCATAATGGAGATATTACAAGCAAAGTAAAATGGAAGAGAGATTGGTACCTTGGCATAGCCAGAACTGACATGCTGACTGCCCTTTAGCGCTTCTTGTCCAGTGCTTGGAGAAATGATTTACAGCACTATCCTGAATAGGCAGAATTTAATTGCACATTGGATTTTAAGGAATCTACATATAAAAACCTCTTTATCCCTCAAATTTACACAACACCCACCCTTTTAAAAATGAGGTTAAGGAAGGCCTTGAGATAGTATCCATGGGTTTTTATTCCATACTGCTAGGATCCCTATTACCATAACTTTAAGCCATTTAAATTCTAGAAAGTGAATTTGTGGCCTTAATTATTGTGGGAGCTGGTTAGAAAGGGTAGGATTTGGATGTAAAAATGTTAATATGTAAACCAGTTCTCAAGAGAGGATGTGAGAGGATGTCTCATACTGAGTTATCAGATATGACAAATTCACTGTCTGAGGAAAAATTGTCTAGAGGATACATTTTTGATGTAAATTTTTTGTATTTTGAGCTATGAATTCTGCCCCAAATTCCTCTGGTTTCGTTGCTGGGGTGCTGGGCTTGATGTCAGGCTGAATTCCAAGGCTTGGTATTTACATTCTGCTCCTTTCCTTTTACTCACCCTGACCTTAGCATTTATATGGAGGTGGTGCCTTCTGAACATAAGCCACAATCAACTACTGCCAGTGCTTATGGAGAACCACCTCCAGCTCTAGGGGGAATGCTGAGCTCCTGTCTTCCATGGAAAAGTCCGCCCTTAGTCAGAACTGGAGGTATCAGTTACTATTGTATGAAGATTCTCTTCTCTAAGCCAGGGTGAAAAGGTAGGAAAACTAACTTAAGTCCTCATTTCACACATATTTATGGAGGCACATGAATGTGTAAGGCAGTGTGTGAGGCACTGCTCTGCCAGTTCAAGCATGAGAGTCTCTACCATTGAGAAAATTACTATCTTGTAAAGGCTAGAAAATATCAAGATTTTCAGACAGGCAATAGTTAATAAGCCCTTTCTGTAGTCAAGGTCTGAACCAATTGGGAGAGAGAAAGTTGGCACAAAGATGAGATAAAAATGCCAGCTTTGGTATGATAGAGTTGTTGAGGAATGCAGCTTCGATGGGAGGCAACAGTACCCTCAGAGTTAGATAGATCTACTGTCCTCCTGCAAGGAGGTTAGCCTCTGTAAGCCATAGGTATAGAAGATCTCAGAATATGCTTCCTGCAGAGTTGATTCTTAAGAAGGAAGCTCTATATACCCAGTTGATTATTACAGCTTTACCCGATTAATTCTTTCTCTTCCCATGGAATATGTTATCAAGAAATACCTTTCTAACATAATCTTATTGATTCTATTTTGGGGTCTCTGAGAAATGAAATCAATGAATTTTGGGTCTGTCCACAGATTTTACTGTTCAACATCCTTTTTGCCTTCATTTTCCTGGTTTATGCAGTCTCTTTTCCTTCTGCTTAATGAGTATGCCTTTCTTTATTTGATTTTCTTCTTCAGTTGTTTCTATTCTAGTAGGAAGACTGAAGCAATCCAAGAAGTTGCTCCATTTTCTTTCTAATAAGGATCCTGTAACTCCAGGGGGAAAATATGTTCCCAGCCTGGGGCAAATTACCTTTGAAACTGAAATCAGTCAAAGGAAGAAATAAAGTGGGAAAAACCCATTTATTGCTTACAAGCAGTCTACTTCTGCTCGCCCATGTCTCTTGCAACCCAGCTGCAAAAAGGGACCCCACCCCACCTCTCTGGTCCAGATATGCCTTCACTCCCCCGTGTAATCACCTATTGATATGGAGATGAATTATTTCACCCCTTGGAAACACCTACTGATATGGGATGCACTGAGGCCAGGCAAGAGATGCTGGAAATATTGCAATTTTACCCACAAATCTCATATCTTTCTATGTGGTAATTAACACAATATACTACTCTTCTCTGGGTAAAGCCTAATTGGATCTAAAATCTAAATCTAGTTTCAAACCAAATGGCTGGGTGGTTCTTAGGCTTATGGGCAAGTTTCATGAAGTTAAGGTTAGTTGCTATATAGTTTTCTTCTGATTCCTGAATGATGAATAGAATTTGGGACTGGGACCAATCTCTTACTGTCTATCCAGACATGGTACTAACATTATAGCTAAACCCTAACTAATGTTCTGTAGAATTTCACTGCACAACAGATCTGTCTGCAAAACAGTAGAATAAAATAATTTTGCCCATCCACTCATCTTTAGGAAGATTTACTCACCACAGCACTGCATTCAACATGAGGCCAACCCACTCTTGTGGAATTCAGGGTCAGCTTGCAGCAGCCTCTTCCTGACTGCCTTAGGGCAGATCTCTAGATATGTTGCAATATAGCCTGGTGCTTGCCGCTCAGTCTTTATGAAAGAGGCACTCACCTATGGTTGAAGCTGTCATAAACTTTGATGACATGACAAGGTACAAGTGTGACATTATAATCACTTGCTAAAGCCCAAGTCTTAGAGCTGTCCAGTCAGAAAATTTTAGCTAAAAACAAAAAAGAAACAAAACCTCCAAATGATATAACATAGGCTGCTGAAGCCAAATATCTAGATGTACTCTTCTCTTGGGCCACAGCAGCTGCCTCAATTTCCAGGCATTATTTTACTACCCAAGTTCCACTCTTTGTCTGTTTTTCATGGTCCTTGAAAATAAGGCATTAAAAGGACAATTGTAACAGCAACTTTCTCTATTCAGTTAGAGACAAATGAGTTAGGATGAGATCAAAACATCAACCTGTTAGTAATAGGGCTTTTGGAAAATATGACTTGTATGAAAATAGTGGTCTTTTTATTATTGCATCCCAGAATTAGATAGGTTTATCCAATCACAGACAACCTAAAAAAGCATAGACAACTCCCAAAGAGTGGAATGGCCAGCTTCTACAAAACAGAGGTTTGCAAGAGCAGACCATAACTTGTGCTTCCTGAAGTTAGATGGCCCAACTTAGATTTTATCCCCAAATAATCATTCATCTGGTCACTCTACCAAGAGTGCTGCACTAACTGAGGTCCCTTCAATATGGGAACTGTAAGCCAGTGGGAAGGATATTCCCTCCAACAGAGGAGATAAGACATGAACACAAATGTCTGTTACACTAGCAACATGTAATGACACTATAAAAATCAACTCAGCAGTCTTAGTCCTGAAAAGCAATAAGGACTCACTTATGATTATTGCTCTGAGAAAGGCAACACTTGCGTTAGATATTAGAGAGTAAGAGACAACACAGAATAGGGGAATTGTAGAAGCATCCTTGGCAGACATGTCACAAGAGAACAAGGTAGAAAAGTTGAAGATGCAGTGAGTTATCTCAATTCTATTATCACAATTTAAGCTGCACTGTCCGTCCCTTAATTATGTCATCTTGCCCTGTTTCTCAAGTCAGTCCTACTTGATATTTTATAATGCATTTCTTATAAAACATTTTTTATGGCTCTTACAGTGTGCAAATGATGCAAAACTGGATCATGGCACCTCTAATCCAGTATATTTTCTGGTTTGTCCTCTAATAAGAATCATATCCTGGGAAGTTGTGTTCTTAAGGGAATGAACTCTGGACACTGTCAAAGGCCACACGGCTGGCAGTGACCTGTTGGAGCATCCAGCTTTCTTGGTGGTGATGGCATAAAGTGCAATCTGAAGGAAGTACTCTCTTTGAGCAGGACTTCAAGTGTATCATGAAATCAGGTAAAGATCTATCCTCCTCTAGAAAAAGTGGTCTGGTAGGCACTCATTCCTGTCTTCACCACACTACCATAGAGAGAAACACAAATTATCATTAATGCACAAATGTCATAACATATAAACACACAGAGGTTGCAAATTTTAAACATGTAATTAGGAAAAACATTGTGACTTTTAATGATGTGAAAATATTTGAGATAAAACATACTCAAATATATCAGAATTTTAGTTTCCATTACAATCTTCAGTTTAGCTATCTGTTAGAAAAATAAATCCAGAATTATGAATTATGCAAATTTAATACATTAAATATTCATCTCAAGTGAAAGTAGGTAAGTGAACATACTAGAATGTTAATCATCTTTAAAGGGAATATCTTTTTTTAAATTGAAGTATCATTGATATACAATCTTACATTGGTTTCAAATGTACAATGCAATGGTTCAACAGTTACCTGTATTATTAAATCCTCACCCCTTCTAGTTTGGTTATTATCAATGTAAAAAGATGTTACAGCATCCTTGACTATTTTCTCCATTCTGTACTACTGTCCCTGTGACCAATTTATAGAGTGATTGTGATTTATTGTGCTCCTTAACCCCCTTACCATCCCTCCCAAACCACCCCAGCATCTCCCGCTTGGTAAACACTAGTTCCTTCTTAGTGTCTATGAGTCTACTGCTGTTTTGTTCCTTCTCTTTTGCTTTGTTTTTATATTCCACAAATAAGTGAAATCATATGGTATTTGTCTTTCTTCACCTGGCTTATTTCACTGAGCATAATACCCTCTAGATCCATCCATGTTGTGGCAAATGGCAGGATTTCTTTTCTTTTATGGCTGAATAATATTCCATTGTGTATATGTACCACATCTTCTTTATCCATTCATCTATCGATGGACACTTACATTGCTTCTGTATCTTGGTTATTGCAAATAGTTCAGTGATAAACATAGGGGTGCATTAAAGGTAATATCCTTATTTTTAAATAATAACTCTCATTGTCAGGTGTTGATTAAATCTTGGTCTCTGTAGCTCTATACTTACGGAAACTGGAAACATGGCTTCAACCAGACCTTTGTGACTTAAAATGGAGGTGCCCATATGGGTAATCAGGCTTTGACTGCTCCAGTTCTAATAACTGATCTGTGGGTCTGTTCATTTTTCATTTCATGTTCAGAATTTGGCCTCCACATAGGACCCAGAATTCTAGGGGGAGGTCCTACTTTGCACTTGCTTATCTTGTCCCAAGAGCAATTCCTAATACCTCTTTAAGCCTTAGTATTCATACTGTTTTAAACATGAAGAAAATTCTTACTTTGAGGGACTGTTGTGAGGATTAAATGGGATGTAATATGTGCAGTACCATCCAGACCACTGGTCACTCAATGAATGTAAGCCCCTACCACCCTTCCTTCTCTTCCTAGGCATTTCCTGGGCAAGGCCAAATGTTTTACTTATCATCCAAAGGATGTAAGTCATTTGGTGACAAATCTGTTCATTTATCTGCTATGGCATTTAAAAGCTCCAAATATATAATCAATACAGGGGATGCCGAGCCAAATGCACTATAGCCCTCATGAAAGCCAGCATGATGTTGAATGTCCTCTGAATTATAACAGGATTCCTCAGTAGAACTTAAGGGCATGAAACAATATCTTTGGGGTTGGTAAAAAAAAATATGTATTAAAAAAATTTTTTTTATTAAGGTATTATTGCTATACACTCTTATGAAGGTTTCACATGAAAAAACAATGTGGTTACTAGATTTACCCATATTATCATGTCCCCACCCATACCCCATTGCAGTCACTGTCCATCAGTGTAGTAAGAAGCCACAGATTCACTATTTGCTTTCTCTGTGCTACACTGTCTTCCCCGTGACCCCTCACACCATGTGTACTAAACATAATACCCCTCAATCCCCTTCTCCCTCCCTCCCCACCTGCCTTTCCCCACCCCTCCCCTTTGGTAACTGTTAGTCGCTTCTTGGTGTCTGTGAACCTGCTGTTGTTTTGTTCCTACAGTTTTGCTTCGTTGATATATTCCACAAATGAAGGAAATCATTTGGTACTTGTCTTTCTCCACCTGGCTTATTTCACTGAGCATAATATCCTCCAGCTGCATCCATGTTGTTGCAAATGGTAGGATTTGTTTCTTTCTTATAGCTGAATAGTATTCCATTGTGTATATGTACCACCTCTTCTTTATCCATTCATCTACTGATGGACACTTAGGTTGCTTCCATATCTTGGCTATTGTAAATAGTGCTGCGATAAACATAGGAGTGCATATATCTTTTTGAATCTGAGAAGTTGTATTCTTTGGGTAAATTCCAAGGAGTGGGATTCCCGGGCCAAATGGTATTTCTATTTTTAGTTTTTTGAGGAACCTCCATATTGCTTTCTACAATGGTTGAATTAGCTTGCATTCCCGCCAGCAGTATAGGAGGGTTCCCCTTTCTCTGCATCTTCGCCAGCATTTGTTTTTCTTAGTCTTTTCGATGCTGGCCATTCTTACTGGTGTGAGGTGATATCTTATTGTGGTTTTAATTTGCATTTCCCTGATGATTAGTGATGTGGAGCATCTTTTCATGTGCCTGTTGGCCATCTGAATTTGTTCTTTGGAGAATTGTCTCTTCATATCCTCTGCCCATTTTTTAATAGGGTTATTTTGCTTTTTGGGTGTTGAGGCATGTGAGTTCTTTATATATTTTGGGTGTTAACCCCTTGTCGGACATGTCATTTACAAGTATATTCTCCCATACAGTAGGATGCTTTTTTGTTCTGTTGATGGTGTCCTTTGTCATACAGAAGCTTTTTAGTTTGATGTAGTCCCATGTATTCATTTTTGCTTTTGTTTCCCTTGCTTGAGGAGATGCGTTAAAAATATGTCTTTTTTTAAACCTTAGTTTCCTGTCGTTTCATCTCTTGATCAACATTCTGATGCCTAGTATCCTGTTCTTTTTTCCTGTTTTGCCTTACCTGGCTGTTTTGTAGTATTTTAGTAAGCTATATTTACACACCTAGTGACTAATTATATAAATTCTGATGTGTATTAACTGGCTAGGTGGCCTTCAGGAAATTACTTATCTTCTCTGAATCTCAGGCTGCTCATTTGAAAATACAGTAATAGTTTGAATCTCACAGAATGAGTGAAGATAAAATGAAATATATCTAAAGCAGCAGTTCTCAAACAATTTTGACTCAAAACTCCTTCAGCTCAAATATTTTTGAGGCTCTCAGAAAGCTATTTATGAGTTATTTCTAGTGACATATTAGAAATTAAAACAAATATTTTATATTATTTATTAATTTAAAAATAGATAAACCCATTATATGTTAACATTAATAACATTTTGTTAAAATAACTGAAAAAAGCGAGTTGCATTTTATATTTTGCCAATTTCTTTATTGTTTTTAGAATAGCTAGACTGTAATTTATACCTCTACATTTGATCTATTGCAATATGCTGTTTTGGTTTAAGTACATGAAGAGAATGTAGCCTTATACATTATACATACACATTTTTCATAGAAAGTGGAAAAGAGAAGTGTTCTTACAGTCTTTTCAGATAATTGTGGATAATTGTGGATATTCTCCTTTAATATTCACCTATACCATGCCTATAAAGTGGTATTTAAAAAGTTAGTTGCAGTCTAGAATCTTAAACTAAATCAGTGAAAATTCAGTGCTCTGTAATACCAAATCCTTTGGTCTGGCTTGCCTTCTGAAGGGATCTTTCACCCATGTATAATTCTATGCATTGTGATGGTGTAACTCTGGGGGGAAAAATTCCTGGGCAAAGTACCTTTGAAACAGAAATCAGTCAAAGGGAGAAATAAAATGGGAGAAACCCATTAATTTCTTACAAGCAGTCGACTTCTGCTCCCTCGTGTCTCTTGTGTCCTGGATGCAGAAGAAACAGCACCTTCTCCAACCTCTCTAGTCCAGATAAGCTCTCTCGCCCTTCTAATTACCTATTCATATGGAGATGGATAATTCCTCTTCACCCCTTGGAAACACTTATTCTATGGAGATGCACTAAAGCCAGGTGAGAGATTCTGGAAATATTGCAGTTTTACCCACAGGCCACCCTTCTAGAAATCTCGCCTCACAATCTACTCATTCCCCATCTTCCGCAATGGCCCCTGTGTCAGAAAACTGGAGCACTGTAACCAGACTAATGATATAAAATCATGATAATCCTCAAGCTGGAGGATTCAGCTAGGTTCAAAGTCTTATACAGATTAAGTCCATAGCTCACCCATTCCACAGGTGCTCAGTGCTGTACAGGTAGGGAGTTCAGAACAATCATCACACAGCAACTACAGCCAGGGGGTGCATCCAGGCCACAAGGACTGTAGAAGAAAATAACCTTAAGAGTGATGAGATACATGTTTTAATGGCACCGGCACAGGCAAATCTTGTCCATCAGGTAGGTAGAATACATGCAAGAGAGTGGTCCTGTAATAGGACAGTGGCAGGAATGGGATCTCATCCTGGTCTAGTATACCAGACTTTCATCCCCCTCCCTGTGGGAGTTACAGATACATCAATATATAGGGCTACAGGAGGTACATACACTGGCCATAAAGATAAAACAAAACTTCCCTGTAAGATGCTCTTACCTCTGAGACATTTTGGGTATACTACCATGATCCTTGGGGGCCACTCTGCTGTTATTCTAAGAATACACAAGGAGGCCAGCTTCCAGGCCTTTTCTGCAAGGTGCCAGAAGGATGAGCCATTGCTGGTCCATGTGTCGAAATGTTCAGTCCACTCAACAGTGTCTCCAGGGTTTCATGCAGTAGGGGCTAGCAGCAGGATGTTGCTCTGCTGACCCTATCCTTGCTTCAATAACTCCTCTTCGGTTTGCACATACAGTTGTATAGGAGAAGCAGCAATGTGTGTTAGCATATCCACAGGGCTCAAGGCTCATTTTTGGGGCTTCTCATTTAAACTCTAGCACCGTCCATAAGCGAGCTAACCAGCCCCATAGAGTATTGGTGTCCAAGTTAAGGCCAGATTTCAAAAAACCATTTTACCTCTCTATCATGCCTGCCCCAGTAGGGTTATATGGTGCATGAAACTTCCACTTTATTCCAAATTGCTGTATCCACTCTTTTAATGCATATCCAGTAGAGAAGGTGCCTTGATCCCTCTCAATCACCTGTGGCTGGCCATAGGCTGCAAAGAGAGGCTCTAGGCCCCTCTTGGTGGTTTGTTGATCTTCAGGAGTTGCAGGAAAAGTAACCAGCAAGCTAGTAGCTGTGTCCACACAAGTCATGGCATACCGATATCTTCTGATATGGGCAGAGGGCCAATATAGTCTATCTGCCACCTGACAAGGGGTATCGGCCCCTTTACTATTGTCCCACGTTACTATAGGACTCGGTGTAAGTCCCTCTTAGAACACACAAGGCACTCCTTCCGAGCCCTGCTGACTTCTTCAAAGGTCAATGGCAAGCCCCATTGACGGGCTACAGCCCACATTGTCTTTTGCCCTGCGTGCAGCAAATGCTGATGTAACTAC
The DNA here is from genome assembly GCA_032199065.1 of Smutsia gigantea. NCBI lineage: Eukaryota > Metazoa > Chordata > Mammalia > Pholidota > Manidae > Smutsia > Smutsia gigantea. Next base: position 294,927 of record JAVSCE010006934.1, on the reverse strand, counting down.
TGGGCTACATCAGAGGCAGGCTTTCCTTCTAGTCAGTTCACCTGGGTCAATGTGTGTGCTTCATCATTCCCTGGGGATGCCAAAGGCAAATGGCCAGTCACATGATATACGGAAGCATTCTTAGTCTGACTATGACTATAGGCCCATAGGTCTTGCCACAACTCTTGCCCCCAAAGGGGCTGGTGACCAACCATCCAGTTGGCATGGTACCATGTCGGTAGCCACAGGGTCAAGCCCTGATTGACAGCCCAGCTGTGAGTACAGACAACTATAGGGGAGGGCTCCTGGGTTATCATGAGCCATACTGCTCGCAGTTCAGCGCATTGGCTGCTCTTCGCCTCTCCATCCTCCATCCATACTGTCTCAGTCTTAGGATGGAAAGACACAGTTCTCTACTTCGGAGGCTGCGCATGACTGGGGCCATCTGTATCTTCAGGTATAGGGGCTTTTCCCTCCTAGTAAGACTCTAGGCTACCAAGGGCTCAAAAGCAAGTTCTTCCTGCTTTCCACTGGTATAGGCCACTGACTCCAATAAGCATTGGAGTTCCCCACTTAAGGGGCTGGTAGAGAGGGTGGTACACTGCTGTAAATGTGCACCCCGTATGGCCAGTGTAGGCATCTGTGCCACACCACTCCATGGCCTTTGGGTCCAGCCTTACACCCACCCCATGATGGGATAGGTGGTTATTACCTTGGTTGAGCTGTTGCAGTGATGGGCTCTGTAGCTAGCAAGGTTTGGTACACAGCAGCCAGTTGCTTCTCTATCAAGGTGTACCAGACCTCTGCTCCTTTCCATCATTGTGGCCAGAATACAATGAGTTGTGTCTGTTCAAGCCGCTGTCAAAGACCCCATCCATAACCATCTTTGGTTACATGAACATCAAGCTCACAGGTCCTTGATGAGTCCATTACATTCAAGGCCTGTAATGCCTTGACTGCTTGCTTAGCAGCAGTAAATGCAGTTCATGTCTCATCTCAGTCCCATATGATGCCCTTTCATACCAACCAGTATAAGGTCTTCAGAATTTGTGCCAGGTGTAGGATAAACATGCTCCAGTAGTCCAGAAGACCCCAAAACTCTTATAAGACTGCTACAGTGGTAGGGATAGGGAAAGCCTGGACCTTGTCTATGACTACTTCAGGAATAACTTTAGTTTTACCAGACCAGACAACCCCCAATAGCTTGACAGACAAACCAGGTCCCGGAATCTTGGTGCTGTTCATAGCCCATCTTTTCTACTGTAGATGTTTCAGCAGTCTAGGAACTGCCCTTTCCAAATCTGAAAGAGAATCAGATGTGAGCATAATGTCATCAGTGTAGTGATACAACTGCACTGTTTGCAGTTTCTTCCATGTGGTCAAGTTCTGGGCTATAAGTCCATGACAGATGTGGTGGGGCTGTGGAGATATCCCTGTGGAAGGACAGTGAATGTCCACTGCCGGCCTTCCCATGTGAAGGCAAACTGTTCCTGGCTTTCCTGTGCTATGTCAAGAGGGAAAAAAGTATTAGCAAGGTCTACTACATAATGATACATTCCCAGTTCATGGCTGAGGGTGTCCAGAATGTTTACTATAGAACGGACAGCAGCATGCAAAGGGGTATGACTTGATTCAATTCCCTGTAGTCTACAGTCATACGCCAGGAGCCTTCTGGCTTTCTCACTGGCCACACTGGGGAATTAACTATGAGTGGGTTTTATGATACCCACCCTCTCCAACTCCTGTAGAGTGTCTCCAATTTCCTTGTGCCCCCCAGGCAATTTATACTGCTTAATATTTGTCACCCACTGAGGTACAGGCAGAATTACAGTTGGGTTCTTAGCATATCCCCTCAGAACTGCCTTTACCACACTTACCCTCAGTCTGAACTCACCTGCAGTAGTCTGTATCCACAGGCCCTGCAGGATATCTACCCCCAAAATACATTCAGGGATGGGAAAAATGTACACAGTATACTCCTTTGGGGGTAAATGCCCTATCTCCAATGGGATTTGGGCTTTCCTCACTCTAATTGCCTTATCCCCATGTCATCTATCACTGGGAAAATGCTCAGGGTTGCCATAAATCAGAACACTCTGTTCCTATGTCCACCAGCACCAGGACACTGTACATTCACAGCGGACCAATGAATTGCTAATTCTACATGTTGCCTCCACCATGTCCCCCAAGGTGGAGACCTTGACCCCCACCTCACTTGAACTGTGATGCTTAATGGTCTTTCTGTCATGGTGAGGGCCCAGGCAAAAACTGAATACTATCCTCCAGGAAGTTTTGCAGGGACACAGGCCAGACATGAGGCTTTGACTCTGGCTTCTGGGTCCTGGAGTGACTGCAACTGGTGCTCTGGCTTTAATTGGTGCCACAGTTCTAACAAGATCCTATTGGGCTACCCATCGAGTTTTTTCTTCACTACCCCAGCTGTTATCACATCAACCCACATCTGGGTCCTTGAGACCTTCACAAGGCCCTTTGCTCCTCTCCTTTCAGTCATAGCCCATCCTTCCTTCCAGGCTCTTACTGTTTCAACCTCCCCCAGATCTGCTACAGTACAAGTAGTCTCACTTATTTGTTCCCTATGTGGTGGGGAGGAATAGTCACTAGGAACCCAAAGAGAGATGGGGGAGCTGTATGGAGCACCTGACTTCTCATTCCTACCACAAACAACTCCTCATCAGGGCCCTGGGGGTCCATATTATTGATGATATTTTTTCATGCCCAGCTCCCATAACACCTGCTGGAGCTCTGCATAAGTTTTCCAGCTAGTGGGTAAGTATGCTAATCACCCTGATTAGGTCAAACTGCTTTGATGGCTGCTGTCAGCCAATCCAGAAGCACCCAATTCCCTAAGGTGTGACAGACACTTTGCAACTGCTGCTGGAGTGAAGCGTGAGTCATTAGGGAAACCAATCTACTCATCTCAGTACCTGACACAACAATGTTTTCCACCCCTATATCCCAGAGACACAAAAGCCATGTAGGCAGAGGTTCCCAGGGCTTCTGCTGATACTGGACGCTCATGTCCACCAGCTCATCCTGGGTATATGGGCAAATCATGGAGTGCTCCACAACCTGGGGTTGGTTCATTTTTGCTTTTTAAATTACAGCTGGGCAGGTCTTTAATACAGGAGAGGCTGGTGCCTTGGGTGGTGGCCTTGGCAACAGATCAGCCTTTGGCCTGGCCCCCTCATCCTCTCCCGACACCTCTCTCCACCATCTCTGGGCCTGAAGGTACTGTTCTTACCTCCCCCTCCCACATGGCCTCCTGAAACACGGCTTCTCCTGCAGCCTCCCCCCTCGTTGCTGCTAAAGAATCTTCCAGGAGCGTTACCCATCTTCTCAATAACTGTCTCTCTTCCTTAAGGGCATCCCATAGGTCATTGCCCAGTTCCTCCAAGTGATACTGGAGTGTGTCTCTCTCCTGCCAAACTCTCTCTCTCTCTCCTCAATAACACTCTCTCTTCCCTCAGTAACATTTTCCACTATCTCGAGGAAAAGAGATCCTATAATGTGAGCTGCTACACGGCCATTCAGGGCCTCTAAGCAGTCTTCTCTCTGACGGAGGGCTAATTCTGCAGCTTCCGGTGTCCTCACCCTTCCCCATTTCTGGGGAAGGCCCCGCCCCTTGAGGAGGTGCTTTACCCAAACCAATTCTCCATAGGGGTTCCCCAGTCGGAAGCCCCACAGCTCACGGGCTCCTTAGTGAAACTGCACCCTCTCCCGCTGCAGCTACTGGGGCCTCCCCACTATCTACAGGGGCAGTTCTGGGCATCTCCCCTCTATCTCTAGGGGCAGCCTGCCCAAAGGTTGCACCTGTGTAGACAGATTTTGGGTTCAGAGGTCCTGCTGACTACCTCCAGGTGTAACTCTGGGGGAAAAATCCCGGGGCAAAATACCTTTGAAACTGAAATCAGTCAAAGGGAGAAATAAAATGGGAGAAACCTGTTTATTTCTTACAAGCAGTCTGCTTCTGCTTCCCCATGTCTCTCATGGACCCTGTTGCAGAAGAAACAGCCCCTTACCCAACTTCTCTGGTCCAGATAAGCCCTCTTGCCTTCATAATTACTTATTCATATGGAGATGGACAACTCCTCTTCACCCCCTGGAAACACCTATTCTATGGAGATGCACTAAAGCCGGGTGAGAGATTCTGGAAATATTGCAGTTTTACCCACAGATAGGTTATTTGGAAAATACTGGTTTACTGAGTCATATAGGTCTTCAAATGTTGACATATTTTACATAGGATATAAAAAAATACATTCGTTAAAATTTTTTCCTATTGAATCAGAAACTAAGTCTCTAAGTATTGGAAAGCTGTCAAGCTCATGGTGGTAAATACAAGTCTTCAAATTTGTAATTTTCACTTGAAGGTTCAAATTTTATCAGTGGCCACAACTATTGTTAGTTATTTTTCTTAAAGTTCACTTTGTTTATTTTCAAGAAAATATGTGTCAGATATGCAAGTCTGAAAACATTTGTTTGTCAGCTGTTCTTTCCTGTAAAAATGGTGTTCCATGAAAAAAACGGCAAGTGCAACATGCAACTCAATCACACAAATGCTTTTCTGTGAGAAAAATTCAATACTTTAATATGCAGTAAATGGGCTTTATGTGTATTTTCCACTTAATCATGTAGAATATTAAAACAATGAGCATTCAAGGGGTTAAAATTTTAATAAAATTAATCATTTTTAGTATGTCATTGAAAACTAAGTGAGGCTGGTTTTATTTATTTTTTCTTACGAGTGCATGGCTGTGAAGAGTTGTTATTACTGGTACATTTTTATTTTGGTGCCACTGTCTTGATTCATGCTAAGGTGCCATTGATTTTTCCCATGATTAATTTTATATCATCAGTACAAATGCCAACAGGATGAAGAAAAATTCTTAGCATTATTGTGAAATTAGTTTTGACTTTGCAGAGCCCCTGAAAGGGTGTTGAGGATCCTTGGGTTCTTGAGCCATCCTTTGAGCTGCTAATATATGCTTTAGGTATTACATGGCCTAAAACAGAGTAGGCTCTTAATAAGGAAGATCAGTTCCATTATTATTATAATGTGAATGTGTGTGTGCGTATGTTTGAAACTATTGTGTAGAGGGTTGAAATCATGGCTCAATATCATCACAGATCTATGTGCAAAGCCCTCCCTCCAAGATTCTAGGTTTTAATAATTTTAATCCCTAGCTCTGGAACCGGTAGCTGTTTCCAGCACTTATCCGGTGTGACAGTGGACATGCTCCCTTTGTGCTTTTGAGGGAATTTGTACCTTGTGTGGAAATAAACAAAGACCACTCAGATGAGAACAAATAGAGGCTATTTACTCCATCATCCACTATTGCTTGCATTTGAGAAAGTCTTGAAGGCAGGCATGTCAGTGGGAAAGCTTTATAGTGAAAAAAACAAAGACAGGGCTTCAGGTATGCCCTGATTGGAGGTTGCTGGCATGAAAAAGCTGAAGTAGGCTGACTAAAACTGGGACATGTTATGTGATTGTTTTTGAGGTCATATTTAGTTTTCTGTGGTTGGTCCTGAGTTGGAAACAGGGGCAATACTAGGGAAGCTGGTTGTCATGAACCAAGTCCTGATTATACTTGGTTGATTGATGCCAAGGTGTGGGTCAGAGTTCCACTGTCATATATGGTCTGGCCATCTCTGTATTCAATCACTCACTGGTTAACAGTTCTTTCTATTAAGTTCTCTCTATTAAAATCACTGGCATTGCTGTTGTTTAGGTGTACACAGAAAAAAAGCACTAAGCTGTGTGCCCACATATAGTTAAACTTAAAAGGTTGCTTATAATACAGTGAAATAATACAGTAAATTATTGGACAAGCATTTAAATTATCTATCAATCATAAAGTTCATCATAAAAAGGAAACAAGAGGACAGAAGAAGAAGGTATAATGCTTGTGTGACTAACTCAGGTTTGCCAGAGACTGAGGATTTTCTGAGATGCGGTTAAAACTGGGACAGTCCTGGCAAACTGGGACAGTTGGCTGCCCTATGACAATGCTCTAAGTTATACTTCATTAACAATCATTTGTCTTTTTCTACCCCTACCTAAGCAATACAATACACTCCAATGAATAAGAGCAGCCTTCTGTTTCTGATTCTCTGTAAGTGGAGAAATCACACCCCAAAGGAAGAAGGTATAATGCACCTCAATCTCAACACCAAAGTTGCTGGAGTGGGAGACCATGAGGAGTTTTGTAGCCCACCCTGTTCCCTTGTTTCTCTGTGTAAACCATGATCTGAGTTTTGAGGAGTTATTCCCTTAATCCAGTCAGTCGTCACAGGTGTTATTTAAACAGTCTGTGCCTGTTCCACACTTAATATGATTCAGTTTACCAAAATAATAATACAAAAAAGCTTCTAGCATCACAATAGAAATAGGAAATATTCCCTCCCTCTTTTACATAATAGTGCTTGAGGATGATTACAAACATTCAAAGGTAATAGTTAAGATACGCAAGAACATGTATTTGTTCCAGAACAACTGAACAAAAGAAATGGAGAGAAACATGAAGTGTTTCATCACTTGAAGACATTTTCTCTGGCTTCCTAACAGAGGACAATTTAGTTCCAAAAGATTACATGAATTGATTCAAATACTGGCCCCTAGATACTTAGCACATGAATGAAACCAATGAAAAGGGCACTTACTGTTCACATTTCCCAGTATGAGAGAACAAATATTAATAAAGGGAGAGAGTTAATTTGTAAAATATGATACTTTCTCCAAAAGATTGCATTTATGAAGATGTTTTGTAAAATAGGGTTGTAGGTTATTAGCCTAAAACAATACATGGCTTAAAAGAGAACAAGGTCAGGGACAGCAGCTTCCAGGGAGATGCCTCTCCAGGTGTTGCTCTGGATAGATGACAGCCTCAGCTGCCTGAAGCAGAACTGGGCCTGAAGGGATCTTCGAATCTGGGAAAGGGCTCTTGTAGGGCTGTGGAAGTAGGTAAATCTCTGCTTTTCAAGTTTTAGCTTTGCTTACTTGCCACATTTCTAGTCTATTGGTTGCTTCAGCTGCTCCAGATTGTTGCTGTAGGGGCCAATGAAAGGCTGCCCCAAAATGTGCCACTTTGGCATATTGATTACTTTGAATTAAAAGTTACTTAGCACACAGCCAGTGCAAGAACACTCTGGCCCACTCTTCATCTCCAGAACGCAGGAAATAAATCTCTTTTATTTACCAGGAGGTAAAGAGACATCCTTATCACCAAAGACAGGGAATTCAGAGCCAAGAAGTCTACAGAAACAAACCTTGTTACTTCTACTAATTTACTACCGTAGACCAAATTCTGTTTAGAATTTACTAATTGAACCTCCAAAACATAAGTTTTCTTTGTCCTGTCAATTCCTTTCAGATGTATTGTTTCTTTGTCTACAAGTATAAAAACTGCCTACCTTCCTCAATTCTTTGGGTCTCAATTTCATTATTGGGCCTCTGTGTGCAAGAAATTAAACTTTGTCTCTTTTTTTCTGTTACTCTGTCTCATGTCAATTTAATTACTAGACCTAAGAAGAATCTTGAAGGGTAAAGGAAAATTTTTTCTCCCCAACATTGTCTATGGACTGCTGAAATAGTACCTGCAAGTGGGGCTGCCTCACAGTGAGAAGCATGATCTCTTCTGAGTTTATGCCTGAAGTTCATTCATTGAAAGAAAAGAAAAAAGAACATATATGCAGATGTTGCTCTGTAAGGAGGGGGTTCCTCACTCTAGGCAAGTCCACAATGAATTCTTTGAGACTGAGTAAGACAACAGAAAGTTGGATGTAAAAAGGGGTTCATACCAACTTTATTTTCAGTATGGTCATGCAGCTATGTACAAGTGATTCAATGTTTACTGGCTCTGGTGCTGGTTCCTTCTACTTCCCTGCATGGGTCTCTTTTCTCCCTTCCTAGCATTAGAGTTCCATGGCTTCTCTCTCCTGCTTCCTCTCTTTGCCCCCTAAGCTGTCTGCTTCTCTGCTCTCTCTGCTCTCTCCTTCCTGGCTCCTAGCACCAGGACAAACTCTGTGGGCGGGTCTCTATGGTGACTGACTGACTCCTGACCAGTGCTTGTGTGTTTCCTTTCTACCCCTCCCCTGGGCCCATACTCCAGTGACTGATGGTTCACTCCCAAAGACTCTGTTGGCCAGTAAACGTCCTGTCACCCATATGTTATACAAACAGGCTTTTTTTATGTATGCAATGGATGATATTAAAGCCAGGTGAGAATACTGGTCATAAATTTCCATTTTATCTACAGCAGATCATGGGCAATCTCTTAAAAATAATATCTGATACTCTGAAAATGTGTAAAACAAATAAATCTCCTTGCTATGTGTTAAGTGCCTGGATAAGGAGATGAGTTAGGAGGAAGAGGCCTTAAAAGTTTTTTAGATTGTCAGGTCTTTGGGCAGAGAGCTAGGTTTTATAAACTTAGTGACTTTTAATTTTTCCAAAAATCCTTTGAAAGCATCCATTATTAAAAGGGTGAGTTGACTGAGGCACAGAGAGAGTAACTTATCTAAGGTGGTTCAGATTGCTGTGGATTGGCTTAATCTATCTGGTGTGTGTTAACTATAGATCATGGTAACCTCCATCAAAGCAAAAATTCCATGGGGCAATGTTAAATAGGCAAGAACGATTTGGTTCAAGGCTATTACAATAGTTGTGAGAGACCACAATTACATCTGAGCTTGAACTCTGCTGTAAGAAAGAGCTGGGGTAGGAGGATTTTAAATTGCCTGTGTAATAATCACCTTTATACAAAGGATAAATAAATTTTTTTCTGTCTCAAGGACAGGGGATAATTTTCCAACTGGGAGTAGTAAGTTGTTTGCCAAAGTTGGGAAACTGAGAGAAGGGGTGTTATCTTCCTTAATGATTATATTTCAAAAGGATGGCTCCCAGTTTTTTGAGAAAGATATTCTGGATTGTGAAACTGGGAAGAGGCTTTTAAAAAGATTTACATATCAAAAGAAAGAGACAAAAGAACAAAACCCCTGGACCAGATGGTTTCACTGCTGAATTTTATCAAACATTTAGTGAAGACCTAATACCCATCCTCTTTAAAGTTTTCCAAAAAAGTAGAAGAGTAGGGAATACTCCCAAACTCATTCTATGAGGCCAACATCACTCTAATACCAAAACCAGGCAAAGACACTACAAAAAAAGAAAATTACAGACCAATATCCCTGATGAACATAGATGCAAAAATACGCAACAAAATATTAGCAAATCAAATTAAAAAAATACTTCAAAAAGAGCATTCATCATGATCAAGTGGGATTCATCCCAGGGATACAAGGATGGTACAACATATGAAACTCCATCAACATCATCCACCACATCAACAAAAAGAAGGACAAAAACCACATGATCATCTCCATAGATGCTGAAAAAGCATTTGACAAAATTCAAAATACATACATGATAAAAACTCTCAACAAAATGGATATAGAGGGCAAGTACCTCAACATCCTAAAGGCCATATATGACACACCCACAGCCAACATTATACTTAACAGCAAGAAGCTGAAAGCTTTTCCTTTAAGATCGGCAACAAGATAAGGATGCCCACTCTCCCCACTTTTATTTAGTTCTGGAGGTCCTAGCCACGGCAATCAGAAAACACAGAGAAATAAAAGGCCCAAGAAGCAAATAACCCTATTAAAAAATGGGTGGAGGATATGAACAGACAATTCTCCAAAGAAGAAACTCAGATGGCCAACAGGTACATGAAAAGATGCTCCACATCACTAATCATCAGAGAAATGCAAATTAAAACCACAATGAGATACCACTTCACGCCAGTTAGGATGGCCAACATAGAAAAGAATAGGAAGAACAAATGCTGGTGAGGATGTGGAGAAAGGGGAATCCTCCTACACTGCTGGTGGGAATGTAAACTAGTTCAACCATTGTGGAAAGCAGTTCCTTAAAAAACTCAAAATAGAAATACCATTTTGGCCCAGGAATTCCACTCATAGGAATTTACTCTAAAAATGCAGTTTCCCAGTCTCAAAAAGAAATATGCACCCCTATGTTTCTCACAGCACAATTTACAATAGCCAAGAAATGGAAGCAACCTAAGTGTCCTTCAGTAGATGAATGGATAAAGAAGAGGTGGTACATATACACAATGGAGTATTATTCAGCCATAAGAAGAGAACAAATCCTATCATTTGAAACAACATGGATGGAGCTAGAGGGTATTATGCTCAAATAAGCCAGGCAGAGAAAGACAAGTAACAAATGATTTCCCTCATCTGTGGAGCATAAGAACAAAGCAAAAACTGAAGGAACAAAACAGCAGCAGACTCACAGAACCCAAGAATGGACTAATAGTTGCCAAACCGAAAGGGACTGGGGGGTGTGGGTGGGAAGGGAGGGAAAAGGGGAATAAGAGGCATTACGATTATCACACATAATGTAGGGGTGGAGCACGGGGAAGGCAGTATAGCAAAGAGAAGACAAGTAAGTGATTCTATAGCATTTTACTGCGCTTATGGACAGTGACTGTAATGGCGCATGTGGTGGGGACTTGATAATGCGGAGAATCTAGTAACCACAGTGTTGCTCATGTAATTGTATATTAATGATAACAAAAAAAAAAGACAAAAAATATGTAAAGAGACAAAATTTACAATTACACGTTTTTGAAGTAAGTGCTCTAAGAAAAGGGAGGTCTGAGGGTCTAGAGGCAGGAAGAAGCCTGTTAAAAAGTTAGATCAGGTTGAGGGAAATGTTAAGGCCTTGGTCTAGGCCAGTCCTCCTTTTCTTTCTAGAGAAACCAGGCACTCCATTGAACAACGTAAGAAAGGTAGTCCATGTAGTTTGTTTAAGCAGATTTCTGATTGAAGGACTAGTTGCACCACCTGCTGAGATTTTGCAGTGGAGGATAATTACTGGATGGTGTGAGAAGCCAGGCATTTAATATGGGGGATTCCTATGGAGATGAACAGGAGAACAAAGATTAATGGTTGGAGTAGATGACAAACCCAGTTCCTGGGTGCAGAGGGCAGCCAGTCAGAAGACTCCTCGACATTGGACTTAAGGTATCCTTAGATGGTGCAGTTAGGATAGCATGGCAATATGACAGATTCCCGAATTTGTATTTGTAATGTTTTTGGTGTTGGCATAGACATAGACAGGTTTTATAAGATTGTCCACAGTTACGGTTATTTTCCAGAACAGAGTTTGGAAGATATGAGGGTTCTGGTGGACATCATGAGCAGCCCACACAGCTGTATCTCCAGGCATGAAGGTTGTGCATACATGATCTGGTGAGTCCTTTGAAGTTTATTTCAAGTTGTTGGATTCAGTGAGGGCTTCTTCAGATCCTTGGATGAAGGGCCAGCTATACTACAACCTAGGATCCCAGTAAGGATCTGGGTCAGTTTTTAGCTCTCAGTGACTCCAAGTCAAGAGGCTGAGAGAAAAACTGCAAATGTTCATTTGGAGGGTTGAAGACAGATGTTGAAGGAAACTGAAAAAACGTTAAATTTGATAAGGGCTGACAATTTGTCCAAGATGACACGATCTAGTTTAATTCACAAGTAGGTAATAACAATGCCATGAAGTTTAAAGGAGGTGAAAAATACCTCAAAAACAATTATCAGGACCAGAATCTGATAATCTACAAGGCTGTGCTATAGACTTCTCTTTAAACAAAATCTCTCTATAATCACCTCACTTTAGTGATAAAGTAAGATTACTTTCAATCACAAAATAAATTTGGTCTCATTAGATTTGGTCTGATTTATAAGAATGCAGCAAGGATGTTTAACTACATAGGCCTTTTAAAAGTTGGAAGTTTTATAAGGAATTTCAGATTGGACTTCTAAATGCCTCTTGAGGCTAGGAAGCTGAGCCAAGAATTTATCACCAGATTTTACCAGCAGTACTTACAGATTTGGACGAATTCCTCCCTTTTTAGGTCCCCAACATATCCTATTTTCTGGTTCTGCCAGAGTGGCTTTCCTTATTCACTTACAATGCTGGGAACCTTTTTTATATGATGTGGATAAATACTCACTAAGTGAGAGTAGGTTTCAAAGGGAACAGGTGGAGTCTTCCTGGATGGAGTTCAGGCTTGCTCCACCCTCAGGTTGGGCGGGGGAGTTTTTGACTGTTTGGTTCTTGGAATAGCGATGGTGTGGGGAGGTGTGATTTTTATTATGTTAATGAGTGTTTACTGTACTTGGAGGTGACGTTAGAGTCAACTTTTCCTCCTGTTGAAACCAGCTTGCTTTGGCCAGTCTATTATCTATACCCTCACTTTCCATCCCTTGGAAACAGCTTATACAGAATGTGTAGAATGTAAGCAAGCATCCCACTGAAGTCCCCCTCCCTCTCCCTGCTTATGTCTAACTATCTACATAACACTTGTAGTCAGAAAATAGCGCATGAAAGCATCAGTAATATTCTGAACAAAACCCATAATCATTCTTCATCAATTCATACAGTTCTGTGGAATTAATCTTGTTTTGCATGATGTTGAATTAGTAATCTCATGAACCCATCAGCTTTTTTGTCTGAGCTCTGGAACTCCTGACTCAGTCCTGTAGTATGGTTTACTCAAAGTCATTTAAGCAATGCCATCAGAAGTGAAGGGGAGCAGAATTTGTCATCCCAAAATGTGCCTCTTTGGCATAGGATTATTTTAGGTTTATTTTTAGAAACAGCAGATGTAAGAGAAGCTCTGAACACTGAGTAAAAGTTACCCTGTTATGAGATATTTACATTTATAAGGGAAATCTCCATTTGTAAGTGTGTCTCCCTCTCTGCACTAGGAGGAAGAGGATTACCAAATCACTGGAAACTCATCAATGGTGAAGGCAAGACCTAAATTTACATAACAACCTTAGATAGCTGTGTTTTAAGGTAGGCTAGGTGAGGTAGGCATGGAGAGACATGGCTGAGTCTGTTAAAATTCCTCTCTCTGCCCGCTCATTGTTTCTATGTGGTCCATTAAGTATTTGTTTACCAAACGTTTACTCTTTCATATTCCTGTGAATTACTTCCCTTTTCCTTGAAGTCTCAGACCCCTACCCCCTTCTGGGTTTGGAATGACATATGTACCTCATTCTCCCTCACTGTCTTTGGAACCCATGTTTATGGTTTCACTTACATACATAATTAAACTTCTTTTTCCCCTGTTATTCAGTCTCATGTCAATTTGATTCTTAGACCAGTTAGAAGAAGCTTGAGGGGTAAAGGAAACTTCTTCCTCTCCAACAATATGATGAGAGTTAATTATGCAAGTAATGCAACCAACAAGGATATTTGGCTTTCTGTGGCATACAACATTAAAGAACCCCTGGAATTATATATAATTGATAACATTATACTGTTGTTTGATATCAGGTGTGAACTCAAGAAAAGCTGGCCAGTATGCTAGGGACCATCAAAATGTCTAAGGCCTAAGTATTGAAGGTTTCCCTAAACTTGGGAGTCTCAAAATGGCCACCAGTGAAAACTTACTTTCTAACTCTGTAATATCACCTGTTAATTAACTTGAAGACTAAACAATTGGCATATGAATTGCTGCTAAAAGACGAGGAAGAATGTTTGCCATTCCCCTTATTTTCCTTTGGTGCCATGCCAGGATATATATGCCTTGCTGCCACTCTTCTCTTTGCATCACATATCCTGTGTAAATGTAATGTGTAAATGTAATGTACCCTTTTGAAGTTCTGTCTTTTCTTGCCTGTCTCCTGGAGGATACAAAACCTTTGTATGACATACGCCCTTTGGAACTGTTAAAATACAAAATTCACCTAAGTAAATTTGAAGATCTAATTGGCTTTATTAAGTGATTCATGAAAGGGGAAGCATCTCTTCTAGCAAGTAGAGAGATGCTACAAGGAATTGTACGAAATGGAAGGCTTTTATAGACAGGAGGGGGCAGGGGAAGTTATTAGCAAAATAAAAAAAGGGACTAATTCAGGCTTGGTCACTTTCTGTTAGGTGGAAGGGCAGGTGGTTTTATAATGCAGATTACTCCATCTTCTTTTAGGGAAGATGGAGAAGGCTCGTGTGATAGATTATTTTATCCATGATGTTGACCAGAAAATTCCTGACTGACTACATTTCTGGGGGATGTTGAAACTTTGTGTTTAAGTATTAGGCCCTGGTTTGATGACTTCGCCTAGGAAAAGTGACACCATGTTGGGCCTGTGTGTTTCTGTTCAACAGAACATTTCTCCTACCTGTAGAAATTATGTTCCCAGGCTTAAGTCCTTGGTTTCACTCAAATTAAACTCTTTTGTTTTTTATTTCAAGGTGATTTTAATGATCTTTTTGTTGACAAAGGCATAGCAGCACCAGGACATATCATGGATATCAGAGGAACTGGCACATTTCTAGGAATTTCATATACTTTTTGAAATATTTATATTAACATATACCCATACAAATATAACCTAGGGCAGGTTAAGTATGTTTTCTTATTTGACAGGGCTTGCCATGCAACTCAACATGTCAAAGAAACTGGATTTTTTGTATCTCTCTTTTAAGGAAATGAAAAATCCTTTGTGACTTTCCAAGGGCCCTCTGGGAAATCCTACATACACTTTTAGGTGTATTTTTAGGTAACCATTTAGGATTAGATTTTGGGAAGGCAAAAATATGTTGCCAGGAGGTTTGAACACCTGGTTAAATAGGAACATTAGCCATTGAGAAACAATGCTTGGCTGCCTGTTTAACTGAAGTGACAATAAATGATTTCAAAAGTAAATATAGGAGGTAACATAGTTGTAAAAAAAATCCTTAGCTCTTTTAAAAGTGGGAAGACTGAGTTTTTTTAAATAATAAGGGACATGGCAAAGTCAACATAAAGCACTGGAAATTATTCTGATAAGACAGAGTACTTCATAGGTGGATTAATCAAAAGTTAAAGAAAACCTTTTATAACTTCTTATTAGAAGCAGGTGAACAATCCAAGAAAATTTTGTCATTTTAACAGAGAGAAAACCAATCCCTAGTTTTGCATCTGTATTCTGTTGATACTAAAGCTCATTTTTAAAAATCCATCAAATCATAGCCAGTTTTTGTTACCAAACCCTGAAATCCAGATTTATGTGCCTGATGTGCTTAAGCCAATCTCTGAGTCACCAGGTTTGAACCAGAGGAAGCTTTATTATTAGAAGGGCAGCCCAATGAGTAGGTAGGGGAGCAAATCTGCCTTGTCCGGTTGAGCTGAGGAATGGTTTATATATGATGAGTAAGGGAATGTGGGGGTTTAGGGTAGGAACTGGAGGGGCCTTAAAAATTCTTAGAGTTATGCACGATCCCATCCTCCTGGTACAGTTCATGTTGACTCTGGTATCAGCTCTGCCACACAGTTGTTATCAACCAACATCATCATATATTCCCCCCACCCCACCACCAATAGCTAGTTTCAGGGAAGAGGACAAAGGATGAGAAGGTTAGTGATTCTTGTATGGTAGTGAAAGACTGTGCTTATGTGCAATGTAAAAGTTATTGCAGAGGGAAAGCCTATGAAACTATAAGTGAATAAAGAAATACATGACCGAGTTCACTTTGGCCATTAGAAATTAAATTCCTTTTACTGCAAAATGTTTATGATTTCCCATATCCATTCTGGCTTTGTCCTGCATCTTTTCCATTCTCACTATGGAACAACCAGTTGACTTATTTCATGATAAAGTTACTCTTCTTTTACCTTAATGAAATTACATTTTACACACCTTGTTTACTTTGCACACAAAGTTTTTTCCCTTATTGCTTCTAATAGTTTCACTTACACACATTGACTATAATTTCTAAGTATAATAACTTTTATTTTATGGAGATAACTAAGAAATAAATAATTGTGAGCTATGTGTCATATGCCAGCATTTTGTAGCAGACTAGTGAAGCTTATGAATATACAATTTTTATAGGGTTTTGCTTCTGTATAGTAGTTTCTCAGTGTGGCAAAAAAAATGTTTATTAACAGACTCAAATATCTAGCCTTTCTGTACCATGGAGAATAAGAAACTAAAGAATATATACATAAATTTATGCTGAATAATTAATGTATCAGTGTTTAATCTTACTAAGAAGTGATTTAGATATTTAATGAATATGCAGTATTTAATTTAGTATAAATCTAAGATAGTAAGTTACCAAAAGGTTTTGAAGACTATTGTTAAGAAGACATATTATAAATCAGAATTATTGAAATAAAGCAATCATGTAAGATGCCCTGCTTCTAATTTGCCTGCCTTCAGCTTCCCCAACCCAACAGCCTCCAGTCAGGGTATGTCTGAGTTATGAACCCTTTATCTGTGCTTCTATCATAATCTGTGTTTATCTATCTCAGTATGTATGTGTGGTTGTTTTGTATGTTTATGTATTTGTATAATTATATCTATACCAAATGAGTGAAGACATCCTTGAATGCAAAAACTGTGGCTTTTAACCTCTGTATCTCATATATTTACCACTATTCTAGTACACAAAGGGACCAGTACATGTTTTTGAATGATTCAGTGAATGAATGGCACTAAATTTCTTTGTTAGGTAAAACCACTAATAACAGATTTGATATAAGATCCCCCCTACCAGGAGTCAAGGAATCAACTAAGGCTTTGATAATCCTATGACATACAAACAGAATGTAGATAGAAAATTCTGAGAAATAAAAGGCGAGGAAGATTAGAGCTGAGTGCCCACTGCAGGGAAGTAACTCCTATCAAAGAGAATCATTCAGAAGTCAGTGCAAGCATAGGTGCTATGGATTGTTTGAATAATTTAGGCAGTTCTACATCCAGTGCCCCCAAATTGGGTGATTTTCTGATGTGTTTTTCCAGAACATGGGATGAAGCTGTTAAAAAACAAAATTCACCTGAATAAACTTTAAAATTTTACTGGTTTTATTCAGTGATTCATGAATTGGGAAATATCCCATCTAACAGATAAAAAGGAGCTCTGAAAAGCCAAACAAAATGGGAGACTTATTTATTTATTAAGATATCATTGAAACACACTCTTATGAAGGTTTCACATGAAAAACATTGTGGTTACTACATTCACCCATATTATCAAGTCCCTCATGTCCCATTGCTGTCACTGTCCATCAGTGTAGTAAGATGCCACTGTGTTGCAACTTGTCTTCTCTGTGCTACACTGTCTTCCCCATAATTCCCTCACACACCATATGTACTGATCAAAGTACCCCTCAATCCCCTTCTCCCTCCCTCCCCACCTGCACTCCCACACCCCTCCCTTTTGATAACCTCTAGTACCTTCTTGGAGTCTGTGAGTCTGCTATTGTTTTGTTCCTTCAGTTTTGCTTTGTTGTTATACTCCACAAATGAGGGAAATCATTTGGCACTTGTCTTTCTCCGTCTGATTTCACTGAGCATAATACCCTCTAGCACCATCCATGTTGTTGCAAATGGTAGGATTTGTTTCTTTCTTATGGTTGAATAGTATTCCATTGTGTATATGTACCACCTCTTCTTTATCCATTCATCTACTGATGGACACTTAGGTTGCTTCCATATCTTGGCTATTGTAAATAGCGCTGCAATAAACATAGGGGCGCATATATCTTTTTGAATCTGAGAAGTTTTCTTTGGGTAAATTCCTAGGAGTGGAATTCCTGGATCAAATGGTATTTCTATTTTTAGTTTTTTGAGGAACCTCCATATTGCTTTCCACAATGGTTGAACTAATTTACATTCCCACCAGCAGTGTAGGAGGGTCTCCCTACTCCGCATCCTCGCCAGCATTTGTTGTTCCTATTCTTTTCTATGTTGGCCATCCTAATTGGTATGAGGTGATATCTCACTGTGGTTTTAATTTGCATTTCCCTGTTAATTAACAATGTGGAGTATCTTTTCATGTGCCTGTTGGCCATCTGAGTTTCTTCTTTGGAGAATTGTCTGTTCATATCCTTTGCCCATTTTTTAATAGGGTTATTTTGCTTTTTGGGTGTTGAAGCGTGTGAGTTCTTTATATATTTTGGATGTTAACCCCTTTTCAGATATGTCATTTGCAAATATATTCTCCCATACAGTAGGATGCCTTTTTGTTCTACTGATGGAATGGAAGCTTTTTAGTTTGAAGTAGTCCTATTTGTTCCAAAATGGGAGACTTTTATAGGCAGAAGAGGGCAGGGGCGGATTACCTCACCTTTCTTAGGGGAACAGAAGAGTTCTATCAGGCAGATTACCTCACTAATGCTGTCCAAGAAATTCCAGATTGACTGGTTTAAGGCTACATTCCTGGGAGAGGTTGAAACTGTGATTAGGTTGGGTATGAAGTCTTGGTTGACTGATGTGGGGCTTAGTGCAAGTGACTGCCTTGGGCCTGTTGTCTCTTTTTCTAAAAAAAGCTATCACTGACCTTATTTCTACTTTCAAAAATATTTGAAAAGGGAAATCTGAGATAAGTGACACAAAATTAGGCTTACTGATTTTAGGTATTGCTGCGCTATATAAAGGAGAGTAACAGAAATTTGATTCTCTCATTTGGACTATTTCACTTACAGTAAGATGTGATATTTTAAGTTTGTTTTTAAAATTCTTGCAGTTTTTATGATTTGCTCTTCTTTCCTACTTTGCAAATATAATAAATAAATAAAGCTTGCCTTCCTTATTCTGTATTATTTTTTTTACTGTCCAAATAGATTTAACTCTGTGTGTAATAACTGGAGCTAAAACTAAATTGAACTAATTTTAAAATCACGTAGAAAGTTTTCTAATATCTTCATCTGGGAAGATTTAATACGCATATTTTCAAGCAAAAGAGAAGTCTGTATTTAAAATGTATTTCTGGTGATTTAGACATTGATGGGAATAAAAAATGCAAGCCTTCTTTTAACTTTCTACTCAAAAGCATACCTTTCCTATGGGAGAACTGTGTGGAAGAGGGATAAAACATGCCTGGAAAAGATACAGAATAGTTTTCACTCATCAAAATTGAAGAGCTTCACTTCATACCCTTCCCACCCTTTGAGGTGCCAGGGAGCACTTTCGCATACCTAACATCACTTTGTCCTTAGAAAATTCTATATAATAGACAGGACAGATATTTTTGTCCCCATTTTATAGTAGAGGAAAATGATGTTCAATGACTTCCATAAGCCACACCTCTAGTAGGGACATTTCCATTTAGCAGAAAGCAGCCATCCAGTCCTATTTCATGATGAAGACTGAGTTTGCTCAGCTTCATGTACATGTAAAGTAAGCTTCTCTCCAGAACTTTCAGTAGGTTCAATAATGTCCATAATCAGATTTTATGAGATGCAGAGAAATTATAAAATAGGATCACTATGTTGGAGGTCCTTACATATGCAAATAATCAACCTGAGATCCCAGGGCCTCATCTTCAATCGCCTCTTCCAAATTTGTGCTGCAAAACATGCCCTTGAGATAGGGGTCAAACTACTCATTTCTTTAGATGATGGATGTATCCCATTTTAGGAAATTAAAGTAGAACGGCCTAAGTTTAGTTAATAGTGAATTGCCATCTCTGAATGGAATCAGGAACTAGCCCAAGAATCATGATTTTGGGGGCCTGATTGCCTTTATGCAAGTTTCTGTAATGAACTGTAAAGAACTTCAAATGAAAAGAGCTTCATGGAGTGGAGATGGGGAAAATACTAGATTGACTTGAAATAAGAAATCTAGTTTGAATCTCTACTGTCTGCTGCTATAAAGAAAAGAAAATCCAGCAAACCATCCATTCTGCAGAATATTTTAGAACAAGAATGAGCACAGAGGAAGTAGCATTACCAGCTGTCATTAGTAAGTACAGGCTTGAGTGTCTTTTCCTCCAGGTTCTGCCATAAATGCCGCTGAGAGAAGTAACACTAAAGGGTCCACACTCTCCCATCTCCTCTAACTATGCTAAACTCTATCCCTGAAACACATTGAAGCTTTAAAAAGAAGTATGGGCACAATGGAATATTATTCAGCCATAAAATGAAAAGAAGTAGTCCCATTTGTAACAAGAAAGATGGATCTAGAGGATATTATGCTCAGTGAAATAAGCCAGGCAGAGAAAGACAAATGCCATATGATTTCACTTATTTGTGGAGTATAAAAAAACAGAAGGAACAAAATAGTAGTAGACTCATAGACACCGAGAAGGGAAAAGTGATTACCAAGGTGGAGGGGGTGGGGTGGGTTGGGGGAAGTGTGAAGGGGATAATGGGGCACAATAATTCACAAACACAATATAAGTTGTTCTTGGGGACGGTAGTACAGCATGGAGAAAATGGTCAATGATTCTGTAACATCTTACTACGTTGATAGATAGTAACCGCACTAGACTGGGGGTGAGAATATGGGTAACTGTTGAAGCACTGTGTTGTGTATTTGAAACCAACATAAGACTGTATATCAATGATACTTTTAAAAAAAACTGTTTCTTTGGTTTTATTTATTCATTTATTTAATGTATTATTGATATACACTCCTATGAAGGTTTCACATGAAAAACAATGTGGTTACTATATTCACCCATATTATCGAGTCCCCCCCAATACCCCATTGCAGTCACTGTCCATCAGTGTAGTTAGATGCCAGAGAGTCACTATTTGCCTTCTCTGTGCTACACTGTCTTCCCCATGGTCCCCCCCACACCATGTGTGCCAATCGTAATACTTCTCAATCCCCTTCCCCCTCCCTCCCCACCCGCCCTTCCCGACCCCTCCTCTTTGGCAACCGCTAGTCCCTTCTTGGAGTCTGTGAGTCTGCTGCTGTTTTGTTCCCTCAGTTTTGCTTCGATCAACGATACTTTAATAAAAAAAAAAAAGTAAAGCAAATAACCCAATGAAAAAACAGGCAGAGGATATGAAGGGACAGTTCTCTGAAGAAGAAATTCAGATAGCCAACAGACACATGAAAAGATCTCCACATCACTAATCATCAGGGAAATGCAAATTAAAACCACAATGAGATATCACCTCACACCAGTAAGGATGGCCAGCATCCAAAAGACTAAGAACAACAAATGCTGGGGAGGATGCAGAGAAAGGGGAACCCTCCTACACTGCTGGTGGGAATGTAAGCTAATTCACCTATTGTGGAAAGCAATATGGAGGTTCCTCAAAAAACTAAAAATACAAATACCACTTGACCCGGGAATCCCACACCTTGGAATTTACCCAAAGAATATAACTTCTCAGATTCAAAAGGACATATACACCCCTATGTTTATTGCAGCACTTTTTACAATAGCCAAGACATGGAAGCAACCTAAGTGTCCATCAGTAGGTGAATGGATAAAGAAGAGGTGGTACATATACACAATGGACTACTATTCAGCCATAAGAAGGAAACAAATCTTGCCATTTGCAACAACATGGATGGAGCTGGAGGATATTATGCTCAGTGAAATAAGCCAGACGGAGAAAGACAAGTGCCAAATGATTTCCCTCATTTGTGGAGTATATCAATGAAGCAAAACTGAAGGAACAAAATAGCAGCAAACTCAGAGACTCCAAGAAGGAACCAGTGGTTACCAAAGGCAGGGGTGTGGGAGGGCGGGTGAGGAGGGAGGGAGAAGGGGATTGAGGGGTATTATGTGTGGTACACATGGTGTGGGGGATCACAGGGAAAAAAGTGTAGTACAGAGAAGGCAAACAGTGAATCTGTGGCATCTTACTACACTGATGGAGAGTGACTGCATTGGGGTATGGGTGGGGACTTGATAATATGGGTGAATGTAGTAACCACATTGTTTTTTCATGTGAAACCTTCATAAGAGTGTATATCAATAATACCTTAATTTAAAAGAGTAAAGAAAAAAGTAAAGTACATGGAAAACTTTTATCAATGCTTATTATTACACAGTTTCACCATGTTTTAATGTTTTCTCTAATACTTTATCAAATGCCAACTTCTTCTCCAAGGAACTGATATTTTGAGTGGAGAACTGAGAGATGAATTGTGCAGATGAGAAAAAGCTCACACGTGCACTTTTGTGTATAGTGGGGCAGTGGAAGAGTTGGGAGAGTAGAGGGACCACTGAACCATTGTAGGCAAAGGAAACGTAGAATCTCTTCATGTGGAAGGACTACTCTCCAACAACTAAAAGAAGGCCAAGTTGATTGATTTGGTTGATACTTACTGAATGAACTAAAGGGATTGGGGCACTTGATGGCATAGGAAGTCATGCAGATGTTGGAATGTTACTTTAAGGATTTGATTTTTTATCTCAAGATCATTAAAAAGCTATTGAATGGTTTTCATGGGAGAGGTGACATTATTAGAATCACATTTCATTATATTTACTCTCTTAGCTGCCTGTGAAATGGATTGGAAAGAAATGTGGGAAATTATTTAAAAATTCATTAAATATTGATATCAACCATTCTTGGTTTAAGATTTCACTGTGTAATGTGTATATATATGTATATGAAGACTTTTTTTTTTAATTTATACTTTTTGTTATCTTAAGGAACAGCTCTCTTATTCTGTTTTAGTTGTTTTAAACAGGTCATTGAATGTTATCAAGGATTTTTCTGAGGATACTTGAAGGCAGATGACTGAACGGAGAAAAGAGTAATGGGAAATAAGAAACAGTGTATGTGTGGGGAGAAGGCTGAATGCACCAAAAGTAGTGTTCTATGAGGTGGCTAATGACTGGCCATACATACCTAAGCTTGACCGGAAATGCAATCCTCATTTTTGTTTACTTAGGGATATAAAACCCTCATTAGTAATAGGACATCAATATATGTTTGTAAAATTAATTAACTAATTAATTAAGACATTCATATCTCTTCTGAGAGTTCTTATAATCCATACAGGAAGCTAAATTGGGGAAATTTTTGTCCCTTTCCCCTGCTTGTTTCTCAGATCAGAGATGAATATGAGGTCCGTGAAGCTATGCATCTTTATTTTGGAGGGGGTGGGCAATAAAGCAATAAATACAGCAATATGAACTTTTCTCTTTCCCATGATGGAATTAATTATGTTTTTGTGGGTTCATTTTATTCTGTGGGTACCACTTTATACACGTTCTTAGCCTGGAAAGAAGCCAGTTTTGAAGTTAGAAATGCTTAAATTCCATGATTGTTTCCTTAACAAGACTGACAAAGATTGTGCCTGCATATGAATTCATGTTTGCAGGCAAAGGCAGAGGAAAATGTAGCCTACACTTCAGTCATGCTGTCACTTAGGTGGCTCATTTGCTTGGATAATAGCCCTAACTGGCTTATTATTCTCTCACACGTATTTGTCTGGCAATGAAATCTTTCCTCTCTCGTTAGAGACATGCACAGTGTTGGACGAGAAGTGCCTCAGGCTATCTTTCAACACTCTTATCACAGCCAGGCTGTCCAGCAAAAACCTTTAAAAATGCACTCCATCTACTTCACATACAAAATACCCACAGCTAAATTAAGATGCTAATGACTGTGCTGATGACTCCAGTGTGAAGATCCTGGAGCACTACTGAGAAGGAAAAGTTTCTTCACTGCCAAATCTATTTCCAGTGTTTCAAGCAACTGAACATTTTATTTCTTTGAAGTCTCCTGCTCTGCAGGTTTCAATACAGGAAAAATTTATATTTTTTTCATTACTGATGGTTATATTAGTTGTGATGGGTCCGATATGGCAATAGAGCATTCCAAGTCATCTTAATAGCTTTCATCCAATTTCATGAAAAGAAGATGCTCTTGACCTCTTGACCAAATTACAACACCTCTGGGAGAAGAGATATAGATATCTTGTCTAGGTCCTCGGCCTTCTTAATCCCTACCCTCTCTAGTAACTTGGAGCCTCTCTAGTGGCTCATGTTTCCATGAAACTGTGCCTTTCTCCAAAATATCTTCATTCAATGATGCAATCAATTATTCAATAAAAATAAGTTTTAGTATAAGTTTTTTATAAAACTAAACTAATCTTCCCATCATCTGGTCTTTCAGCTATCTTCTCCCTCTCAGTTGCACCTCCAGCCACCATCAGGACATAAACATGGATGTCATCCTCAATACCTCTGTCTTCTCCACTGTTCACATCTGTTCATCAAATCCCATCAATTGTAATTTTAAAATCTCTTAAATATGACCTTTTTATCATTTCATGATTACTGCTCTATTTTGACCCCTCTTTTAAGTGAACTAATATAATGGCCTCTTAATGAGTTAATATCTATATCTAATAGTAAGAGTTTACTAAAAAGACAATACAAGTATTTGTATTTCACCAGTAAACAAGTGGAAAACATAGTTTAAAAAATTATTGGGAATAAACTTAATGACAGATTTCATGTTTTGCATAAACTAGAACTCAAAGCCTTTTTGGTATACTGAGAGTGTGTCAGAAATATCAAGTAAATGCAAACCTGTGACATTTTCTTGGAAATGATAGATGTCTGTTCTCTCTGTGTTTTATATATCTTGTTCAATCCCAATTGAAATATCATGAAAATTAAGTTTAGATTTCACAAGAAATATGTAAAACAGGACATGGACAGCTCTACACACAAGAAATGCTGGCTAAAATAAACCAAAGAATATTTCAAAACATAGCCAAGCTCCAAACCAAGAGAGAGGAATCATTGCAAGACAAAACTGAAGGAAATATGCAATATCAGAGCCTTGAACAGGGCCTATTGCCAGCATTCCCAGGGGGTTACTGCAAATATATTGATATCTTAACAGCTTGTTTTTGTTTTTTAGAAGGAGAAATATTTATCCATAGATCTCAAATACCTAGAGAACTAGTACTAAACTTCTTGCTTAAAGCCAGAATCATTAAGGGCTGCCCTGTCACTGAAATGAACACCAGAAAAGCACTATCCACAGTCTTTAGGAAGCATCAAGAAAGTTTCCCTTCCATTATCTTATCACTGGGGAAAAAATACCCCTTAAAAATGAAAACCATTGTTTGTGTTAGATGCATGGGAAGGGTCAACACCCAATTAAATACCTGCTACTGTAGTATTAACCAAGAAATTGCTATGCCAGACATTTCCACATTCCAGAGCATACTTGACTTCTAACAAAAGGAATACAGAATGACAGGATGAAGATGAACTCATAGTGAAAATGTTCAAATCACACCATATGAACCATTGTGGGAAAAACTGACAGATCCAAGGGGAAGAATTTAGATGGTTAGAACTAGATATAACAAAGAAAGTTTACAGTAAGTTTTATTTAAACTATTCAGAGATAAAGAATAGAAGTCATGTATCAGGAACCAAAAATGCATAAAATGAATTAGAAAGTTTGAGAAGTTCGTTCTATAAAAAAATCTATACAAAATATATTCTGAATGCAATGATTGAACAGTAAACCAGACACAACCAAAAAGAGAATTCATGAACTAGATATTCAGTCCGAGGAAATAACTTAGCATGTACTATTGGGAGAGAACGTGAGGGGAAATATAATATTAGTTAAGGGATATGGAAGCCAGAGTGAGAATCAATATGTCTAGTAGGCAATATTTTAATTAGTCCTGGTTAAGAATTTTCTGAAATCAAAGAAAAACAAATTCTCAGATTGAAGTAATTTGAGTCTCAAGAAGGAAAAAGTGATAAATCTCACACAGAGAAATCATTAAGTATCATGATTTTAAAGAAAAAGTTATTATAAAAGCCATCAGAAAGAAAATAGATTACTTACAAGAATATATTTAAAATTGTCAGCACACTTCTTATCAGTAATAACAGATCTCAAAATATTAATGCGATTACCTCCTCAAAATGCTGAAGTAAAATAATCCTCATTGATAATTTAGATTTTTTAAATTAAATATGTATGATTTCATTAAAATCTAGTCTAATTGGCTAGGTTATTCTGTGGATTAAAAAAAAATTCTCAGGCTATGCCTGATTCAAGATGGCAGCGTGAGAGGTGAGACAGAGAACTCCTCCCAAAACCACAGATACTGTGAAAATATAGTTAATACAACTAACCGTTAAACAGCAACAGGAAAGAAGGATGCACAAGACTGCATACAGACCTCACGAACAGAGCAGATCTCACACCACAGGGTAACATATGAAAGCGTTGATCTGGCGGGACCTGAGCCCTTCCCCCACCCCGGCTCACCAGCAGGAGGAAGAGAAATGGAGTCGGGGAGGGGGTGGAAGCCTGGTACTACTGAACACCTAGTCCTGGAGATCTGCTATGTGAGCAGAAATCTACATTGTGTGGTGCTCTGGAGGATGGGGAGCTGGGACAGGCCGAGTGCTTGAGAGACAGATTTTGGCCCTTTGTGGAGGATGGGATCCATACCCGGCCACTCTGAGACAAGGGAAAGGCAGGCAGTCTGAGAGGCATCCTAGCAGCGAGAGGGCTGCTGCAGGTGCGGGGTTTGCACAGAGCTTGCTGCGGGGGAGAAGGGGTAGGAGGACAAGGTTGTCAGTGTGTGCTCTGCCCAGCAGATTGGGAACTTTGGGGAGCTTCAGGTGCTCCATCCCCCTGGCTGGCTACTCAGCTCTGAGGCCCCCCACTGTGATACGCAGCCCGCTGAGCCTTTGTCCTGGCCTGACAGCACTGGGTAGCAAACCAGCAGTCACTGCTCTGGTGTCAAGCAAGCCAGTGAGAGGACTCACCTACAACAGCTAGAAATGTCAAGCACAGAGGCTTACACCTGTGTGCTCAGCCCAGTGGCTGTGATACTAGAGACAGGCAGGGCAGTCAGGAGTCAGGAAACAGATCTTTCCTCCCCCAGGCACCAGCTCTGCTCCCCTACAACACCCAACCTCACTCTAGGGGCTGAGCAGCTCCACAGACTGGAGCTTCTGGGCAACAGAGGGCACCACACAGAAATAAGAAACATCAAAAAAACATGCTACAGAACAAAATCTCACAAACACCCAGAAAAAGGGCCAAATGAAACTGAACTCACCAATCTTTCTGAAAGAGAGTTCAAAATAAAAATCGTAAACATGCTTATGGAGGTACAGAAAAATATTCAAGAACTCAGGAACGAATTTAAGATGGAGATTCAACCATTAAGAAATTCCATATCCGAAATGAAACATACAATGGAGGGACTGAAAAGCAGATTAGATGTAGTAGAAGAGATGATAAATGGAATAGAAATTAGAGAAGAGGAACACAAAGAAGCTGAGGCACAGAGAGAAAAAATAATCTCTAAGAATGAGAGAACTGTGTGACCAATCCAAACGGAAAAATATTCCCATAATAGGGGTACCAGAAGAAGAAGAGAGAAAAAAAGGGATAGAAAGTGTCACTGAGGAGGAAATTGCTGAAAACTTCCCTAATCTGGGGAAGGAGATAGTCTCTCAAGCCATGGAGATGCACAGATCTCCCAACACAAGGGACCCAAGTAAGACATCACTGAGACATATAATAATTAAAATGGCAAAGATTAAGGATACAGACAGACTTTTAAAAGCAGCTAGGGAGACAAAAAAGATAACATACAAAGGGAAAACCCATCAGGCTATCATGAGATTTTTCAACAGAAACCCCACAGGCCAAAAGGGAGTGGCATGATATATTTAATGCAATGAAGCAGAAGGGCCTCAAACCAAGAATACTCTACCTGGCAAGGTTACCATTTAAATTTGAAGGATGGATTAAAGAATTTTCAGATAAGCAAAAGCTGAGAGAATTTACCTCCCAAAAACCACCACTACATTGCATTTTGGAGGGACTCCTATAGATGGAAGTATTCCTAAGACTAAATAGATGTCACCCAAGAGATGGAGAAAGAGTACAGAATATGATTCATAACATACAAAGAATGGAGGAGGAAGAAAAATGAGGAAAAAAAAGAATCTTTAGGTTGTGTTTTAATAGCATATGAAGTGAGTTAAATCAGACTGTTAGATAGTAAGGGAATTACCCTTGAACCTTTGTTAACCACAAATCTAAAGCCTGCAATGGCAATGAGTACATACCTATCGATAATCATCCTAAATATAAATGGTCTGAATGCACCAATCAAAAGACGTAGAGTCATTGAATGGATTAAAAAACAAGACCCATCTATATACTGCCTACAAGAGACTCACTTCAAACACAAAGACATGCACAGACTGAAAGTAAAGGGATGGAAAAAGATATTTCATGCAACGAATAGGCAGAAAAAAGCAGGAGTTGCAGTACTTGTATTAGACAAAATAGACTTCAAAACAAAGAAAGTGAGCATAATACCCTCTAGCTCCATCCATGTTGTTGCAAATGGTAGGATTTGTTTTCTTCTTATGGCTGTATAATATTCCATTGTGTATATGTACCACATCTTCTTTATCCATTCATCTACTGATGGACACTTAGGTTGCTTCCATTTCTTGGCTATTGTAAATAGTGCTGTGAAGGGGGTAGTGTAATCACCATAATATTACTCATTTAATTGTAGATTAATGATATCAAAGTAAACTTAAAAAGCCAATGGACAGAGTCTAGGAAGCAGAAAAAAAAAACGAAGAAAGTCATGAGAGACAAAGAATGACACTACCTAATGATAAAAGGGTCAGTCCAACAAGAGGATATAACTATTATAAATATCTATGCACCCAACAAAGGAGCACCTACATATATAAAACAAATACTAACAGAATTAAAGGGGGAAATAGAATATAATGCATTCATTTTGGGAGACTTCAACACACCAGTTACTCCATAGGACAGATCTACCAGAAAGAAAATAAATAAAGAGACAGAGGCACTGAAAAATGCATTAGAACAGATGGACCTAATGGACTTTTACAGAACACTCCATCCAAAAGCAACAGGATACACATTCTTCTCAAGTGCACATGAAACATTTTCAAGAATTGATCATATACTGGGCCACAAAAAGAGCTTCAGTAAATTCAAAAAGATTGAAATTGTACCAATCAGCTTCTCAGATCACAAAGGTATGAAACTAGTAATAAATTACACAAAGAAAACGAAAAAGCCCTCAAACACATGGTGGCTTAATAAAATGCTCCTAAATGATCAATGGATCAATGACCAAATAAAAACAGAGACCAAGCAATATATGGAGATAAATGACAAAAATAATTCAACATCAAAAAAGCTGAGGGATGCAGCAAAGGCTGTGCTTAGAGGGAAGCATATTGCACTACCATCCCACCTCAGGAAAGAAGAACAATCGCATATGAACAGTCTGAACTCACAATTAACAAAACTAGAGAAGGAACAACAAATGAGGCCCAAAGTCAGTAGAAGGAGGGACATAATAAAGATTAAAGCAGAAATAAATAAAATCGAGAAGAATAAAACAACAGAAAGAATCAATGAAAGCAGCAGCTGGTTCTTTGAGAAAATAAACAAAATAGATAAACCCCTATACACACTTATCAACAAAAGAAGAGAGTCTACACACATAAACAGAATCAGAAATGAGAAAGGAAAAATCACTATGGACACTGCAGAAATACAAAGAATTATGAGAGAATACTATGAAAAGTTATATGATAAAAAACTGAATAACCTAGAAGAAAGGACAACTCTCTAGGAAAATACAACCTTCCAAGTCTGACCCAGAAAGAAACAGAAAATCTGAATAGACCAATTACCAACAAAGAAATTGAACTGGTAATCAAAAAACTACATAAGATATAGCATCTCACTACGCTGATGGGACAGTGACTGTAATGGGGTTGGTGGGGGGGACCTGATGAAGGGGTAGTTTAATAAGCATAATATTGCACATGTAATTGTAGATTAATGATACCAAAATAAATTATATTAAAAAAAAAACTACGTAAGAACAAAATGCCTGGATCAGATGGTTTCACTGCTGAATTTTATCAAACATTTAGTGAAGGCCTAATACCCATCCTCTCTAAAGTTTTCCAAAAAGTACAAGAGGAGGGAATACTCCCAAACTCATTCTACAAGACCAACATCACCCTAATACCAAAACCAGGCAAAGACACTAAAAAAAAGAAAATTACAGACCAATATCCCTGATGAACATAGATGCAAAAATACTCAACAAAATATTAGCAAACCAAATTCAAAAATACTTCAGAAAGATAATCCATCATAATCAAGTAGGATTTATTTCAGGGATGCAAGGATGGTACAATATTAGAAAATCCATTAACATCATCCACCACATCAACAAAAAGAAGGACCAAAATCACATGATCATCTGCATAGATGCTGAAAAAGCATTTGACAAAATTCAACACCCATTCATGATAAAAACTCTCAACAAAATGGGTATAGAGGGCAAGTACCTCAACATAATAGAGGCCATATATGACACACCCACAGCCAACATTATACTTAACAGCGAGAAGCTGAAAGCTTTTCTTTTAAGATAAGGAACAAGACAAGGATGCCCACTCTCCCCACTTTTATTCAACATAGTTCTGGAGGTCCTAGCCATGGCAATCAGAAAACATAAAGAAATAAAAGGCACCAGATTGGTAAGGAAGAACTCAAACAGTCCCTGTTTGCAGGTGACATGATAGTGTACACAAAAAACCCTAAGAATCCACTCCAAAACTAATAGATCTAATATCTGAATTCAGCAAATTTGCAGGATACATAATTAATACACAGAAATCTGCTGCCTTCCTATACACTAACAATGAAAAAGCAGAAAGAGAAATTAGGAAAACAGTTCCATTCAGAATTGCATCAAAAAGAATAAAATACCTACGAATAAACCTAACAAAGGAACTGAAAGACCTATACTCTTAAAACTACAAGACACTCATCAGAGAAATTAGAGAAGATACCAATAAATGGATACTCATTCTGTGCTCATGGATAGGAAAATTAATATTGTCAAAACTGCCATCTTGCCTAAAGCAATCTACAGATTCAATGCAATCCCTATCAAAATACCAATCACATTCTTCAATGAACTAGAGCAAATAGTTCTAAAATTCATATGGAACCACAAAAGACCCTAAATAGCCAAAGCAATCCTGAGAAGGAAGAATAAAGCAGGGGAATTATGCTCCCTGACTTCAAGCTCTAGTACAAAGCCACAGTAATGAAGACAATTTGGTACTGGCACAAGAGCTGACCCATAGACCAGTGGAACAGAATAGAGTCCAGATATTAACCCAAGCATATATGGCCAATTAATATACAATAAAGGAGCCATGGATATACAATGGGGAAATGACAGCCTCTTTAACAGCTGGTGTTGGCAAAACTGGACAGCTACATGTAAGAGAATGAAAGTGGATTATTGTCTAACCACATACACAAAAGTAAACACAAAATGGATCAAAAACCTGAATGTAAGTCATGAAACCATAAAACTCTTAGAGAAAAACATAGGCAAAAATCTCTTGGACGTAAACACGAGCAACTTCTTCATGAGCATATGTCCCCGGGCAAGGGAAACAAAAGCAAAAATGAACAAGTGGGACTATATTAAACTAAACAGCTTCTGTACAGCAAAGGACACCATTAATAGAACAAAAAGACATCCTATGGTATGGGAGAATATATTCATAAATGACATATCCGATAAGGGGTTGACACCCAAAATATATTAAGAGCTCACACACCTCAACAAACAAAAAGCAAATAAGCCAATTAAGAAATTGACAGAGGAGCTGAACAGACACTTCTCCAAAGAAGAAATTCAGATGGCCAACAGGCACATGAAAAGATGCTCCACATTGCTAATCATCAGAGAAATGCAGATTAAAGCCACAATCAGATATCACCTCACACCAGTTAGGATGGACAACATCCAAAAGACAAACGACAACAAATGTTGGCGAGGATGTGGAGAAAGGGGACCCCTCCCACACTGCTGGTGGGAATGTAGATTAGTTCAATCATTGTGGAAAGCAGTTAGGAGGTTCCTCAAAAAACTCAAAATAGAAATAAGATTTGACTCAGGAATTCCACTCATAGGAATTTACCCCAAGAATGGAGCAGCCCAGTTTGAAAAACATATGCAACCCTATGTTTATCGCAGCACTATTTACAATAGCCAAGAAATAGAAGCAACCTAAGTGTCCATCAGTAGATGAATGGATAAAGAAGATGTGGTACATGTACACAATGGAATATTATTCAGTGATAAGAAGAAAACAAATCCTACCATTTGCAACAACATGGGTGGAGCTAGAGGGTATTATGCTCAGTGAAATAAGCCAGGTGGAGAAAGACAAGTATCAAAAAATTTCACTCATCTGTGGAGTATAAAACAAAGAAAAAACTGATGGAACAAAACAACAGCGGACTCACAGAACCCAAGAATGGACTAACAGTTACCGAAGGGAAAGGGACTGGGAGGATGGGTGGGAAGGGAGGGATATGGGGGAAAAAGGGGTAATACGATTAGCACACATAATGTAGCGGGGGTGGAGGGCATACGGGGAAGGCAGTGTAACACAGAGAAGATAAGTAGTGATTTAATAGCATCTTACTACACTGATGGATAGTGACTGTAATGGTGTATGTGGTGGGGACTTGATAATAGGGGGAGTCTAGTAACCGTAATATTGCTCATTTAATTGTACATTAATAATAGAATAAAAAACACTAAGAAAAAATTCTCAGTTGTCTAATATAGTTTACTTCTCACTCTTGATCACTTTGCTGCAGGCAACTGTCCAGGCTAACTTTTTTCCTTGCACTGACACCCTTGATTCTGGCTGTTCAGTCTCTTGGTTCTAGGACCTCACCATGACGCCTCCATGATTTCTGTAGCAGGAGAAGGAAGAACAGGGAGAGCTTATACCCACATCTTTCTGCTTCGGCCCAGAATTGATATTTGTCACTTTTGCTCACAGGTCACTGGACAGAGCTAGTTAATTATCCCCACCCAATTTTGAGGGAAATCAAGTCTGGGAAGTTTTGTCTTTCCCTTGCCTGGAAAACAGATAAAAAATGATACTGTGAGCACTAATAAGGTCTCCTATAGCTCATCCCTTATGCTACCAGGTCTTCAGTTCACTCTTCTTTCCAAACAAAGCATACTAATCCCCTCTTTAACTGAGAAAACCCAAGTGTCTTTTTCAGTCATGGGATCATGGTCTAAGTCCAGGATCTCTGGGAGATGCAAAATAATCCCTTTATTAGATCCAGGTATAGCTCCACATGGCCCAGGGAACTATAATATTAAAGTCCCTTATTCTTAAAACAATTTATGATGGTGGAATGAGTTTTGGTTAAGTACAGTTAAGTACCTGCACTCAGAAATGGGGCTAATAATATAAAATACACAGTAGTCAGTGGTCTGTGACAGCTCTGAGATCCTGATGGCAGACATTTAAGGATGTTCTGAACTAGAGATGGGGAATATTCCTTAGTCAGGTCCTGATCTGATCTCTGAAGGAGCTCTCTTGCTGAATTTTTTTCTATAGCCTCTGGCTCTACCATGTGTAGGTGTTTCCTTTTTATTATTTTCCTTGTCTACATCTGAAGGTCTGTAATGAAATATGCCCTTTTTATGAGATATACTGCTTTCTCATATTACTACCTGCTCATAGAATGTTGGATGCTCAGGGGTTATTTTAAATCTTGAACAGTCACATGAATTTTTAGTTCAAGCTTTTGGTATAACTCAAAATTTATTAGGCTTCATTTTTATTTGATTGAAGTCAGTTCCATATGCCAACTATTACCTCTCAAGTTCTTTTCAAAGTAAGATTCTCTAGATATGCTCTATATGCTTTATATCTTTGCTTTCTTCTCTGCAAAAGTTTTTTTTTCTATCTCAATGAGAACTAAAATACAGATGTCAAACCTGTGAAGAATGGGTAATCCTTTATTTTTACCTTTGCACTAATTTTATCCAGTTGAAAAATTTTATTGGATATTTTTCCTCAAAGCCTTTTTTAAAATCTTACGTTTTATTGCTTACAGCAGAGGATGATTTGAATTTTCTGACATTGTCAGGTACTGAATTTCTGAATTGCTAGACTTCATAGAGAGACAGTCTGAGTTTTAAAATTAGGAACTTAAATTGGCATCAATCTGCAAATTTGTGGAATTATCTTGAGCTTTGTTCATGATTTTAGATATAATCCAGGAGAAAACTAACAGCTGGATTGATTTAGGCTATGGGTTTTTCTCCCATTTGTGACAGAAGAGTAATTAGGAAAAATACTTGAATATAATAATAAGACAGTGTAATATATAATGGGGTAAAGTATCTATGCTGCTGAAGTAAGACAGAAGTGGACATAGCAGAGTCTGAAGAAAAAAAAGGAAAAGAAGTCATTATAAGAATTGGTGGTCTGTGTGGAGAAGAGAACAAGTAGCTTTTCTTTTCATGGATCCTGGCTCTACCTTCATGGAGGCTGAGCCAGTGCAGAGTTATCAGCTGGAAATGTAGTTCCAGGTCTCATAATTTTTCAGCACAGAAACTGACATAAATGTTGATGCAGTAGCCACCACCTTCTATCCAGATGAATCATTAAGTCTTCACAGGAGATAACTCTGTTTTTCCTGGGAATGTGGCTATGGCTTACTGGCTGCTCTATCCTCAGATTGGGAATTCAAAGTACTTCCAGCTTCTTGGACCACATACACAGGCATAAGAGACATCGATAGAATGGGAAATGAGTGTACCATTGTCAAGTGTCACTGTTAACAGTACCATTGCAAATATTCAGAGGAAGCACTATTATGTGGTTAGCAAGACTACTGTATATGTGTTACTATGTTATATATGAAGATGAAATCTGAGATCTTGGAGTATTAACAATGGAAAATTGTATCTTGACATGGGAACCAGATACGGTGTGATTTACATCATTAAGGGGCTAGATGGCAATATTTTTCTCCAAATTTTTTATAAAGAAGTTCATCTACCTGTCACCCCTTAAGAAAGTAACACACCTCTTAATATTTTATAGGTTGAAGTCTCATGAAATAAACCATGGAAGTTTATATCCCAAACTCAACCCCTCCTCTACCTTACAAAATAGGCTGTCTGTCTGCCATAGTGCATAGCATCTGTGTGCCCAGGGGGCTTATAGCTCCTGTAGCTCCAGCCAGGTTAAAGGCAGAGAGGAAAAAGAGGGGGTGCGTACTATATGGTAACCAGGGTCCAAGCAGTGTCAATGTTTCATTCCTTATTGCTCAGACCCAGAATGCAAAAGGAAAAGCAAACTCTATTATTATTTTATTCAATAATAGAAACATTAATGATGGAGGAAAGGCAATAGAAAATGTGCCCTGAGCTATTCTCAATATTAGGGTAAATAAAACAGTTGCATTTCTGACTAACTAATCTGTAAGTCTCATCTTTTCCACCTAATTTAAAGCTTTTGTTAATGAGCAAAAGTGGAAATACAGCTTCTTATTGTCCATGGTAAGCAAGAAATCTTCAATATTTTCCTGAGAATAATCAAATCTATATAAGCTAGTATCACAAATACAGTCAGCCACCTCCAGCACAGATGGATTTCATGTAACATATTAAGTCATTGTCTCTGTGGATTTACTAATGACCCAGTCCATGACTAGTGTCCTTGTATTCATTCAGCTCTTTCAGGATTTGAGTTTGCCTGCGTCTCATCTTCCCCATGTACTACCTGTCTCATGGGAGTAAGTGATTTCTTTCCCCTTATAAAAATCCAGTTATGACTTCAACCCTGTTACGAAGTCAGGAATCAGTATAGGCTCACACTGGACATCATATCTTCCTAGTATGCACAAAGGCCATTTTTTCCCCCTAGTTTTTGATGCAGATCTCAGAAAGGAATGTAATTAATGAGAATATTGGATTCACAGAAACCTCTGAGTCAGGAGGTGTATGATGCCAGCTTTGTGATTATGTTCATCACTTGACAATCACAGAGATGATTTTTAGGAGTTCCCACATAAGCATATTGCACATTATTCTTTTTTCCTAAAATCTTAAATCAGCTCAGAAAGATGGTAATTGCTTAAGCTACTCCAAGCTTGTTTGGATAGAAAATCACCCTGAAACCTATTAGCTCACTCCTCTCTCAGCATGGGCAGTTACATAGACCTGAGTATCAGTTATTTTTAGGATGCCAGTCAACACTTCATCAGTTCCCAGCACACTTGGTACCTTGGAAATATCCTCCATAGTCTTTCTTCCTCCTGAAGCGTGTGTAAACAAATGTAATTTCTTGTTAGATGCTAATTGTAACCACCATGTAACTGTGCCTCTGAAACTTTCTGAAAACATTATCCATATGTGAAGATCTTCCTTTAACTGCCTGGCTATCCTAATGAGAGAAGTCTTTCTTCTCCTTGCTAACTGTACCCCATCTAATTTGTAAGATAAATACCTACTATAAAAGTATCTTCACAACTCAGGATTACCAGCAATAGTCCAGGGATAATTGTAATAGGTTGCCCTTCAAGTCATCATCAGCATAGGTTGTGTGAGGCTGGACAGTCTCCTTCACTTTTGGTATATTTCTGAATTGACTCATTTTACATAGTAGTTGAGAAACTTTGTAGAAAACAAATAAGCAAGCCCAAGTGACATTGATCGT
Source organism: Smutsia gigantea (assembly GCA_032199065.1). Classification (NCBI taxonomy): domain Eukaryota; kingdom Metazoa; phylum Chordata; class Mammalia; order Pholidota; family Manidae; genus Smutsia; species Smutsia gigantea. Next base: position 258,563 of record JAVSCE010006934.1, on the reverse strand, counting down.
GTTTATACATATATAAACATCTCTGAAAGCCTTTGGGGTATGTGAGGGTCCCCTGATGCCAAATTTCAGAAAAGAACCTTAGAGCTGATGAGAGAAGACCTGAAAGGAGATTAGTGTGTGCTAAGCTGAACTTAAATCCTTAAGACTGTTAGAGAATAATGGTTCTGCTATGGTAAAAGGGTATATTTTAAACTGATTTAGTGTAATGGACACTGTAGTATGCTGCTAAGACCCCCACTTCATGACCTTCTCCCAGCTGCCAAAATATTGGCTGTCAATGACTCACAGCTGGGTCTGCTTCCTAGGACCACTGCTGGCACCAAATATTTTAGGTGGAGTCCCTCTCAGAAATTACCCTCAGTAAAGGGGAGCTGCCTTGGTTAAGGTTATGCCCTGATCCCTGTGGGATTGGCTGAGGCCTCTGTTGTAATACATCTTAATTAATTACTTTCTTTGTTTAATCCCTTTCCCTTCATTCCTTATAGGTGATAGGGATCAGCAGATCACAGTCTGCAATAGACCTTCTGCACACAAATCTCTTGACTTGAAATAGGTGCATCATTGCTGGTAATTTGGAGTTGATATTTTTATAGTTGCTGATATTTTTATAGTTGATAATTTAGTCATTTACTTGGGTAACTTTTACCCCTAAGAAAGGGAGCACTCAGGTATTTCAATGATTGTTGGACATGGAGTCCCAGCTGCCATTGAAAACTGGACACCCAAAGTGTCATGATCCTCTGGTTAGAATCAGAGCATAGATGGGCCAGGTAATAAAGTTCTGGCCCAAGTTTGTCAATGAGTGTGTCCACCAGCGACCGTGGAACAGTGATCATTACCCAGTCCCTGGATGTAAAATTGGAATGGATGTACTTAATATTTGGCAGAATACCCACTTTGGTTTCTTGACCTGTGGAATAAATTGGGTAAGGCCAAGTCAAAGCAGTTCAACTTCTTCCGCTACTGCTTCTTTTTCAGACAGTGGTGGTTTGCTGTTAAGTGTTTAACAGTGGAGACTTGGGGGAGTAGGGGAGAAGCCCTTATTTATTGCATTTGCCAAAATCCAAGAAACAAGATATCACAGCTGATTTTAAACTGCCAGCTTGACATCATTTGAATGCAAAGTTGGGAAGAGCTACACATAATCACTTCTTGCAAGTTGGTACAAATTGGCTCCAGCACACCACTGCAGGTATCCTGAGTGTACTCTCAGAAAACTTCTTTGTGATGGTATCTGTCTCAGAGTCTGTTTCTTGAAAAACCTACCCAAAGCCATCCAGCCATTTCTCATTATACATACAATCTGTGGAATATATAGAAACCCATAACATCTCAGGGTCCAAGTAGCCATACTGTAGGATCTAATCTTAAGGAGGTCTATGCAAGGCAGGAATAGTCACTTCCATGACTGTATTTGGCAGAGTGACAGGTAGTAAACCTGAAGGAAGCAGCCAAGGCACTGGTGCTATGGGCTGTGTGGAGGAACATGCCAAGCATGGCAGGTGTTGTAGCAAAGTAGCAGGTGATGAGTCTGGAGCAAGTATGGATGGTGGCCTGCATCAGCAGTGGGGCGCTGTTGCTGCCTGACTACATATATTCAAATGAATTCAGTGAATTCAATGAACATACATACAAATGAATTCAAATGAACGTATAAATCATACGATTAGCAGATATAATGTTGGGGGGGCACGGAGAGGGCAGTACAACTCAGAGAAGACAAGTAGTGGTTCTATAGCATCTCATTACGCTGATGGACAGTGACTGTAATGGGGTTGGTGGGCGGGACCTGATGAAGGGGTAGTTTAATAACTGTAATATTGCACATGTAATTGTAGATTAATGATAATAAAAAAAAAGATGGTGTGATGTTACAGGCAACAGCATGAAATACTGGCTGGAAAAATTCAGTGCTGAGGTCTGGGGACTTTGTGTACTACTATGATAATAGTATATTCCAGGTTTTGCGCTATATATATTTGTATATATACATACACACACTGTATGTAATGCATATACCAGCATACATATACATATACTATAACCCTGAGAACAACACCAAAAGGTAGGTAGAATTATTCCCATTTTATAGATATAGAAACTAAGATGGAGGGAAGTTAAGACTTGATTAAGGACATTAATTAAATACATGCCAGTAAGAACCCAAGCTGGAATTTTATTGCAGACCTATCTAGTTCCACATGACATCCTCTCCCTCTCCCATTCCCCCTGCCCTCTCAAAGTTTGGGCTTAAGAACTATAAAAACTAAAACATACATTGAGAAGAATAATACCATTTCAATTGATGTAAGTATTCATGGCCTCTGCTTTTTAGAAGTTTGGAGCATCTCCCTGAAGAGAATAGATATATAAAAATTAAAATTCATGTAAGATGAAAGATGAAGGGATATATGATCAGAGTCCATAAATCATGAAAAGTACACATAGATTTGCCCCCAAAAAAGAGGAGTACCTGGAGATTTGGGATTTGTCTTACCTTTTTAAAGGAAGGTGCATCTTTTTTTTGTTGTTCTTTTATTTTATTTTTTTATAAGTTTATTTTGATATCATTAATCTACAATTAAATGAGTAATATTATGGTGATTACACTACCCCCTTCATCAGGTCCCCCCCAACCCCATTACAGTCACTTATGGTAGTGAAGTATATACCTCTTTACTGCAAGGATAGGTATTAGGTATGAAATGTGGATATATTCAAGAAGGCATTAGATATTCCTGGGTATTCATGTCTGAGGTCTGATGCACCCTCTTGGTTGACAGGAATTGCAGAGTGTTAGAGCCAGGCTGTGGCACAAGGCCCTGAGACCTTGGGCTGGTGTGAGGTAGGGTGTAGGCAGAGCTGGAGGGAATCAGAGAGGCTGCAGGGGCAAAAACAAAAGCAAAAGTAAGTTGTCAGTGCAAATGGCAGAATTGAGAAGGAAAATCTGGATACAAAAAACAGGACAGAATTCTAGTGAAAATATATTTCTCCATCTCTGTGTTCATGTTTGTTCATCATGACCTCAGAAATTCCAAGTAAATTTACTGAAAAATGGCTTATTCTTTTTTATATCTCTGTTGGCATTTTAACTGGAAAAGGGGCTAGGTATGCAGTTTCTAAGGTCAGGATATTTTTATTCTTCTCTTACATATTCTTCCCAGTATTTGTTTCTGTAAACATGTACTGCCATATGTTTTCCCTCATTACAGCATGTTTTTAAGAAGCCCACTAAGAACACCTAAGAACTGTATTTTTCATTTAATAGACCAGAAAAACACTCAATAGGGGAGTTTTGACAGAACTATGACATAGCAATCTTAAAAAAAACTGACATTAGTCTTTTTTCAAAAGTTCTTGTGTAATACAAATCCAGTTCAGGTTGCTTAAAAAGTTTGAGGTCTTCCCAAGTAGTGACTCTGTGGCATCCTATTACACTGATGGACAGTGACTGCAATGGGGTAAGAGGGGGACTCAATATGGGTGAATGTAGTAACCACAATGTTTTTCATGTGAAACCATCATAAGAGTGTATATCAATGATATCTCAGTAAAATTAAAAAAAAGTTTGATGTCTTCCTTTTATAGTTTATTTTTCCATTTACTGTACTACAACATTTTACTTCTAATTGAAGTGCTTTCAAATGGGTCAGATTAAAGTGTTACTATTAGAAGTCTTGTGCTGTTTTCATATTCCATAGGAAAATGCTGTCATGATTTTTTTGTAAACCTTCCTAAACATAGACAAGGTTCTAATGTAAACACACACATTTACATGCTCTGCTATTAATTTGGTTTCAAAGTTTTCATTTTTATTAGAATTTGATTTTTTAAAGGATTTTTATTAGGTTTTCATTTGTAAGTATTTTTTGAAAAATTTTCAAACCCATAGGTATCTTCCCTGCGTCAGGACACTTGTTTACATGTTGAAATTATCACATGTTTTTAGGATCTTGGGGTTCAACTCAAAACACTATCTCCAAAAGCCCAGCTTAAAGTAGCCTCAGGGAAACTGCACTCTCTTGGATTTGGCAGAACTGCAGAAACTCTATTTGGTGACTCTATTGGACAATTCCTAACTTAGAATGTATTTTTGCATGTTTGATATATACATATGTTTAATTTAAATATATGTATGTAATTGTAAATAATTATAAAGGGAAAATGATTTCTTAAAATGCACCTCGATAGGCCTAATATTTCCAAGCATGGAAATCATGAACAAAACCAACTTCTTAGTGGGTAAAATAATGAGGTAGTGGGAAGCATAATAGAATGCAAACATTCAGCCATCCCTTCAAAGTCTTTCTACTAAAAGCTTGAACACGTTCAGTCCCTATTTTTAAGAGCTTTATAATCTGAGGATGGGAAGGTAGGCAAATATACCAACGTGTCATGATAAGGACACAAATACATACTGACATATGTAAGACAGGTATCACCTTCCTATGTAGGTCAAGGGTGGTTTCTGTGACTAAGTAACATTAGAGCCTCTTGGGGGGAGTGGAAAATATGAAGCTTTCAGGCAACTGCAAATAGTTTGATATGACAAAGAGTTAATACCTTTTGAGAAATGCCTGAAAGAGTGCAGAATGATTAGCGTGGAAAAGTTTTGAAAAATGTTTTTATAACAAAAGCAAGCTCACTCCTGAATATCATTTTTATTGTATCAACACTAAATACCGTGCAATCCTAAGTTTTATTAAAATAAACAACTTTCGAAAATAGGGAAAGGTCATTGAAATTACAGTATGCTTTGGTTTATGCAGTACTTAGGTAGAGACAGTGAAATATGGCTGTTGAAAGCTCTTTATATGGCATCAGATAGATCGGGGTGAGAACCCCAGTTCTGCCATTTGCTGGTCATGTTCCTGCACATGTTATTAAACCTCTTCAAACAAGCTCTAGTTTCCTCATGTGGATAATAGGGCTAAAGATACTTTCTTTAGAGGACTTGGTAACATTTCCTCCCAGTTTTCAGCACAAAAAAGTGCTAAAAAATGCTGGGTATTATTTCATAGGAAAGTTGTATTTCCATTTGTCCTTGATTCCAAATCACACTTTAGTATCTGTCAAAAAAAAAAAGTAACAGAAGAACAAGTTTTGTGTTTATAAGTAGATCTTATTCACAACACATAAAAATAAGTAATTGAAGTATGTATAAATGTGATATTGCAATGAAATATAAACTGAAATAATTGGTTATAAATGTTATTTGTGCACTACCACATGCATTAAAAGAACATCTACAGTGCATTAAATATATTTCAAAATATAGAAAATGACTTTTATATCTATACTGTGCAAATGTATATCCACATGCATTATGAAACAAGTTTTGTATTTGAAGGAGACATTTAATGATAATGCAGATAAAATGAGTTAGAAGTCCTGATAAAAGAAGTAGAAATTTCAGTATAATTATTTAAAATAATGAGGCTTATTTATTTTTAATATCTAATTCTATTTTCATATAAGGATTGTTTGTTTTATGATTCTTAAACACTCAGGCATTAAAGACAATTTGAAACATAATGAAAATTACAAAGAAAATACAGTCAATAAACCTAACATGTCACAATACCCATTCTTGAGTTTTCACTTTTATAATATTTATTATCCATTACTACTGTATGGTCAGATGCCAACATTATAAATTAATATTTTTCTGTAATTAATTGTATAAGTCAGAATGGACTGGTTATGGTGCAGTAACACATAACTCTGAGTCTCAATGTTTTATAACAAAGGACTATTTCTTGCTCTTGCTTTATGTCATCTGTATTGTTCTCACAGATTCTTGGGATGACAGAGAAGCTGCTTACTGTCTGGAAAGCTGCTGGTCCCAGTGAGGGAGGAAAGACAGAGTGTAACAGATTGTGCCCTGGTGCTTAGAACTTTCAACTGGAATTGATGTGTAACACATCAGCTCATTTCAAAGCCCAAAGCAAATCATCTGACTCCAGGGGGGCAAATAGTTCAATCCACAGTTTGCATGGAATAAGAAAAAAAATTTTTGTGAACAGTTTTTACTGTATACCACAATTGGTATACAAGTAGGTAAGAATATTGGCAGTTATCTGTGAAAACAAAACAGAGGCAAGAAAAATATAAGGAATGACTTGAAAAATCTTCATGGAACCACATACTTCCGAAAACTTCATCCTGACCTTTGCTAAGAAAATCAGTTTTGCTTGTTTGACTTTTGCTTGCTTTCTGAAATATGTCCTTTACAGTTTCTTGAAAAGCCAGGCTCTTTCTTGATTTTCCCAAACTCACATATAACACTGGCTCTAAATCTTGTTCTCTTCTAATTTGGTTATATAATGTTTTGCTATATGTAGTTATCATAGGTTAATTTATTATCTTAATATCCTTGTGTCTAAGACAGCTTTTCAACTCAACTCTTAGATGATAAATGGAAGGCACCGAAATTAAGAGATTCTGTCTTACTGATGCTTTCTTTGTTTGCCGCTATCTTCAGTATAGATAGTAACTTTTACCAAAAAATGTTTTTGGAAGGAAGATGGTACTGAACTACTTCATTAAATCAGTAAGAATAGGTGTTGAAGCAACAAGATAGTGATATCCAGTCATTCTTTCATTACTTACTATTCAAGATCAACTATTTCCTTACTGCCTTCCATGCACTGCAGTAGAAACAAATAGGAGTGGTTGCCTATATTCTTGCCATATTTCTGCTGTACTCCATTTCTGTTGCAGAAGCACTTATTCACCCCAACACTGGCCTTTTACAGGTGCTTCTGGATTCATGCCTGTCTGACTACAGTTTTTCAAGAGGCAGGTACCTGATTAAGTTGGGCTAATCATAGCACACCCCATTCTCCAGTTATAGTAAGTGGTTCAGGGATGGAGAGGTAGGTGACTTCAGCCTGGTCTATCAGAGTCTGTTAGGTTTTCCAAGGTGTAGCTAGATTTTGAAAGCCCTTGACTTGGCAAGAACTGAGCCACCTATTGTCTATAGTTCCAGTTGTGTTGGAAAACACTGATTCTGAAAGAGAAAGTCAGAAGGTAGGGAAAAATGAGAGTGAGAGAAAAAGAGAGAGATTTCTAATTGCTTTCATGTCTGTTTTTTGTTTCGTGTGTCAATTATTCCTGAGAGCTAAATTTTTGCTCTTCCTCCCTTTTGATTTTAAATCAATAAACTCTTTTATTTTTGCCTTAGTGAACTGAATTTAGGTTTTTTTACTTGTAACTAAAAGTCTGAGAAATAATGCCCTAGGTGCTGTAAAGCCTCTCATGGAAGAATAAGCAAAAATTGGTATATAAATACTTGCCAGTTCCACTCAAGGATAGCAGAAGGTGTCTGTTTTAACCTGATTTTAAAGGATAACATTATTTTACTTTGATCTCACAGTGAATTGGAGTTAACCAAGTAGTCCATTCTTGTAGGGAAAAAGATATAAAAAATTTTTGAAAATGTTTTTATATCTTCCTTGAATAAAGAGACTAAAAATTGATAAAGTGATATTAAATAGTTTCTAGTTGCAATGTGTCAATTCAAAAAAACATGTAGTCTTGTGTTAGACTTTATGTCCTAAGCTATTTGCAGAAACACCTATATTTTCTTGAAAACTGAAGAAAAACAATCAGTGGATTAAGAAAAGTTTGGTTGTATTTTTTTGAAATTTATTTTTGACATGAAGTTCCCTTTATATATAGAAAACTATATTATAATACATATGTAAAAGCCATTCTGCTGTTTTGCACAGGGTCTAGAGAATGCAGTAGTGGGAAAGCTGGGTCTCGTCAAGGTCCTCAATGGTTTTGGGTTTAATTTTCATTAATTTTACTTCACTAGCTCACCGGGATGGCATTTTGTCTGGAGGAGAGGTAGTCTATGTTAAGCAAACTGACAATAGGCCCTTTTATAGAACAGAATGTAAATAAATTAATTACTATTTGGAGAAATGGCAACCTAGAATACCTGTATTTGTTGATCAGTGCATCCTCTTTGTGTTAGGAACAATTATTTAAGAACCAAAGTCAATTTCAGATGATAGTATTTGGTAAGTAGAGGGTCAAAATACATACAGCAAGATAGTTTTATATCACTTTATATATTGTAAATTATAATTCATATAACTATAATGAACTAAAATAGTCATATCAGCCCGAATACTTATCTGATCAATCTTGTTAGGACACAGACATTCTTCAGTATCCACTTGCAAATACTCTTTTAATTACCCAAATCATTGGCCTTATCATATCCAGTATTATAGCTTATGTTTCATTAATTACATTCTAAATTGGCAGTTTCTCAGTTGAATTAGAAGTTAGTATAACCGTATCAGCATTGTATTTACAAATCACATTTTATGAGGTTTTCTTATGGGAAGATGGTTTCATATGGATAGTCCACATGTGTACAGAAATCTTGTGATTTTCTAATCAGAAAATTAAATGAAAACATGAGCACTGTCTAAACACAATATGTCATTCATTCACCATATTCTATAATCTGAGAATCTTGTAGACTGAATCTTGTTTGAAAGATCCTTTTTCTATTTATTCTGAATAGTCTATTTTTATTCATTGTGTTAAATGTCACATGAAATCAATAATAAATACAATGAAAAATATCAACAAAGCAAGACATGTAGTAGTAGTCCCCCTGACTTAGAAATCTCTTACTTGTCAGTCTTTACTAACTTCACGTTTCAATGGATCACCCATTCTATGAAAGCAGGTAGTTTTCTGTGGTATGACATCTGCAAAAAATGGATCCTACTTTACTTGCACAGAAACAGATCTGAGTATTGCACAGATATTCACACCAAAAAGTAACATTTGAATCTGAAATTTCAATAGCTACTGGGAAAGCCTGTATCATTGACATTTTCAATTAAAATGGTAAGCTGTTTTTCCACTAAATGGTTAATACTGACAACATGCTTTTCCACATGTGGGTTTTGCTATAAAAGATATATATTGTCCAGAGAGTACCAAGCACTGATGTGTTTTTCCTACCGAATTCACCTTTGCGTCCCACCACATCTCTTTTAAGGAAACCAGCATAACAATTTTTGAGCTTGCAAATAGATGAATTAAGAAATACATTTATGAAGTAAATTGTGAGGTAACTAGAGCACTTACAACCTAAATTGATTCATGAAATTCAATTTACGCTAATCTTTCATATCCTCAGGCATGCTACCGGACGATACAGGACTGTAAGTAATAAAATATAAAATGCTAGTGAAACGAATTGAAAGCATAACTAAGTAACAGATGAGCAACCTGGCTGATATTGAGACCAGGAAAACATTGAGTTAGATGATTATTTCTCTGCATGAAAAGGTGTTTCCGTGAGTTTGCCATTGTAAAAAATGATGTAATTATAAAATTTCATCTGTGAAATTCTCTTCACTTAAACACATGCAAAAACAGAAAAAAAAAGTTTTCTGCATTACTAACTAATATTGTTAATAGGAAATGTCCTTGTGCATGAGCATCAGTTTCTGTGGAAACACGGACATAGAGAACTGTGATTCCTCATTATACGGCAGTAAGCAGTTGTTATTGGAAATATTATTCATAATAAGAAATGTTTTAAAATGGATTATATTATGTGATTTTTGGTTCTAGCTGAATTTTTTCTGAAACTTGGTAAATTAAATAAATAGGATTTTTTTTGGTCATCATCCACATTTTAATGGTCGGCAAACTGAAAGTCACAGATGTTGAAAGACTTGCTTATGACCCACAGTTTCTAACTATAGAGTCTTTCCTGTGCTGTATGCTGATTTCCAGCTGTGAAGAATACTGAGAGCTTAAGAAACTTACTTTGCTGTGTTTTAGAGAGTGGACTGGTTGCAGAATGAAAACTAAAGTCATAAAACATTGAATATTTAGAAAAACAAAGTCATAAGAGTTTGAATACTTAGAAAACATTTCTAGCAGAACTCCTTATTTAGGCAGAATCCAAGTCTATAGTCTGTTTACAACAGAGTCCCTCAATATTCATCATAAGTGCCTAACACAAAACTAGTAGAACGTTTTCTATTTGTAGAAACACTTTCTACTTTTTTCCTTGAGTCCAAACTTAACCTTAGGGTACTTCTCTTGCAGTGCTTCTGCTCCCATTCTTGCAGTGGAATTAGCATAAAATGATGCATTTGTGAAGCAATCACTGTGCCTCTTCATCTTCCTGTATCTGTGTTTCCCTGAAGCACCTACTTGTGGGCTCTGCACACTGCGGAAGCTCAACAAATGAAGTTGCCTCAGCTGAATCTAAACACCAAACTATTTGACCATGGAAGTTACATGTCACTGGTGCCCACCCTGCAAGGTGATAGCTGGCATTTTTGTTTTTCATCTCAGTAGTCAACATTTATATCAGTTTGATAGTATTTTATGGCTGGGCCAATTCTGATATTTTAGTCAGTCAAAGAGTACCAGCTGCTTGCTTTACCATGGATTTTAGAGTTTATGTATATAATTTTTAGATTTTAAGATGAGAATTTGTTCTCATTATTTTTTTATAAAATCACTATTAAGATAAATACTCTAATATTTTGGATAATAATTTTGGAAACATTAATAATCTAAATTTAAGATAGAAAAGAGTGTTTATTTTTATGAATATTTCTATTTATCAAAGATTCAATCTAACATTCTAACAATTGCTCCATGTTGATTATAATTATAATCTTGGAACAATATTCTGTTGGCAATTTAAGGGATTAAAATAGGAAAACAAATGTGGTTAGAAGTTAACTGGTCATCATCTTGAGTAGAACAACCATTAATTCAGGTGTTATGTTAAAAGCACATGAGTGATCTTAGTGAGAAACACTTTATATTTAATGTTTCCTGTTGGCAGGCATTAGTTTTGTCATTACTCTTGTCATTACTCTTTTTCTTTTGTTTTGTTCTTTGCATAGAAACTTTTCCCAATGTATAGCTTGGCTATAGGAAACAACATGTATCATTTAAGATTTCAGTTCTTCGTGATTTCTTATTTTCTCAATCAAAACTTGACTTTGCTTTTGGTGGTTGTTTTTCTGAATACAGAATCAAAGCATGTTTATATTTAAAAATTCTGAAAATGCTGATAAGCAAAAAATAAAAAGAAATGCTTCCTTTGCCAACCATTCAGAGGTAACCACTGAAATATTGAAATATTATGACGTGTTATCTGGTAAAGTTTTTGAAAGGGGGTTCTTCAGCTACCCAATTCACTCATTCACAAAGAGAGGACACGAGATCTCCAGCAGCGAAGTTTATTGCCTGAAAGACAGAATGGCTGTCTCTAAAGGAGAGAGCAGCAATGGCAGCAAGGGGGAAGCTGCTTATAAAGGAATTTGAGCAGGAAGTTGGTCCATGACTTCTATGCATTACAGGGTTCAGGAAGATGGGGTGCTGATTGGATGGTTTAAAACAAGTATGTCTTGTACATTTTCTATAGGTTGAGCCCAGTTGGTGCTGAGTTGCCAGATGATGTAATCTAGAAGGTATGTAGGTTAAGGGAAGTAGGTACCTTTTATGGTAAGGGCAGATTACCTTTGCCCTTTATGGTCGGGTGGCTGGCCATTGCTAGGGAAACTATCTAGAATGAGAGTCAGTTGAACAATGGGTGGGTTTTCCAGTAACTAGAACACATTTTTCTTAGAACTAGGTTGGGGGTGAGGCCTTGGGGGGATTCAAGGCTGGGGTGCAGCTGCTGCAGGTGATACAAAGAGGGGGGCTTTCTATGCCTGGAGGCTGTTCTGGGTTCTAACAGTTTTCTCTGGAATATATTTTAACAAAAATGGGATTTTAGCGTATTAATTTTTTGGACATTTCTTTCAGTCAGTTTGTTGTCAGACTTTTTCAAACCAGTAAGTATACCTCAGCTCTCAATTTTAACGGCTCGAAGTTTGGCTATACTGTGGGAATCTAAGCCACACTGTATAAAGGGCATGCTATGTACATAAAATAAAGGAAAATAATGAGAAAGGAACAAAGAATAGACAGAGATTATGGGTATACATAGAGATATAGACTATAGATTACACAGTTTTACTTCCCAACTCAGCAAGTGCTAGAATTTTTAAGCTTTCAAAATTTTCCTCATTATGTTTGTATAGGGTCTGGTTTTATCAGAGGTGTATTCTTTCTTGTAGTGCTCGATGGTGTGCAGCTAGAATGAGCCAGCTGATGCTTTTAGCATTTTACCTAGACACCTCCTTGCTCAAGGTCATGAATGCATTAGGTACATTTTCTGTCTTCAAAATTAATATAGACAATATTTAGTACATGTTTTTGCCTCTACATAACATGCTTTATCATTTTCCACTTTCTGTAATGGTTTTTCATTATTCAACATTCTCCTTGACTACTATTTTGCCTTATTCTACTCAGCCCCCAAAAGCAACCCTGAATATTTTAGGCCACATCCTTTTGTACTTATGAATTTTGGTATAGTTAACTATTTCCACAATAATGCTGCATGACAAGCACAAAACATACAAATATATATATATATATTACTTATTTTCAATAATGTTTCATGACAAGCATACAATATAAGCACACAATATAAAACTCTTTTTTTCCTCATGTGACTGGGTATCTTCTAGGTTATTTGCACTTCCACATAAGTTTAGCATTGGCTTGAAGTTTTGAAATTTTAATTCCTCCTTAAAGTATTTTGATTGAGATTGCATTGAATCTTTAGATCAATTTAGGGAAAATTTGTATCTTGATAATATTCTCATCCATTAACATGGTATAATTTCCATTTATTTGGTCTTCTTTAATTTCTTTCAATAATGTATAGTTTTCAGTGTAGAGTTTCTACACATCTTTTAAAATTTATGTTTTGGAGATGATATAAATAATATTTTATTTTAAGTTGTTAATTATAGTCTATAAAATAGAATTGATTTTTCTTTTTTGGGTCCAGTGACATTAGAAAATTTACTTTACTAATTGAGTTGTTTTTTAATTTTTTTTGTAGAATCAGAGAATTTCTATTTACATGGCAATGTAATTTGTGAATAAAGATTTTCTTCCTTTCTGATCTTTACTAATGTTCTAATTATGGTGCTGGGCACCTTGTTATAATTATCAGGATACTTAAGAGTTTCCACCAGTCCCCAGATACTCTGCTAATATTATGGTCTGCCTATTCACTGGGATTTTTTAAATTATATAATTTATTTTGGTATCATTAATGTACAATTACATGTGCAATATTATGGTTATTAAACTACCCCTTCATCAGGTGCCCCCCACCAACCCCATTACAGTCACTGTACATCAGTGTAGTGAGATACTATAGAATCACTGCTTGTCTTCTCTGAGTTGTACAGCCCTCCCCATGCCCCCCCAACATTACATCTGCTAATCGTAATGCCCCTTTTTCCCTCTTATCCCTCCCTTCCCACCCATCTTCTCCAGTCCCTTTCCTTTGGTAACGATTAGTCCCTTCCTGGGTTCTGTGAGTTTGTTGCTGTTTTGTTCCTTCAGTTTTTTTTCTTTGTTCTTATACTCCACATATGAGTGAAATCATTTGATACTTGCCTTTTTCGGCTTGGCTTATTTCACTGAGCATAATACCCTCTAGCTCCATCCATGTTGTTGCAAATGGTAGGATTTGTTTTCTTCTTATGGCTGAATAATATTCCATTGTGCACATGTACCACATCTTCTTTATCCATTCATCTACTGATGGACACTGAGGTTGCTTCCATTTCTTGGCTATTGTAAATAGTGCTGCAATAAACATAGGGGTGCATCTGTCTTTTTCAAATTGGGCTGCTGCATTCATAGGGTAAATTCCTAGGAGTCGGATTCCTGGGTCAAATGGTATTTCTATTTTGAGTTTTTTGAGGAACCTCCATACTGCCTTCCACAATGCTTGAACAAATTTGCATTCCCACCAGCAGTGTAGGAGGGTTCCCTTTTCTCCACATCCTCGCCAACATTTGTGGTTGTTTGTCTTTTGGATGTTGGCCATCCTCACTGGTGTGAGGTGATATCTCATTGTGGTTTTAATCTGCATTTCTCTGATGATTAGCGATGTGGAGCATCTTTTCATGTGCCTGTTGGCCATCTGAATTTCTTCTTTGGAGAAGTGACTATTCATGTCCTCTGCCCATTTCTTAATTGGATTATTTGCTTTTTGTTTGTTGAGGGGCATGAGTTCTTTATATATTTTGGATGTCAACCCCTTATCAGATATGTCACTTAAGAATATATTCTCCCATATTGTAGGATGTCTTTTTGTTCTACTGATGGTGTCCTTTGCTGTACAGAAGCTTTTCAGCTTGATATAGTCCCACTTGTTCATTTTTGCTTTTGTTTCCCTTGCCCAGGAGATATGTTCATGAAGAAGTTGCTCATGTTTATGTCCAAGAGATTTTTGCCTATGTTTTTTCCTAAGAGTTTTATGGTTTCATGACTTACATTCAGGTCTTTGATCCATCTTGAGTTTACCTTTGTGTATGGGGCTACACAGTAGTCCAGTTTCATTCTCTTACATGTAGCTGTCCAATTTTTCCAACACCAGCTGTTGAAGAGGCTGTCATCTCCCCATTGTATATCCAAGGCTCCTTTATCAAATATTAATTGACTGGATATGTTTGGGTTAATGTTTGGATTTTCTATTCTGTTCCACTGTTCTGTGGGTCTGTTTTTGTGCCAGTACCAAATTGTCTTGATTACTGTGGCTTTGTAGTAGAGCTTGAAGTCAGGGAGCATAATTCCCCCTGTTTTATTCCTCCTTCTCAGGATTGCTTTGGCTATTCGGGGTCTTTTGTGGTTCCATATGAATTTTAGAATTATTTGTTCGAGTTCATTGAAGAAAGCTGTTGGTAGTTTGATAGGGATTGCATAGAATCTGCAGATTGCTTTAGGTAGTATAGCCATTTTGACAATATTTAGTCTTCCTAGGCAAGAGCATGGGATGCATTTCCATTTGTTAGTGTCCTCTTTAATTTCTCTTAGGCGTGTCTTGTAGTTTTCAGAGTACAGGTCTTTCACTTCCTTCGTTAGGTTTATTCCTAGGTATTTTATTCTTTTTGATGCAATTGTGAGTGGAATTGTTTTTCTGATTTCTCTTTCTGTTAGTTCATCATTAGTGTATAGGAAAGCCACAGATTTCTGTGTGTTAATTTTGTATCCTGCCACTTTGCCGAATTCAGATATTAGTTCTAGTAGTTTTGGAGTGGAGTCTTTAGGGTTTTTTATGTACAGTATCATGTCATCTGCAAACAGTGACAATTTGACTTCTTCTTTACCAATCTGGATGCCTTGTATGTCTTTGTTTGGTCTTATTGCTGTGGCTAGGACCTCCAGTACTATGTTGAATAACAGTGGAGAGAGTGGGCATCCCTGTCTTGTTCCCGATCTTAGATGAAAAGCTTTCAGAGTCTCGCCGTTAAGTATGATTTTAGCTGTGGGTTTGTCATATATGGCCTTTATGATGTTCAGGTACTTGCCGTCTATACCCATTTTGCTGAGAGTTTTAATCAGGAATGGATGCTGAATTTTGTCAAATGCTTTTTCAGCATCTATGGAGATGATCATGTGGTTTTTGTTCTTCTTTTTGTTGATGTGGTGGATGATGTTGATGGATTTTCGAATGTTGTACCCTCCTTGCATCCCTGGGATGAATCCCACTTGATCATGGTGTATGATCCTCTTGATGTATTTTTGAATTTGGTTTGCTAATATTTTGTTTAGTGTTTTTGTATCTATGTTCATCAGGGATATTGGTCTGTAATTTTCTTTCTTGGTGAAGTCTTTGCTCGGTTTTGGTATTTGAGTGATGCTGGCTTCATAGAATGAGTTTGGAAGTATTCCCTCCTCTTCTATTTTTTGGAAAACTTTAAGGAGAATTGGTGTTTTTTCTTCTCTATATGTCTGGTAGAATTCACTCGTGATTCCATCTGGCCAAGGGGATTTGTTCTTGGGTAGTTTTTTGATTACTGCTTCAATTTCGTTGCTGGTGATTGGTCTGTTTAGTTTTTCTGTTTCTTGCTTGGTCAGTCTTGGGTGGTTGTATTTTTCTAAGAAGTTGTCCATTTCTTCTAGGTTTTCCAGCTTGTTAGCATATAGGTTCTCATATTCTCTTATAATTCTTTGTATTTCTGTACGGTCCATCGTGATTTTTCCTTTCTCATTTCTGATTCTGTTTATATGTGTAGAATCTCTTTTTCTGTTAATGTGTTTGGCTAGGGGTTTATCTATTTTGTTTATTTTTTCAAAGAACCAGCTCTTGGTTTTATTGATTTTTTTCTATTGTTTTATTCTTCTCAACTTCATTTATTTCTTCTCTGAACTTTATTATGTCCCTCCTTCTGGTGACTTTGGGCCTCATTTGTTCTTCTTTTTCGAATTTCAGTAATTGTGTCTTTAGACTATTCATTTGGGAATGTTCTTCCTTCCTTAAATAGGCCTGGATTGCAATATACTTTCCTCTTAGAACTGCCTTTGCTGCGTCCCACAGAAGTTGTGGCTTTGTGTTGTTGTTGTCATTAGTCTCCATATATTTTTTGATTTCTGTTTAGATTTGGTCGTTAACCCATTGATTAATTAGGAGAATGTTGTTAAGTCTCCATGTATTTGTGAGCCTTTTTCGTTTCTTTCTAAAATTTATTCCTAGTTTTATACCTTTGTTGTCTGAGAAGTTGGTTTGTAGGATTTCAATGTTTTTGAATTTACTGAGGTTGTTTTTGTGGCCTACTATGTGGTCTATTCTGGAAAATGTTCCATGTGCACTTGAGAAGAATGTGAATCCTGTTGCTTTTCGGGGCAGATTTCTGTAGTTGTCTGTTAGGTCCATCTTTTCTAGTGTGTTGTTCAGTGCCTCTGTGTCTTTACTCATTTTCTTTCTGTTTGATATGTCCTTTGGGGTGAGTGGTGTGTTGAAGTCTCCTAAAATGATGCATTGCTGTCTTCTTCCTCCTTTATTTCTGTTAGTATTTGTTTCACATATCCTGGCGCTCCTGTGTTGGGTGCATATATATTTATAATGGTTATATCTTCTTGTTGGACTGACCGCTTTATCATTATGTAATGTCCTTCTTTATCTCTTGCTACTTTCTTCGTTTTGAAGTCTATTTTGTCTGATACAAGTATTGCCACACCTGCTTTTTTCTCTTCGTTGTTGGCATGAAATATCTTTTTCCTTCCCTTCACTTTTATTCTGTGTGTATCTTTGCATTTGAGGTGAGTTTTTTGTAAGCAGCATATAGATGGGTCTTGCTTTTTCATCCGTTCTGTTACTCTGTGTCTTTTGATTGGTGCATTCATTCCATTTACATTTAGTGTTCTTATCGATAGATCTGTACTTATTGCCATTGCTGGCTTCAGATTTGTGGTTACCAAAGGTTCACGGGTTGTTTCTTTACTATCTAGCAATCTAACTACCTTTTTTGTTAAGTTATTGTAAACACTGTCTGATGTTTCTTTATTTCTCTCCCTTCTTATTCTTCCTCCTCCTTTCTTTATATACTAGGTGTTTTATTCTTTGCCTTTAGTTAATATTTGGATGGTCTGCTTTCTTTGCTATCATGTTATTTTCTCTGGTGACATCTTTTTAGCCTTAGGAGTGGTTCCCTCTAGAGCACTCCATTTAAGATATCCTGTAGTGGTGGTTTATGAGAGGCAAACTCTCTCAACTTTCGTTTGTGTGGAAATTGTTTAATCCCTCCATCATATTTAAATGATAATCGTGCTGGATACAGCATTCTTGGTTTGAGGCCCTTCTGTTTAATAACGTTAAATATATCATGCCATTCTCTTCTGGCTTGTAAGGTTTCTGTTGAGAAGTCTGATGATAGTCTGATAGGTTTTCCTTTGTAGGTGATCTTCTTTCTCTCTCTAGCTGCCTTTAATACCCTGTCTTTATCTTTGATTTTTGCCATTTTAATTATTATGTGTCTTGGTGTTGTCTTCCTTGGGTCCCCTGTGTTTGGAGATCTGTGGGCTTCGGTGGACTGCGAGACTGTTTCCTTCCCCAGCGAGGGAAAGTTTTCAGTAATTATTTCTTCAACGACACTTTCTATCTGTTTTTCCCTCTCTTCCTCTGGTCCTCCTATAATGCGAATATTGTTCCGTGTGGATTGGTCACACAGTTCTCTTAATATTCTTTCATTCCTAGAAATCCTTTTATCTCTCTCTGCCTCAGCTTCTCTGTATTCCTATTCTCTGATTTCTATTCCATTAACAGTGCCTTGCATCTCATCCAGTCTGCTGTTAAGCCATCGATCGCTTGTCTGATTTCTGCATTGTCTTTCCTCACTTCCCTCACTTCCTCCCTCAGCTCTTGCCCATTTCTCTGTAGGTCCATCGTCATGGTTATGACTTTTTTTCTGAATTCTTTTTCAGGAAGACTGTGCATTTCCATCCCTTCATGCTCCCTCTCTGGGGTTGTCTGGTTGATTTTTAGTCTGGACCATATTCCTCTGTCTTTTCATGGGCATAGAAGTGGTCGCTGGTAGTTGCCACGTATGTCAGCTAGGCTCTTCAAGACTTTAAAAGGAGAAAAAAAAAAAGGAAAGGAAGAAAGAAACAAAACATAGAAAAATAAAAAGCGAAAAACAAACAAACAAACAAAAAAACCGCCCACCGGGAGTAGATTCTGTGGGGATGCTATAAGTGGCGCTGTTGCCCCAGTATTCCGCGTCTGTGGCCATGCCACTCCACAGGGCCCTTTATAGCTCTGGTGGGGTGGGAATGAATGAGAGGCTGTTGATCTCAGTGAGAAGTCTAAGCGTGGCCAGGATTTTCCAGTCACCAGCTAAGGTGTCTGAAACTCCCCAGGACCTAAGCCTGCTGGGCTGAGTGTCCCAGGGCGATCTGGCTCCTCCGCTGGGCTCCTGTCTCTTTAAGATCATTGAAGAAATCGCGCGCTTTTCTTTCTTTTTTCCTTCCAGGGAGCCAGCTGCAAGCACCCTGGCGCGTTTTCTGCTCATACCCTGTACCCTCTCTCTCTCCAATCTCCGCTACATCACTCTATGTGTGTCAGCGCTCCCCGCAGGGATCACCGGGGCTGATTATTTTGCGGGGTGTACCTCCACTCCCTCCCGGCTCTGAATCCTCTCCTCCCACTGGTGTGCTGGGGTGGGTGAATGCTCGGGTCCCGCTGGGTCATGGCTCCGTATCTTACCCGCCTCTTGGGGTGCCGAGTCCTCTCGGGTGTAGCTGCACCCTCTGCGCTTTCCTGTGTATTCTGTTCTGTCTTTTGGGAATAGTTGTATTTGCTGTATTTTCGTAGATAAATATAGTGTTGGGAGGAGATTTCTGCCGCCCTCCTCATGCCGCCATCTTCCCAGTCACTGGAATTTTTAATCTCATTCTGAATATAGAAAAAAAAAACAGAAGCACGGAATTGATGAGTGTATACCCTTGGCACCTGAAAGGTACAGAAGGGCAGTTATATGATTTTTCTGATTGACACACTCCCTAGTTTTCTGGGTGCGGAGCATAGATTGTTTAGAACAAATATTTTCCTGCCTATATTTTTAGGTAGTCTTTTTATTTTCTCATAAATTGAAGCTAGTGTATGTCATTTGCTGAATTCTCAGTTGTTTTTCTAAACCTAAACTTCTCAGCATTGCAATTGTTGTCAATCCCTCCAATATTATAGTGTTAGATTGCCTGATAGTTACAGTTTTCTTTGTGGTTTTGGGTGTTTATCTTTTTTCTGTCTTGGTATTTTAGTGAGAACTTTAAAGGAGCTGCACTGGAGGTGGCTGAGCTAGTTGCCAGAATGAATTGGAAATACTGCCATTTTTATTTAAAGCTAAATCCTCAAGGCCAAATAATTTACCAAAATATTTGAATCCATTTAATGTTTCAATATGAGAAAATATTCTTTTGTGTCAAGAGTTTTATTCCTGAAAACTCTCATATTGTTAAAAGACTAAGTACTTTTTCCTTGTTATAATTGTGCTTCTTACAGTAGCACTTTCATGGTATAATATCAGCTGATGTTTGAGTTACCCATGTATTCCATGAGTGTCTGCCATAGATCCTCAGTTACTTTTAGGTAAAGGAAGGTTGGAGAGTATTGGTTGCAACATTGTATGCAGTTACTATTTCCCCAAATTTTTCTCTGGGCAGAATATTTGAGGAAATACATCTGACAGAGAGCTCTTGAAGATACTTTTAGTATTAGTTTATATTAAAGATCTAATGCAAAAAAAATCCATGCAATATTTTTAATTTTGTGACTAGAGATTTCTGCTAAAGCTCTTTTTTGTTATCTGGAAATTCTCTAATTTCCTGTAATTTATTGGCAGCAGGGAGTTGAGATGAAGTGAGAGAGTAGGTAGGCAGAAAAAGGAGAAAGCTCAAGTGTTCCTACTTCCGAAGTCCTCTGGAATCATTGTCATCCGTGGACTCTGGCTTTACCACTGCTTCAGCTGGGACTTTAGTATCCCAAGAAAGCTGAGTGTTCAAGAACCCTTGGAACTACATTATGCATGTGTTTTCTCCTAAGTGTTGCCTTTATACTATCTCTTGAAAATAGATGACTTATCTTCCATAGTATTTGGAAGGATTGTGCTTCTTGTTTCCATTACAAAACAACTAAAACCTGAATGATCTGGAGGAAATATATACAGAAGGTTGATTCTCAAGGCACATACATGTTGAATGATGCACTTCATTTAACCTATGGCACAATATTATGTGTAAAACTTAGTAATGGCAACATGTCAGGACAGAATTTGAATGTCATTTAGCATTCCATAATCATTTATAATTTCTAATTAGTTTAAACTCAATGTAAAATATTCTCCTTTATGGTATTTTCTGCTTCCCTAAGCAATTATTTCCAAGGTAGCAAAACTTTGGTCCCAATGAGCTACTCTAACAAAATATAATATGCTTCATTTGCTAGATTATTGAAATTTGATCTGCTTATACTCCTCAGTCACCCTGGCCCTCTTGTTCCTCTCACATTTCAAGCTGTCTGCCTGTCAAGCAGTCTATACACGGCCTGTTCCTTCACATCCTAACCAGAATCATCTCTCCCTTCATCTAAGTCTCTGCCCACATAGGACCACAACCTCTGAGGGGTCTTCCTTGACCACCCTGTTTCAAACACCACCCTCTCTCTCTCTTTTTCTTTTTTATGTTGCTTTGTTTTTCTTTTCAGCATTATCACTACTTATATTTTTACCCATTTATTAATGGATTGGTTGCCTGTTTTATGCACTAAGATGTAAGCTCTTTGAGGACAAGAACTTTGTTTTGTTTACTGTGCATGCTTGACACCTAGAACAGTGCTTGGCTCTTCATAAGCACTGGGTGATTTTTTTTTTTTATAGTGACTGAATGGATGACACTGTTGGAGAGGGAAAGATTTTCCTCTACCCTTCAAAGGTTCTTGCTGGTCTTAGCATCAAATTAACATGAGATAGATTAACAGAGAAAATAAAATTTAATTTCATACATAGGGGAACCCCACATACATTTGAGGTTCAAAAACAGAAAGTTAAAACGAGATATATGTGCCATGCTGTGCTAAGGAATGGATAGGGACCTGGGACTTCAGAGGGTGGACGGCAATGCAAAGGGCAATGAGAGAAGATGTTTGGTAATCAGATGTTTGCCCTGCTATTTAGATGAATCACTCAGATAAAGTTTATCTCTGGTAATAACACTTTGGAAAGCCCCCATTTAGATTTTTCTAGGTAGTGAAGGAAGAGGCAAAAGGTTCTCTTGAGATTGAAGGGTCTTGACTGCCTTCAGCTCAATATAGTCCACAAGCCAAATTGGCACATTTTGGGGAGGCCTATTCTTGAACCCTTTTAACACCTTCTTGATCTTTCTAAGTAGATCAGAGTCCTGGTTTCCATGTTTCATAGAATTTATTACAGCCTGGAAATATATACTAATATTTGTATGTTACATGTAATAGAGACTTCAAATAACAGTGGTATAAATGTGAGGGAAGCTTATTTCTCTTTGATTTATTAGTGTATAAAGCTCTTTTTTAGAATTTAAGGCAGGAGGAATTAGGAAATGAGGAATTTAAGGCAGGCCCAGGGCTGGCAGAGGTCCACAAGGTCATCCAGGGACGCAGCTGGTTCTGTCCTGTCACTCAGCCATGCTGGGGGATTGCCTTACTGGGCACCGCCCTAGATAGCATCACTACTAAGGCCTGAAGCAGGAAGAGGGGAGGGTAAGAAGAGGGCAAACCCTCCTCTCTTTTTATAGTGGGATAATTTCCAGCTGCAACGGAGTCTTGGAAATGTAGTATTTATTCTGCCCAGATGAAAACTCATTCATCATTGAAAATGAAGGAAATCATATTGGAGGACAAGCAGCAGACCCCAATATTATCTTTTTGTGTAATAATTCAATTAATGTTCCTCTCTCCCACTGAACCATTGAACTCCTGTGGTTTTTTTCTGTCTGTTTTATTCTTGGGCCCTAGCACAGTGCCATCCCAGAATAGTCACTTAACTATGTGGTTAAATAATTATTTTATCACTCCATAGCTATGAAGTTAAATGATTATTTTTCCAATGAAGCATCTCTGCTAGGCATGTCCATTTATCACAGGAGGAACTTTTTCAGGGAGGAGGAAGGTAGGAAGATTATTCCATTACTCTAGGTGGGAGGAGAGGGAAGTTCAAGGTAGGGAAGTGTCCATGGATTTGGTGTAGGAAGAGTTGAGGAATTTAAGACTTTTGGAAGAGAAGGAATCTGAGGGTGGGAATTGCCTGAGGAGGTTAGGGAATGTGAGGTGATGGGACCTTCTCGTGATCACTAGATGCTGCCTAAGGGATGAATGGGAAGGTACCTAGGTACATTTCTGGGGTTCCTAGAGCTGCTTGGGTCCTAAGGTCCCTCCTTCTATTCTGCAAACTGAACAGATTCTTCCTAAAATCACTCTTCTCCTGAGCTAACTTTCCATTATGGTTCTCTTTTAAACAAACAGAAAATCCTGACTCACCTATCACATAGAGAAGGGTCTTCCAACTTGTTCTTGTATTTATAGATAACCCTTAGTTTTACATATAAACATCTTAGCTTATAAGCATACATTCCTAGTGTAACTCCAGAAGGAGGGAAATTCCCTTCCAGGGGCAAGTAATCTATGAATTCAATGAGAGGAAGGAAGGCAAGGGCTCAGAACTTAAGGATGAAAGGGTTTATATTTCATGGTTCAGATTCCTCGCTCTGATCACTGTCTCCTGCATGGCTCGGGACCTCCCCTCGTGCACAGCTCCCAAGCTCCCAGCTCCCTCTGGCCACATGCCCCACTCCCTGCTCCAAACCCTGGCTGTTCTGCTTTCTCTCTCCCGCGGCTCAGCCCCCTTCCCACCCTGGGAAGAACTCTGTGGGCGTGTCCCCCGTGACTGCAGGGGGTCTGACCAATTATGTACCCAGAAACAGAAGGGAGGAGAGAATGGGTGCTTCCTTGCCACCCCTACCCTGGGCTGGCAGTCCCATGACTGACCAGTGTCTCTGTCCCGGGTAAACATCCCATAAATATGCAAACATGCTTTTATTATATACACAGTGGGTGCCATTAAGGCCAGGTGGGAATCCTGGTCAGAAAATTCCATTTTCCCCACAGCTAGAATGTTGAAAGAGACATATTTTTAGGAAGTTAAGCTTAATGTTACAGGAGAAATACTTAGCAATTACAATTTGCAGATACATGAAAAGGATTTTAAAATGCTGTTGAATATGATACTTTCTATCATGAGTAACATTTTTGGTGAAAAAATCTTATTTTGTATAATGACTGTGGGTAAAATTGTAATATTTCTAGAATCTCTCGCCTGGCCTTAGTGCATCTGCATATCAATAGGTGTTTCCAAGGGGTGGAGATAAGGAGTCTATCTACATATCAATAAGTAATTACAAGTGCATGGGAGGGTTTATCTGGACCAGAGAGGTTGGGTGGGACTCTCCTTTGCTGCAGCTGGGTCAAGAGAGAGACTGGAGCACTGCTTCTAAGAAGTAAACAGGTTTCTTAAACTTTATTTCTCCCTTTGCCTGATTTCTCTTTCAAAGGTGTTTTGCCCTGGGATTCCCCCACCAGAGTTACAATGACATAAAGTAAATCGCAGAGAGAAATCACATTTAAAGGTTATTGAAGGGGAGCAGAATTTGTCACTCCAAATATGTCTCTGGCCTAAGGATTTTTTTGCTGATTATTTTTAAGAAACAGCAGATGCAGGAAAAACACTGAAAACCTAGTAGTTACCCTTTTGTAGGAGACATTTACATTTATAACGGAAATCTTCATTTGTAAGGGTGTTTCCTCTCTGTACTAGGAAGAGACAGATTACCTAATCTCCAGAAGCTCTAATCTAAGAAGTCAAAAGCCTAAATCTGCCTAACAGCCTGTGTTTTTCCTGGCAACCCTCCAGGACTGGCTCCCCCACCCTCAGCATCTTCTTTTGTGTTTAGGTGGAGATGGTATTTAAGGTTAGTGGCTTGGGCCACTTTGGGGAGGTACTGTTTCTTGGGTATCTCTCATGTATACCAGAGATTTATATCTTATTAAATTTCTGTTTGTTTTCTCCTGTTACTCTGTGTTTATTACAGGGAGGTCTCAGCTGAGAATCTAGAAGGGTAGAGGGAAAATTATTTTTCCTCCCTGACATTATAAAAACCTACTTCTCTTCAACAGCTTCATATATCTAAAATAATAATAACAGAAGCAAGCAATTGATCCTGAAAAAAAAAGAAGCAAACAAAACAAGAAAAAAATTGCTGAAAATAGTGATATTAACTTGAGCAGAAAAAAAAATGACAAAGACAAAGGACATTTTAACTATCAGGCCTTTATCATGTCATCATCATAATAAGATTCAGTTGGTTTTGTCTAAAGTGGAAGCAATTTCACATCTTACTTTGAGTCTCATGGTAAAAAACTGCGGTGTGAAAAGGTCACTTTCATAACAAATTGTATCAAGGATGAAAAGTGAGCAATGATGCCGATATTATTTTGCTAACATCTTCTGTGAATTGAAAGTAGCAAAATTTATGACTCAATGTGTGGTTTGCCTTGTCAGTATAATATTGCTATTTGAATCCAAAATTCTAAAAAAAAATCCCACAAAAACATGGGTTGTATTTAAATTTAAATATATTTTACCAAATTCTGATCTATCACAGGACCTGTTTTTATAGTTTTTATGCTTAGTATTATATCACGCTTCTTACCTTACTTGATATCATACTTATTTTATGAGTTAAATATTAATCTGGCATGGATTATGATGGGCTTTGTATGACAGGATAAATAATTGGAACATTTGTTTGACAGGAAATGGTGAGCCATGTGAATATTCAGCAGGGGAGTAGAATAGTGAGAGTTGGTTTTCAAAAATACTGCTCTGTGACAATGAGAAAGATTGATGTGAGGCAGCTAGGTCATAGGAAGTGAGATTTGTTACAGGGAATTTGCTGTTTGAAATCACATGTTCTTTCTCTATACATTCATGTGTTTGCTAAACTTCTGGATAATGTTTAAACTTCTCCTCATCTTCCTCCTTCTTGTTCTTTTGTCTTCAGATCGCAGTTGCCTTTCTGAGAGGAATTATTTTTGCGTGCAATCCTTGCCGTCCTATTGACCAAACTCCCAGGAGTCAGATTTGAATCACTACACCGTACTGGGTTCAAAATCCTTGTTCCTCACCAACAAGTAAAACTTTGTATTGGGTTAAACTCTGTGTGCCAGGTTCATTCTTACATAGGATGGGTGTTTCTGAAAAGAGTTTTCAGGTCCTGCTTACAGACCCATCTGTTTGCCAGACATGACCAGATATGTCTGAACCCCAGGATAGGCATAGACTCTGACCGGCCTGTCTTAGCAGTTTGCTAAGCATGCCTGAACCTGCCTGAATCCCAGCAGTGAGCAGGAGTGCCTCAAGCTGCTCTCTTTTCTCTAAAGCAGGTATGGTAAAACAAACAAACAAACAAAAAAGCCAAATATATTATCTTTGTATCAAATTTAATCCATATTTGATCTTTACATGAACATTGTGAGGTACACACAGTTCTTATGAAGGCACTTCTTTTCATCCCATTTCAAAACCAAGAAAATAGTAGGAGATGTGTAGTGAGTGAAAGACAAAGATAGAAAGCAGCTTTCTGATTACTGAAATGGAAAATAATAGGAAACTGAACTGATTTTGTTGCTTCAAGAATAAGAGGAAAAGGTATGTGAAAAGATGCGGAAATGATTGACAGCCAAAGGGACATGAGGAGCAAGAGAAGAAACCCTTCCTGCCCGAAATCTGAATCAGTGTGGATTTTGGGGATAGAAATATAACGAAACAACCTACTTCTAACTTTGTTTTCAACAAATTACAGAAACAAACCCCAAACCCAACTAGGTCGGGATCATTTAGTTGAAGAATATATCCATCACATCTGACTGGTTTTGTAGAACTTTAATGTTTTGTTGGAGAGAAAGAATTTTCCTCTACCCTTGAAGGTTCTTCTGGTTTAAGAAGAACCTGGTTTCTGGCTGGTTTAAGAAGCAAATTGATATGAGACAGATTAATAGGAGAAAAAAAACAAAGTTTAATTACCTATGTACAGAGACCCAATAATGAAACTGAGACCCAAAGAAATGACCAAGGTATGCAGCTCTTACACATTTTAGAGAAAGAAACATAAATCTGTGAAGAATTGACAGGTCACAGAAAATTTATGTTTGGGATCTTCAGTTAGTAAGGAACTCTAAGCAGCATTTGGGCTGGGGTAGTAAATTAGTAAAAATATAACAAGATTTATTTATTCAGACTTCTGGGCTCTGAATTCCCTGGTTTTGGTGATAAGGATGTCTCTCAACCCTTCAGGTACAGGAAGGGTATCTTTCACATGGGAGATTTATTTCCTGGTTTCATTGGGGACAGAGGTGGGTCAGAATATCCTTCTTCCACTGGCTGTTTCTCTAATTGCTTAAATTAAAAATAATTAATATGCTAAAGTTTTTTGGGGCAGACTGCTGTTGGCCCCTACAGTTTCATTAATACTGAAATTAATCCACTGTATGATAACCATACTGAATATAAGATATACCATTGTTTTTTGTGTCACTAAAATTTTTTTTTAAATGCTGCCAGTTAATTATGATTTCAGAGATGATAAAAATATTAAAAAATATGTATTTTAGAGGAATTGAATTCTACCCTCCAAAGATATTTGTATGTGAATGAGGAAAATCTGCACAGTAATCGATAAAGTTTATTGAACAAAACACATCTTACTTAGCTGGCTAAGGAACTTGATCACTTGCCATGTGACAATCTGGGGAAAAAAATAACTATATAAATTGTCACAAGGAAAGCATGGTACCTCAATGCTTACAGTATTTCATTCCCAAGAAATATTTTATGTTAAAGTTTATCAAGGGAGCTATCCAAAGCATGTGTAGGGACCAGGGACAGGCTGCTCCCAAAAGTGCCACTTTGTCCTGTGGACTATTTTGAGTTGAAGGCAATCAAAACCTCGCAGGCTCAGGAGAACCTTTTGCTTCTCCCTTAACTACCTAAAAATATCTAGTGCTCAGTTTTTCTCAAAGTAAGTGTTATTACCAGACATAAATTTTATCTGAGTGATTCATCTGTATGGCAGGGCAGACATCTGATTACCAAACATCTGCTCTTTTCTCATTGCCCTCCACCTCTCTGAAGCCCCAGGCCCCTATCCATTCCTTAGGTCAGGACGGCTTATGTACTTCATTTTACCTTTCTGTCTTTGAACCTCTCATGTATGTGGGATTCCCCTATGTGTGAAATTAAATGTTATTTTCTCTGTTAACCAACTTTATGTCAGTCTGATTTTTAGATCAATGAGAAGAACCTTTATGGGTAGGGGAAAGTTCTTCACCCCACAACATTGCAAAAATGAAATGTAGAACTCAGGAACTTCCAAGGAGTAGGGACCCATGCAAAACCCTAGGGCAAGATATAATAGGTAAATCTAAATGAGTTTTACCTGGGCAGAATGTGAACAATAAGGTCATATTATGTTAAATATGTGATTAAATATATAACGTATAGGTTACTTATATAATTAAAATGTATAGCAACAATTACTCAAGACATGAAAGAGTTTGAGTTAGTGTTCTAAGATAATAGTATCAAGCAAGTGACATAAGTACTAACATATATTTAGATCATAATAAATCAAGAAAGCACATTTTAGTCTTGAAGACATCATTAAAAGAATAATAAACAAGCTAATCAAGGAGAAAACTGCAATAAAAAATATTTAGTTATTTTTAAAGAAGGCAAGAAAAGAGAAAAAAGAAACAGAATGTATAAAATATAACATGGTAGATTTAAATCCAAATATATTGATAATTACATTAAATGAAAGAAAAGTAAATATTCTAATCAAAAGGCAAAGATTATCACTGGATGAAAAAAAAATCTATAATTCTGCTTATAAGACATACAACTTAAATATGAGCAAACAGTGAGTTAAAATTAAAAAGATGAACTATATGCAGTACAAATTCTTTACTGGCAAGATGTAGAGAATTGGAATTTTTGTACATTGTTGATGGGAAAGTAAAATGGTGCAGCTGCTATGGATAAAAGTCGTGGTTCCCTAAAATATTAAAAACAGTATTACCATGTGACCCAGCATTGCTAATATGACTGAATTCCACTTCTGGGCATATATTCAAAAGAATTAAAATCAGCATCTTGAAGAGATATCCACCCTACCATGTTCACTGTAGCATTATTCCCAATAATCAAGATATGGAAACAACTTTAATGTTCATCAGCAGATGTAAGGATAAAGAAAATGTGATATATACATACCAAGAAATATTGTTCAGCCTTAAAGAAGGAAATCCTCCCATGTATGACAATATGGATGATCCTGGAGAACATTATGCTAAGTGACATAAGCCAGTCACAGAGAGACAAATACTGCATGGTCCACTTATACAAGGTATCTAAAATAATCAAATTCATAGGAGCAGAGAGTAGAATGGTGGTGCCCAGGAGCTGGAGGGCAAGCGAAATAGGGAATTGGTTATTGTTCAATGAGTATAAAGCTTTAGTTATGCCAGATGAGTAAATCCTAGAGATTTGATGTATACCATAATGCCCATAGTTAATAATACTGTATGGTGCACTGAGAAATTTGTCAAGCAAGTAGCCTTCAAGTGTTCTTACCACAAAAAAAGGGTGGAGGCAGGAGACTGTGGATATGCTTATTACCTTGATTAGAGTGATGGGTTTTGTGGGTGTATGCATATATTCAAACACATCAAATTATATCCATTAAAAAAATGACACTGCAGTTTGGTAGAAAAAGGATGTCCTTTCCAATAAATGGTGCTAGGTTATTTGAATATCTATGAGAAGAAAAACAGAACCCTGCTTTGTAGCATATATGAAAATCTGTTTCGGATAGATTTTAGGTCTAAAATTTTAGGTCTAAAAAAAATCTCGAATGGAAGAAGGCAGAATACCTTTATTACTTTGCAGCAGGCAAAAATTTCTTTGTAAATATTAAAAGCACTAATGATAAAGGCAAAAATTCAAGCATCAGACTTCACCTAAGTTAAGAACTGTTTTTTATCCAAGGATTGTATTAAGGAAGTGAAAATACTAATCATCGGTTGGGAGAAGACATTTGTAATACACGTATCTGACAGAGGTTTTGTATCCAGGATATATAAAGAACCCCGACAACTCAATGGGAAAAAGAAGACAACTCAGTTAACAAAATGTACTGCCTGTCATCATACACATACCCAAATAGCCATGAAGACATACTAATGTGCTCAGCCTTACTGTTTTTGAGGCCAAATAGCCATGAAGACATACTAATGTGCTCAGCCTTACTGTTTTTGAGGCCAAATAGCCATGAAGACATACTAATGTGCTCAGCCTTACTGTTTTTGAGGGAAATGGAAGTTACAGCTTCAGTGTTAAAATGAGAAACTACTATACATGCACCAGAATGGCTAAAGTGAGACCTATAACACTGAGTTAGTGAGGAGGTAGAGCCTCTGGAGCTCTTCTGCACTGCTGGTGGCAATTTAAGATGATAGATCTACTTGGAAAATTGTTAAGCAGTATGGAAAAAAAGTGAACATATTCTTATCATTTTATCCAAAAATTTCACTCCCATGTATACACCTAAGAAGAACAAATTGCACACATGCACCAAAAACATGCAAAAATTTTCATAGGAGCACTTATTAGCATAGATAGCCTCAAGCTCGAAATACCTGAAGGCCATTTAGCAGTGAAGTGGACATATACAATTTGGTATATTAGTATAATGATAATTAATTATAGAGTATAATGAAATATACAGCGTTGAGAATAAATGTGTTACTGCTACACATAACACGATTAACTCTGACAAGGTTTATGTTGGAGGAAGAAAGCTAATGAATACATACCATACAATTCTATTTTGAAGAGTTAAAAGTACACAAAATTAATCTGTGATAATGGAAGTCAAGATAATGGATACTTCTGGTGGGGCTGTTAATGACTTGGACTCTGAAAGGTGGATTCTTGGGTGCTAGTAATATTCTGTGTTTTGATCTTGGTAGTAATTGCATACATGTGTTTACTTTTTATGTCTCTTAATACTTGAATAAGATACTTAAAAAACTCAGTAGATTGTAAATAACAGGGTAGCAAAATTTACATTTAATATTAACTAAGAAAATTTCAAATCTAAGCTAAAGATTCGTAATGGAAATGTTACTGCCTCCAGTCTTACCTTTAAATGCAATATATAAAATGCCTTTGAATGTGAGACAATAAATTAGATTAAAATATATGGTCAAGTTGCAATTAAAATCTGAAGATTAACCACCTATGCACGGTACAAATCAGGGCAGAGAGTTTGATTATTTGAAGAAAAACAGTCTAGACATAATGAACTTTGAGATAGTAAGATGTCAAAAATGATTACAGACCTAGATTGAGATAACTGCACAATATGTGGAGTGAGGCACTTTTTTTATTCGAAGTCGAGGGCAGAACTGATTAGTTTATTAGTTTTGAATATATGGTATACTTATATTTTGTTAAATCATACTTGAAAGATGGATTAAACATATTCATGTTTAAAGTGATTTTTTGAAAACAACCTAGCAAAATATTTCCCCTTCATACGTTGTGTGGGAAATACCTGGAATGCCAAAACCTTTTTCCAGAAACACAGCGATGTCCTGTGTCCTGTCTTCCCAGCTCTGAGGTGGCATTGGTTTCTGGGTGAAGGTCTTTGGCTATTTTGCCAAATACAAAGCTGATATATATCATGACAATTAGTGATTAGCCAATGATTATGCCAGTAAAATTGAAAAATGAATGATACCACGTATTTTCTTAACAGCATCCATTGAAGTGTTAACTTTACTATAGAGAAATTAAGAAAGGGGAAAGAATTTTGATATCATGCAAATGAAAATACCACCAGTTTTTAATATTAGTCTAAAAATGTTTTTTAGTTGATGTAAATAGTCTTATGGTGATTTGTAGTTATCAGAAGCTATAATGCATCTCTGTTCACCTCTGAAAGGGAGAGAGACTTAATGGAGATTTCTATCCCATGGAAGGATTTGAAGTGGAAAAGTGGGAACATTTTATTTGCCCCTGTATTTTAGTGCAGTGTTGTGTGTTTGTGGGTGTATCATTTCTTTTCTCTGTCTAGGGAGAAAATGCAAAGGCAATTATTTTCTATACTTATTTGAATGGCTTTAAAAATAGGAAAAGAGATGAGAGGAGAAAAACCATCATTTCAGACTTTGAAAGCTGCAGTTCATTTTATTTGAACACTTGTTTTATTATCTTTGTTCCTGTCCATGTCAAATCTCCCTCTTTTTCTTCATCTTCACTGCTACCCTTCTGGGAACCCTTCACTGCCATGTAAGCTCCTACCTGGGATTTTGGCAAAGATGTCTAAATATTCTGTGTTTTACACCCTCCTCAATTCATTCTCCACTTCAGAATAAAAGAAATTATTTTAATGCCAAATGGAACCATGGGATTCCCTTGCTTAATACTCCTGATTGAAGTCACACTGCACTGAGGATGAAAACCATATTTATAATGTGTCCTCCACAGCTCTGGGTGATGTGGTGCCTGCCCTCTTCACTTCTCCAGCTTCATCTTAAAGAGCCCTCCCTGTCTCATGCTGCTCCAGCCACAGCCATCTTCTAGTTTCTTGTACACTTCTCACTCTTTCATGGCCTGGGGAGTTTGCTCATACCTGGGACAATTTTCCTCCCATTCTTTTCTCATCCACCAATCTAAGATTTCTCCAAACTCTTTCCTTTCCCATTATAACACATGGTACTATAGGTGTTCCTGTGTTTATTCATATCAAATCTGCCTATCCCTCCAGACTGTAAGCTCTAAGGAGTATGATTCTTTTGTTTTTCATTTTATTCCCAGTGTTTAAGACAGTATTTGGCATATAGCCAGTGATCAATAGATGTTAGTTAAATAATCTAGTAAATTTGTTGTAAAATATCAATCAGAAATAAAAATTACTAGTTTTATTATCTAGTCATATAGGGTTTCAATTTGATTTGTAATACATAAAATAAAAGTATGTCCTGTTTCTTCTCCATGTAACCCTTGTAGTTTGGAATTTTGAAAGTAGAAGGAAGGTGAATACCATTAAGTTTAAATTTCCCATTCGATAGATAAGAAAACAGACTCAGAAGAGGCCATGGAGACACTGAACTACTTGGGAATATCCAATACAAAATATCTTTATGATATTTATTAAGTGCTGTTTATCCATGAGAATCCCATTTGGATTTTTGTGGGAGATAAGGGTAATTGCAGTATAAGCTTTCTGTATTAAAGCATGATGTTTATTCTATAGAATGCAATATATATAGGCAACAAGTTGACTTTTGTATATTCCAACATAAAGCAAAGCATTGTGCCTTAAAAACAGTTTTACAGCAGAGAAAATTTTTAGCATGTAAACACTTTTCCAGATCAT
Source organism: Smutsia gigantea (assembly GCA_032199065.1). NCBI lineage: Eukaryota > Metazoa > Chordata > Mammalia > Pholidota > Manidae > Smutsia > Smutsia gigantea. Next base: position 225,617 of record JAVSCE010006934.1, on the reverse strand, counting down.
ACATACCAAGGCTTTTAGGCATAATTTCTGTTTTAATTAATTCAGGCTGAACATTGTCAATTAAATCAGACAGCTCATTTTCCAAGTCTTTTCTAAGTCATCTTTGATTGATGTTTTGATTATACCTTCTTCCAGTTTCCCTAATACTTAGGTAGTATTTGCACATTTCCTTTAAAATGTATACTTTTCATGGTACTTTCAGAGTGCTATGCAAAGGTTAGAGCTGTCCCCCCAAACTTTGGGCTGTTCACATGAGGGTATCTGTATGAGAAGTTGGTCAGAGCTTGGGGTCCTCCTCTTTCTTGCAGGTGAAGGGGTAACCCCTAATCTCAGCATCTCCTAGAAATTTGGCATTTTTCCCTGTTTAGAAATCCTGTAGCATCCCATGCTGTTTCTATACCTGTGAATATTCTTCTGCTCTCAATATCATCTTCATCCACTCCATTTTTCAGAGCTAAATTTTACTCATACTTTGAGTCAGAGCATAGGTATCATATTATCTTGGTGACTGTGAAGCTGAGTTAGATACTCTCAAATACATTCTCAGAGCACTCGTATCTTCTCCATCATAATCGATGTGTATTGTGATGTCAGCTACTTTTCTGCACATCCCAAGAAGTTGGAGTTTTACCTAGGACAAGGTCTGAGTCTTTGCTCACCCAATACTTTGAGCACAGTGTCTATCATATTGCTCAATAAACATTGCATGAAGGAATTGCCATTTAACACAGTAATTTTAAGAGCATACAATACTTAAATTCATTCTGTATTTTATAGAAATAAATCCCTGCAGATGACCATGAAATAAGCATTCTTTTTTTAAAAATAGTATTAAAAGGCTGTAACAATATTCACTAACATTTGTTGTTAGACCTAACAACTCATAGGATTTATAGTTGACACTAATGTAAACCCAAAATCATAAGGTAAGGTAAAATGTGTTCTTTTAGATGAGAATGATAGAAGTATAGGACTAGAGTAGAAATTATTTTTAGATTTGCACCTGTCTTATATTCTTTAAATTTATTTTCCTTAGGTATTAATGATACCTAGAGCAAATTCTGGAAAGCAAGAATTTACTAGCATTTTAGTAATCACTTCTTCACTGTCTTGGCCACAATTGACTTTTTTACCCAAACTGGTACAGGGTATATCTTACTATTTATTCTTTTGGTATCTGTGATGTGTATTGTAGCTAGGGTGACCATATATTCCAGTTTTCCCCTGTTGTCCTAGAATGATTATTAATAGTGTAGTCTTTTTACTCTCAAAAGTGTCTTCAATTGAATGACAAGTTACATGGTCATTCCAATTATAAAATCAGAACTAAAAGAAGAGGCTAAATTATTTACCTAGTATTCTTCCTGAATTATTCTTTGCTGAAAGCAGAGGCGAGGTGTGGACAGCAGGGATGGCTGAAAATGATATCTTGCTATGCCAATAGCATGAATCCTTTGATGCTTTAAATACTTTGATAAGAGGCAGGGTGGAAGAGAGTGTTGGTTGTTTGCTTGGGGCTTTGCCTATGTCTGACGAGATTGAAGGGTAAGTGACCATGGTCTCATACAACCCACTTTCGGCATCTTGTATATGCAGGAGTGAATGTGAGAGAGGCTGAGAGGAAACAGCATTTCTTGAGGGCATAATAAACACTGTGCCCATCATTCACCAGGGGCTGGGTCTTTTGCATTCATCACCTTGTTCAATTTTCCCAATAGCTTTCTGAAGTAGATATGTTCATGTCAGATTTACATATGAGGAAACTTGAGGCTTAGCCAGGTGCAGCAAATTGCCAGTGGCCACATACATTAGTTAACTAATATTTTAATGCTCATTTTATTACCTTGGGATCTGCATGTGGAGAGGAGATGTGTGGTTCTAGTGTGTAAATTATCACATGTAAAGGTATTTGCTGAGTTTTTTTTTACCCAAACCTAGTGTGCTAGGTACAAAATAGTACTTCAGTTTTACTTCTGTTTTAATTGCCCTGTGTTAACTGCCCTGAGAATGGGCATGTGTCCCTAAGAGGCATAGTATGGCCTTTGAAGCCTTATCTGCCCCTCACCCCCTGCAACTTTCACTTCCCACCCCTGCCATTGCCCCTCTCCAGCCTAATCTGATTCCAAACACACACTTTACCCTGCATCCAGCTACACTGGCATTCTCTCTGTCCCTGGAGCCAGACAGATTCTCTTTCTACTCAACATGTTTGCATGCCTTGTTTCCTTTACTAGAAAGTCTCTTCTGCTATCATAGCCTGTTTCTGCTGGCCCATCCCTGAGTTCCTGTTTTCCTCCCAAGGTCTTGTCTGGCTTCTCAGACCAGAGTAGTCCCTTTGTCATATCCTGTACTTCTTTTTTGTTAAACGTGCATCACACCTGCCATTTCTTACAAACTTTGCAATGGTAAAGGTAATCTGATACGTACAGTATTCCACCATACTGCTCACACCCAGAACACTGGCACGTTGTGTGCACCCTGGCACATTGTATGCACTCCTTATATACCAGTTAATATTAAATACTGAATATTCAGTCCTCATTGATGCTTTATCTGCTTGGCTGTGGTTTCCAGTTATTCTGACAATGCCTTTATGTCTAAAGTGTAACCAAACACATTCTGTAAAAATTTTAAGCATTAAATAACATGTTCATGAAAACAAACAGAATCAAAAAGCTTTAGATACATTTGTTGGAAGGAGTTATTGCATTCATTTGAGGCCATGAAGATTAAAAAAAAAAGAAAAGCACACACCTCTTTATTACTATGGTGTCGCTTTGTTTTATATGCAATCAGTTTCACCAAAAGCTTAATTAGTGCTCTTTAGAGCAAAGAAATAATGTCTGACATGGTTCACCTTCTATCTGGAGCAAAATTAAAAAGAAAAATGTAAGGTGTGAAGACTAGGGGGCCCTCAGAATATATCAATTATTTATATTAACATTCATTATCAGACTAAAAGCAGGATAAAGGCTCTAGGGAATTGTTGGGTTCATATAATTTCTCTCTAATTATTCTAATTTACTGTAATTAAGACATTAAAATAATCCTGAGAGAAAGCAATAATGTCTTTTAATATCATCAGGGGATAGGGGGACTATCTTGAATTTTTAGCTTTATTTACTGTAGCTTTTCAATGTGACAGAGAGGCTGTTCTTGACTTGTAAATTCTTTTAAATTATGGCTTTTAGAACTCCTAACATAAAACTGCATACAGCACAACTCAAAAACATTTAAATTTATAAAGTATTTACAATGTCATAAAATATATTTTAGTGCTATATATGAACTCTGTAAAGATTTGACATATAGAAAAAGGGCAGCTTTGATGCACGTTTTCAGAAATTTCAAGAGTTGAGAAAATACAAAGCAATAAGTATGACTTAGGTATCCTCTCTGTGGAAGTAATTTCCAGATTGTGGGAAGGCTTTTGGAAGGCAGAATCATAATAAACTATGATACTTATTATTTAAAAAGCCACAAGAACTATCAAAGTAATGCCATATTGTGTTTTCTTTACATAATTATTAACCAATTTCTATTATAGTTGAGTTGTCTTAGATGAGAGCATAGTTTAAAATGAAAGTCTACACCACTGTTACTAAATGCAGGCTACATTATCATTCAGGCTACGGCTTCTGCGACTTGGGATTCTTGGAGCCTGAAAAGACTTCGGGGGGCTGCTAATGGGGGAGACACAGCATGGAAATATGACCAAGGTCTGATTATTCGAAAACCTTTTAGAGAAAGGTGAGTGGAGACTTTATTTGAATTCATGAGGTATTTTTACAACTTCTACTTGTATGGTTAGCATTAATTCCTGGCAAGTCAAAGAAATACTACATTTTTAATCTTTCCTTTCCCAGAATATCCAAAGCAGCATTGGATAGAACAATGTTTACCTTTTGCTTTTTTTTCCACTGGGAAATATAACCTATAGAGAGGGTTGGTTATATAACATACACTTAACTTAAAAAAATTTTTTTTGATATTAGCCATCCTAGCATTTGTGAGGTGATAACTCACTGTGGTTTTGATTTGCTTTTCCTGATAATTAATGATGTTGAGCATATCTTCATATACCTGTTGGCCATTTGTATGTTTTCTTTGGAAAAATGTCTAGTCAGATCTTTTGCCCATTTAAAATTTGGGTTCTTCATTTTTTATTGAGTTGTAGGAGTTTCTTGTTTATTTTGGAAATTAACCCCTTATCAGATATAAGGTTTGAAAATATTTCCTTTGCTATACAAAAACAGTTTGATGTAGTGGAGTTGCAGGATACAAAAATCAACAAAACAAAAATCAGCTCTATTACTATACACTAACCTTGAACCATCCCAAAAGGAAATCTAAAATAAATTTCCATTTACAATAGAAACCAAAAGAATAAAAGACTCAAGAATAATCTTATCCAAGAAGGTAAAATATTTGTACACTGAAATCTATAAAACATTGAAGAAAGAAATAAAAGGAGACATGAATAAATGGAAAGATATCCTGTATTCATGGATTGAAAGACTTAATATTGTTAAAATGTCCATACTGCCCTACAGATCTATAGATTTAATGCTATCTCCATCAAAATTTCAATGGCATTTTTTACAGAAATGGAAAAAACAATTTTGAAATTCATATTGAACTATAAAAGACCCAGAATATACAAAGTGGTCTTGAGAAGAACGAAGCTGGAGGCATCACACTTCCTGATTTCAACATTACAAAGTTTTCACAGTAATTACAAAGCTACAGTAATTAGAACAATATGGCACTGGCATAAAAACTGGCATATAGGCAAATGCCACAGAATGGAAAGTCGAGAAATATATAGTTAACTGATCTCTAGTAAGAGTGACAAGAATACACAATGGCAAGAGGTGTTGGGAAGACTGGGTATCCACATGTAAAATAATGAGATTGAACCCCTATCTTACACCATACAAAAATTTGACTGAAAATGATTCAAAGACATAAACATAAGACTGGAAACTGTAAAATCCCTGAAAGGTCACATAGGGAAGAAACTTCTTGATATTGGTCTTGGCAATGATTTTTTGGGTAGAACATCAAAAGCTCAGGCAACAAAAGCAAAAATAGACAAGATACTTAGTTTTTAAGACATACTCTGAGGTTCTGGTTATAAGGTGTTTATAAGACCCCAAATATTTAGCCGTTATTTTTTAAAGTTTTATACTTTCCTGAGTTTCCTGAGACTCATGACAAATGACAACAAACTGGTTGGCTTAAAAAACAGGAATTTATTCTCTCACCGTTCTGGAATCCACAATTCTGAAATTAGGGTGTTGAGAAGGCTGGGGTGTTCTCTCTGACATCTTTAGGGGAATGTCTGTTCTTTATCTCTTCCAATTTTTGGTGACTGTGGCAGTCCTTGACTTGTGGCCCCATCACATCCGTCTCTGCCTCTGGGTCACATTGCCTTCTTTTCTGTCTGCCATGCATCAGAGTCACTCTTTGCTGATTTGTAATTTTACTGAATATCATGTATTGTTTGAAGCCTAAATATATATTTACATATATTTTATATATAAGTAGTATATCTATCACAGTGCAAAAGAGAGGACTCAGTAGTTTTACTACACTGAGCACAGATTCACATAGCATGTGGGGATGTTGACCGCAAGAAGTATGAGAACATTTATTCTGAGAAAGATGAGATGAGAGTAAGAAAGCGAGCAGATGTTGGAGATTTCCTGATTGGAAAGGTCTCTAGTGAGTAATGGCTGGATGGCAAGTTCATTTTGAAAGTGGAGAAGGCAGAATTAGGATCTTGAAAATTGTGAGACATTATTGATGTAAATGTTCTAAGAAATGCAAAAGAGAGTCAACAGGAAATGAATAAAATCATTTCAGAGTTGCAGGGAAGCCCCTAAGACTAGATGGTAGGAATTTGGATAGATCCAGTCAGCAGTTTCTTGAATTTCTCTAACAATCTTTGACCACTGAGAGTTAGAAAGGCTACAGTACATTGTGATGGTATCTTGTGCTTGGGAATTAGTATAGTCAGCACTGTGAGAAGTCGGGGGTGAGCATTAGAGTACTTCTGAGCCCAGCACCAAAATACCCAGTCAGTAATCAATTTGGAAGGTGATCATTTGTGAGAATGAGGACAGGGCTGAGTGCCCTTGCTCCCACCAAGGCAGAAAGCTGGATGTGGGCATGGGGAAGAGGAAGATGATGAGGTTATAGACACAGAGGAAGAGCTCTGAGTTCTAAATCCTTGAAATCTGAAATGATAATTTCTATAGAATACTTTCCATGTTAGTGAAGTTAGGGAGTTAAATACAGAAGAAGATATGGAAAAGCAGATGGTCAAAGTGTTCTCTCTTCAGTATGTATTTCATATCACTGAGGATGTTGAGTGGGAATGAAGTGGATAAAATACTGTGGTCAGGGTTTTACTGTCTGAGGGAGCAGGACTGTACATCTTGCAGGTGGATGGACAAGTGAGGAGACTTGACATTTCTCAGTGTTCCCAGTCTGCCATTTTAATAATATTTTTCATTGTTTCAAGCATCTTGTTCTAGGTATCTACCCTTCCACTAACCTCTTGAATTCCAAGCAAAATAGACTTGATATTCATTTGCTAAATATTCCTTTTCATTTGCTGGACATATTTAATAAGAGTGCAATATTCAAGTGGAGCACATGTTGATTGAACTGTTTATGATTGCATTTTTTCAGTGAGAAAATTGTCTTATAGACTGATGCTCCCCTCGGGGACTGAGAGTATACTTCTTTCTCTTGACCACTATTGGGTATAGAATTCTCAAAATACCAAGATGTATTTTTGGAAGTTTTACAGGAAAAGCACATCATTGTAACTTATGAATGCTATATTTGAGAGCAGCTTAGTATATAATTTTTATTTCAGGGGTTCTCCAACAGTAGATTGCAATCTACCTTGGATATTGTAATTTCAATCTTAGATTTAGGGTCTTTCTGTGGCTGGACTTCATATTCATCTCTACATCTTAGGCTGGATTCCCAGGCACGGAGTGATGGTGGTGGTAATACCATGCAGTAATGATCCTTCCCATAATTCACTGTTCATGTAATCAGTATCTATGGTTCCATCAACCTCTTGAATTCCAAGCCTTTAGGGAAATGAAAATTTTTTCCTCCCAACACAGCAAAAGCTCATTCATCTTTAAAGGCTTATCACTAACATTAGTTAACTAATGTTAACTCCTTCCAAATTTTTTTAGAGCCCTCCACAACCTCACAAGTCATGCCCCATCTTTTCCCATGCTTCCACTGGAATGGATCTTCCCTTCTTCTGAGCCTGCATCATAGATTTTCAGTTTCTCTATCTTAGCTCTTGGCTCAGCATACTCTGCTTTCTGGTCATTGTGAGGGAGGTTGCATTTTGAAAGGAGAATAGCATGGTTGCTAGCTAAGGAAACTCTCAGGCCCTGAAGCAAGACAGACAAGGGCACAGTTAGTGCAGTCACTCTCCACAAGTGTCCAATCCTCAGCTTTGCAGGTGCAGAGTCCCATGTTGTCAGTATCCCAAGTGGACTTCTCTCACAGGAGGCTTACAATAATCAGATTCATATAGAGCAAAATTCTAATTCATTGTTTCTCAATGAATACTAGCAGAGAGTTGTTTAGATCAGAATGTTCCTAACCTTCTTAAAGGTTCACTTTTATTAATGTTGCAGAGACAGTGAGACCATAATCAATTGCTTGTTGGTAATGAGTTAAAAATCTTGGTAGCTAATGGCTAGTGATGATAGCTGAATATATTCACCTCTCCTGTGGGGCTGGAACTGACTCCGGACTACATTTTTCCCTTTGATGGGAGTAGTTCCTTTCCTCAGGACAGTACTGGATGGATATCCTCAATTTTTGCCTTACTGATCTCATGTGCCATAGTTCCATAACAAATAAATCCTTTCTGTTGATTTTTTCTTCCTTTAGCTATTTTTCCCTTTGTTAATTTTAAAATATTATATTCAACTAGAATTAAGTCCTGTTTTTCCTGCATTAAGCCTACGAGTTTTATTTTGAGGTGACTTCTACTTGTAGGTGATCTTCTCCCTCAAAAATGGATTTTAAGTATTTCTTTCACTTTCTGAGAGTATTTCACCCTTAGTCCTTTGCAAAATTACATATATCTTTTTTTCACTAATCACATTTTAAGTTTTGTAGGCAGGAATTGCATTTTAAATGTTAGCTTTGCATTGCTGCATACACTTAGAAAAATGACTTATGTATGGTAGGTCCTTAAAATTTAATTTAAAAGTTTTATTAGATTTCTGAGTGAGAGTAATGGACTGCTAAATGAAAACAAAAAAAAAAAAACAGAAATAATAATATCCAGAATATTGTCCTTTACCCCCCAAAATTCTCATGTTTCTAGGTTCCCTTCTGGTTACTATCTGTTTGTACAGCTATTTTGCAAAATTAAAATGATAAGGATAGATAAAATTTTTTACTCTTATTTCTACATTTTTCCATTCAATTATGTAGATAATAGTTCTAAAGTGTGATAAATTTTTGTAATTATTTTAATGGTTGCAAATATTCCATGGGGTGGAAATGTTATAATTTGCATAACTATTCTTACATTTTTACCATCAAAATTTCAAAATATTACTTTAGAATATATATACAAAAGTGTGAGTAACTTCCTGTGTAATTAAATTGAGAAAGAATTAAGAAAGTAGCTGTACATGTACTGAGAACTGGTTTTTCATAGTCAGAAGTTACATGTATGTTAGGCTCTGGCAGATCTGCTGTAAGAAGACCTAAAAGCTGATAGACCCTTGAGGGGATCCTCCCTTAGCTCAATGGTTTAGTGTGAAATGTAGTGAGGCCTCTGACCTGGCTGATGTTTATTCTAATGGAGATACATTTGGCCACCAAACTTCAGTTTGCTTGTATGAAAAACTACAAAAATGAGAAATCAACACAGACTCACTTGGATCTTTAACTTAGGACTAATCTTTACACAATCGTTTGCTCATTTGAAAATACATCAAGGTGAACACAACTTGAGCAAGGCTAAGACATCTTTCGCACCAGCCTGGAATATGGAACAGGCTGTATGTCTGGCTCAGCTCAGAATGCCACTATATGATGAGATTAGGATGACACTGTGGTAGTGTTTGGAGAGTCCTGGTGATGCCTGAATGCTTTAATCAATCTCAGCTATCCCCATGAGGTCCCTGAGAGGGAGAGAGAGATGTAGAAAGATGCAAAGAAAAGTCACATGTAACAGGAAGCTCGTCTTTAAACCCCAAAATCAGAGCTCTGGTAATCCAGGCTGGGCAAATGAATGACTTTCATGATGTAAACTCCATAAGAAATCTCAGAGCTACTGCTCCAGTCTGAGCAGACATGAAGCCCTATTTATTATTATTTAAACTGGATGGGATTAAAAAATAAAAGCGTCTTCTGTGTGTCAGGCATTTTTGTCTATTATATTTCTTTCTTTGAAAAATAGAAGCACTTACCATACCGATCTTCAGAATTCAGTTGTCTATATATATATACCTATATCATCTATATCTATCTATAACCACATATCTATCTATATCTATCTATATATATTCAAAATGAATAATAATAGATTTACTAATAGCAATCCATTTCCTTAATCAGTTTTGGACCTTTTCTCTTTCTAATTTGTATTATTGTATGTTTTTCTTTTAAAAGTTTAAAAATACTTCACTGAGAACTATGCTGATATTTTTAAAAAATGTATTTAATTACCCTAGGGTAATCCCTCAAGAAATATTTTCAAAAGGTGAAGTGAGTATTATATTTCTGAATCCTGATGTGTCTGAATATGCCTTCTTTTTGCCTATGTACATGGATAAAATTTGTCTGGGTATAACCCCATGGTCACAATCCTTTTTATCCAGAACTCTGTGGCATTGTTCCTTGCTTTCTAACATTAATCTTGCAGATGGGAAATAAAAGGCAGCCTAGGTTTCTGTCCTATTTTAATTTTCTTTATGCAAGCTTATGGGATTTCTTTTGTTGTTGCAATTGATAATTTACCCTTGGATATGTCTAAGTGTGTGCCTTCTATCAGTATTCATGCTCCACACTCAGAGGGGGCCTGTCTACCTAACGATCCAAGCTCAGGCATATTTCCTTTTATTATTTTATTTATTATTGCCTTTTTAGCACATTCTTGCTTTTTTCTTTGCCTTTTCATTCTGGAAATACTCTTTTAGGAGTATGGGAGGAATGGTTAGGGCTATTGCTATAGTGTTGTTATGCAAGGGGTTTCTATATTCTGTTAATGGTTATTCTAACCTTGGTTGTGTCCTATCCACTGAGTTCCAGAGCTTTCAAGCCCAGAGAGAGATCAAGAGAACTTTGAAAAATATCTTTATGTTGACTAGTAAGAATTTCTTAGAAGAATTTTGATTTATTGTTTTACTATTTGACTAAATATATGCTAAAAGGAACCAGTCATTAAATGTAACTGATAACTGCCCCCACCTTTTGTATAGTCACCTCTTCAATCAGTAATACCTAGGACAGGAAGCTTCATGAGGAGTCTTCAAAAGACTTACGTGTAATAAGTATAATAAATAAATCTGCCTTGTTGAAAAAGTTTGTATTCCTAACACCCTCTAGTAATCACATCATGTCAATCTTCTATATTAATAGAATAATTTATATATGTAAGTCTGTCAGATAAGCCAATTGAGTATCTTAGAAAAGTATTTTCCTTGGACCACTTTTTTTTGGCTTTGTTTTTGAAGAGATTGCATTTCTAAATAATCTGCTTGCTAGTAACATACAGCTTGTTTCTACATGCCTTACTTAGATGAGTAATTCTCAACCCTGTTTGTTCGTTAGACTTACTGGAATACTTTAAAAGTTAATATTGCCTGTGCCACACCCTAGAACAATTACACCTCTGGAGCTGGGGCCTGGGCTTCAGTATTTTTCAAAAGTGCCTCAGATTATTTTAATATGTCTCTGAGTTAAGAACCACTGCCTTAGTGAAACAGGAAGAGGAATGACTTTATATTTGTTTGATTATTATTTGGTCTTAGCATGGAACTGTTAAGGTGGCCATGCACTACAGAAAGCACAAGGTAGGAAAGTTCAATAGTGCTCTGGACCACACTACTTCCAGATGTTTGCAAGAGCCATGCAGAGCCATGAAGAGCAGTGGCCATGCACTCTTGTCAAATGTGCCTGAGTACTTGGATGCCAGCTTATCACTCAGGTAAAATGGCACATTGGAAATTGAATAGTATATTTAGTGTTTATTCACATGTGAAGAAGGCCTTATTCTAGGAAACACATATGAAACATAATATGGGCTGTTACCTCCAAAAGATCAACTGTAATTATAAACTGTAATTTAAAATCACAGATCAGAGTTTGCTCTTCCTAAGAGTTTCTGCACCTAAAATATTTAAAGTTTAAACTGAGGACAGTATATAATATGATTTTCTTTGAAAAATTCTTATGTTATATGCCCTTATAAGTCACTGATTTGGCAATTACTAATTTTAGATTATATACATATCCAGACTGTGTTTAGAAGATCCTTCATATTGATGACATACATTCTATCAGTTTCTTAAATTAGATTACTTTTCAAATATTTATTTCACGGTATTACATGAAATAGAAACAACACATATGAACATCTCTTCTTTATTCCTCTCTCATCTTCCTTTTTTCTTCTTCTTCCCAGAGAAGTTAGTAGATAGAAATAAATAAGAAAGTACCAGGTTGAAATGTGCAGACTGTATGTCCCAAGCAACACAGTGTTGTTTTAGTAGTTAAAAATATCAAAGAACTGAAATATTCAATTAGAGTGGTATGTCTAGGAATGCACCATATCAACAGGAATATACATATTTTCCTAGACCTACCCGTCATACAATTCCTAGACATATTAGCCTAACAATATTTCAGGTCTTTGAATTTTTAACTATGAAAACAACACTGACGCTGTATCTATATCTATGTCTGAAATTGCTTACATCACTCATGCCATTAGTAACTGCTACTAACCATTACTACTGCCACGACTACTGTGACTACTACTAACAATAATAATTATAGCAAATACTTACTATATTATATAAATCTAAGCACTTGGTGTGTATTAATTCTCTTCCCCTCCAACAGTCCTATGTGGATGGTGCTACTATTAGCCTCATTTACAGATAAGGGAGCTGAGGAATAGAAAGCTGAATACCTTGGTAAAGGTTGAGGGTAGGAGTTAGGATTCAAATCTCTACTTTTCACTACTATATGCTACATTTAAGTTATAGGTAAGTATGCAACTATACTCATTAGAAATATGAAATAAGATTTAAAGAACTTGGGAAACAACAGAAAACTATACTCAGGATAAAAAATCTCAAACAAAATAAATGAAAGAATGACTGCACTGGGATGTATGGATTTGAATTTAAAGAAACTAAATCAGTTTGCAGGTGAATTCAGTATTGTTATATAGGAAAAAGAGCAATGATACACTTCATTTATTGGACTATAATATGTAATAAAACAACTGTCTAGTCAAGCAAATCAGTTTTTAATTCCAAAGCAGTATCTCTGAGCTTGTTAATTGCAGTTATATATTAGCTATTAAATTATGTATAATAGTATAATTTTTTCCAGAAGTGGAGTAAATTCAGAATATTAACAAGCTGGGTTTTTTTGCCAAAATATTCCTTGCTTCTGTCATAAAATTTTCCCATGTCTTCTTTTTATTTTATAGGCACCAAAGTGGCCACTATCTGTCTTTATTATTAAGTTGATCTTGCTTTAAGTAGAATAATTTTCTCTGAAATTTGGCTGTGTGTATATTTATTTTACTTACGAAATGTGACCCATTCTTACTCTCCATAAAAATGATACATGATGTATTAATGGATAAATTAAAAAAATGATAAATTAAAAATCTGTACCTTCTACTAAGTTTAAGGAAAAGAAATTACCAGTATAATCATAACCCCTGTTCTGCTGCTCCTTGCTCTCCCTGCTTCCCTTCCTTTCCCAAGGGTAAATACTATTCTGAATTTGATATCCATCATACTTCTGATTATCCATTGATATATTAATTTTTGTTGGACTATGAAATCCAGATATGGTATCATGCTATATGAATTCTTGTGCATTTTTCCTTTTCTAATCTACCACATGCTTTTCTGACATCTTTCCATGTTCATATGTTTAACACTGGTTTATTAATTTTCACTCCTTTATGCTATTCTTTTATATGAATATATCAAAATAATTTACTAATTGTTCTTTTCATGATTATTTGGCTTGTTTCCAGTTTTTTCTCTGTCACAAATGATGCTCTCATGATTTCTCTTGTGCATGTTTTCTGGTGTCATGTGAAAGAATCTACAGTGGTGGAAATGATGGCTGTAGGCACAAGCACATTCTGAATCTTTACAGGATAACTCCAGATTGCTTGACAGAACCATTGAAACAATTAACATTCCCACAGTGACTGTGTGTTACCTTAATCACACATCCTTACCAATATGTGGCATTGTCAGAATTTTAATCTTTGCCAGTCTATTCAAATTAAATGTTTATCTCACTTTGATTCTAATTTTCTTCCTCAGATATTAATAGTGTGTTTATTGATCATTTGTATCCCCTCTTTCGTGAAATGTTTTATCTTTGGCTTCTTTTCCTGTTGCCTTTTTATTATTATTCTATAAGAGTTCTTTATATATTTTAGAAATATTACATTTGTCTATTATAAGGTTTTTAAGTATTTCCCTAGTTTTGTCTTTATTTTAAGGCTTTTTACCTCTTCTCCATCAAGTTTAAATCATGTTTCCTATTCATTTGTTTTAATTCTCTTGTGGCTTATGATATACAGATATTTAAGCTTTCAGAGTTCAGGAGTCAAATCTGTGAATCACTTTTGCTATGATTGGTTTTTCAAATTTAATAGGTCCTATGATATCTTAGGATCAGTAACATATTATATACCCTTTATTTTATGCTATGCTATTATGTACTATGCTGTACTATTACACACGTGCACACACACACATGCTTTTAATGTGATTGGACATTTAGTGCATTTTGTTATTTAACTTGAAATTTAACTCTGAAACACTTATTGAATTATCCATAGCTTCTCCCAAGATTATTATTCTTCATATAATCAAGTTCTTTTTTGTACTATGATCTCCTTGAGGTCTAATTGATTCTTAAAGGTACACTCTACTATTTTAATTGTTGAATTTCATAGTATGTTATTTAGGATTCTTAAACTTAGGGTCCTTAAACCTAAACACAGGTTTTCATATTTTTCTGGTTCTTTAAGTTTGAAGCAGAAATAGTGAGAGGAGAAAAAGAGACTTGCTTCACTGATTTGCTGTGTAAATTATATTATTGTTACCCAATTTCTGTTCCTAATGGTGGTTGCTCAAAATTTATTCCTTCAAGAATTTCTGGAGGTATCCATAATTAGAGTCCTTCAGAAATGTATTGAAATATTCACTGGATGCACCCAGACAAAAAAAAAAGAATTTCTTCAGGGATAATTGATACTTGGCATACCTTCCACTATTGCTCAAAAGCCCTTTTCTTCTGCCAAATGTGACCCATTCCTACTCTTCACCTTCACCTTCAGCAAATGTGAATTAAAAATAGAAATTGCCCTCAGTGATAAAAATGTCCTGTCTTCAGGGCCGTATTAGTGAGTTCTCCAGAAAAGCAGAACCAACAGGACAGGGTGGGTTGGGGTGGAGAGGCTTATTATAAAGAACTGGCTCATGTAATTATAGAGGCTGAGAAGTCCCAAGATCTTCAGTTGACAGGCTGGAGGCCCATAAGAGCTCATGTTGTAGTAGCAGGCTGAGTCCAAAGGCCTGAGAACTAGGGGAGCTGATGGGGCAACTTTCAGTATAAAAGCCAACAAGGTTGAGATGCAAGAAGACCCAGTGTTTCTGCTCAGGGAAAAGACCAGTGTCACAGCAAACAATCAGGGGAGAGGTTCCCTCTTATTTGCAGGAGGCTCAGTCTTTTTCTTCTGTCTGGGCCTTCAACTGATGGGGTGATGATTATGCACATTAGGAAAGGCAATCTGTTTTACTCAGTCTATTGATTCAGATGTTAATCTTACCCCAAAATATCCTCACAGACACACCCAGAATAATGTCTGAACAAATATCTGGGCACCTTGTGGCCCAATGAAGTTGACACATAAAATTAATCATCACAAAGATTTATCATTCCCCATTTTTTACCCACTACAAGAAGGTTATATAAAATCTTGTGGATGACAAACTTTCTTAGTTTATTCTGATATTTCAAATTATTATTCCAGTTGGAAATGAAAGTGAAAGTACATTGATAAGATATTTCAAAACCATTAAATTGTTTGTTGGAGAGAGTTACTACATCTAAGCCACTCTCTGTCCCTGAATTCTTGGATATTTTGAAGCAAAAAGAAATATAAACCACATCATTACAAATCAGTGAGAAGGAATAGGGCTGTCAAATCCTTTGAAAAGATATGGCAGAGAACCAGAAGTGTCAAAGAAAGAACAAGAAAACAATCATGTTTCTGCTAGAGCAGTTGACATTTCAAAATCTGTATTTTTCCTCAGAGATGTCCATATGGCTTCCATAATTAAAACTTTTCTGAGTCAGGGAATGGAAAGGAGATGAGAAGGAATGAAGTATTAAAACCTTTGCCATTGAGGATTCAATCTCAAGTGAGTGATGCTCGTAGAGATAGTGCTTATGTCTATGACTGAACAGATACTGTGAAAGTCTATTACATTTTTCATGCTTATATAATGAACTGTGTATATTTTCTCTAAGGAGATTTAATTTACTTGAAATCAAAGTCTTTCAGAGAAAGGCAAACATCAGACTGCTAAAATTCATCTCGGATCTCTCAGTCTAATTAAAAAGGAAAGTCAGACTCAAATTCACTTAACCTCATTCATCTATTCAACAAACATTTATTTCCTACATGAATAATATTACTTCATGTACCTAAAACATGTCTATGGGATGAAAGAGAGGGAAAAGAAAAGAGTAGGTATGTGGAAGTGAAGTGGATAAGCATAAAAAAATACAGTAAATTATTTGCTTAAGACTGTTACAATTGTTGTTTTGCTGAGGAACAGGAGTAGAGAACCAGAGAGGTCATTTCATTCCTTTCTTAAAATAATATATGGGGTGTGTGTATTTATTATTGACTATGTGTGACTCACCTGTGCAGGTTACCAGGAGAGTCAATGGTAAACAAGACAGCCATGTTTTATGACATCATGGGATTGGGATAGTAATTAAGTACATTAGACTGTGAGGTTTTACTAGACGCTGTGATCCTATTTGGATGTTATCTATCTTTTGCTTTTATGATATGAATGTTAAAAACATTTATATTCGGTTGGGAACCATTCAGACACAAACGTTTAAAATCGGCATTGGTGAGAAATATCTAGTTCCTTAAGAAATATTTTAGGAATAATTTTTCAATAAGATTCATGATGTAATAAATACTCACATTAGTGATACCCAAGTCCCATGATTTTCCATTTTTCTTTTGTCTGAGACAAAATATTTTAAAACACTCATTGGAGCATTTCATATTGATTTTCTTCTAAGTTGTTTAATTCACTCCACTATTCATTCTATATAGATTGATTGATTGGTAGATGGATGGTTTCTTAATAAGGGCTGCAGAAAAGAGGAGTTAAACATAATAAGACATAAATCCAGTCTTAATAAACCTCACTGCATAAACCTGATCTAATGAACCTTAGTTCTTTAAACATGTAGTGAAAAGAGAAGACATATGCACATGATATAAATATGATAAAAAGGGGTAAATGCCACAAAAGAAGAATGGGTAGATGTTCATGCAACTTGAACACTTGAAGGGGGCATTTGACATAACACCTGAATACTAATTACTATTTTGGCAAGTGGAGATGGAGAGGAGAGCCCTCTAGATAGAGAGGACAGTGAAAACCAAAGGGTGACACGTAATGCATATCCCTTTTAAGGAGACATCTGGGAAATATTCACAACATTTCTGCTCAAATTTCCTTGGCCAGAGCTTAGCACATGGCTGCACTTGGCTACAAAAGAAGCTGGAAAATGTAATCTTTTAAATGTGTGGCAATTTTTCCTTGAACTACAACCAGAATAATCATGTTATTTTTCTACACAAAATCTTTTCACAGGCTTTCCATTAGTAATGAATTAATTAGCAGTCCCTCAAATTGGTGTTTAAAGTCTTCATAATAAACCCAAACATATTCTTCCAAATTTATTTTACATTGTTCTAACACACACACACACACACACACACACACACACACACTCACTCTTCAACCATGTGAAAGTGAAGAATGTTTTATAAACATCTCTTGCTTTCCCTTTTTTGTACTGTTTTTTCTTCTCATTTTTCTCACCTAGACTTTCCTCTTTCTGCCATTGTTTATTGACATCTTATTTATCTAATAAGTCTGAACTACAAATATCATATCTTTAAAAAATTCTTTCCTAATTCCTTAATGGCATTGTAACTCCTTTGATTTCCCATGGCTTTTGATTTGTCTTTTTCATGATACTTTATATATTATGGAACTTATATTATACTTGGACTTGCCTTAACTTCCCTGTAGACAGTAAGCTCCTTGAAGAGTCAAACATGTATCTCATCTCGAAACTTCCCATACATATTCTCTGAAGCACCTAGTTTCTGATTTCTGTGTAAATGGTACACAAAATAGAGTTGTAGAATATAACAAATTTACACAGAAGTTTATACCTATTTATGTAAACACTGGAAAAGAGCACAATTACATATAGAAATTTTCTTGGAATTAAGATTGTGATATGTTTCAAGTATGGATTTTGGAAATATAGCAGAGGACCAAGGATGTCCTGATGAAAGTGGGTAAAGGTCACAGTGGCTGAATTTGCTTATCCTTTTCAGGGGGCAGAGATCATTTTATTTGTGTGTGGAACCCAAAATTTCAGGAAAGTTATTCAAGCCTGTCTATTGGTGGAACCTAGCCTGTCTATATCAGTCATCCAGAAAAAGGTCCTCCTTGAGTCAACCAGATAGTACAGGATAGGGGCTCAGAATCTGACCCTAGAAGCCCTGTGAGGTGCCTTGTGGATCCCCAAGAGAGAAAGTTATCAGTACAAACCTGTCCTTGCTTTCCTGTGGATCTGGTATTTCATACACTAGTCACTTAAGAGAATTCTACTCCCTTTTAACAATGGGCAATAAGGCTTTGTTCTGCTAGTAGTAGATAGATTGTTGCATTAGAGACTTCTGGATGGAACGTCTCTTGTGTGGGAAGGAGTGGCAGCCAGAATTCTACAGGAGAACTAGGTCTTCATATGTGAGGACTGTATCTGACAGATCTAGATTTAAATCTCTGCTCTACCACTTTGTGAGCCTAGGAAAGTTGCCTAAAGCTTTGAGGTCTAAACAATATGTATTATTGTATACACCTGACCTTATAATAAATGTAGTTATTTAAACATCGGATGTTGCAAATTAAAACAAAAACCATTTCACAGAATTACCAGGTAGACTTTGGAAGACAGGAAGGACTGGTTCAAAGAGAAGTGACAAGGTAGAAGTTCTTTGGTGGGTTTAGATTCTACTGGTCTTGAAATCTATTCTATCCATACCCCCAGAATTAGGCATTGTAGAGCAGACATCTCTAGTGTCAGGAAATTCTTAGGAAAGAGAGATGTTGAGGCAAATAGACTCAGTTTATTCTTTCCTTACTTACAAATCAGAGCAGAGAGTAAAGAAAGGGACATCAGAGACCGGGAATGTCACCACAGTTCTGCTGCCTTGACTAGAGAAGCTTTCCACCCAACACTTCCCAACTTTTTTTTCTCTTAACCTGTTGGACTTAATCGCTAACCTGTGGTTAAGCAGTGTGGTCATCACACCCCACCATCCCAGGGAAGAGACATCCTCAGCCCAGGACAGTCCTACTGCCAGCTTTATGAGGTCACTGCCTCAATACCAACCTCTGCTCCCTTCAGTCATTCCTCCCAGGGCCACTGTTGGCATTATAGACTTTCTGGTTCAGAACTTTCTGTAGTGGTTCAGAAGACTATGTTATTAAATCATCTCTATGATTTAAAGGCTGAAATTTCATACCTGTTCTATATCTTATCCCAAGTATATGCAGCCATATGCACATTGTCTAATTGTATCACATAAAAAATACCTTCTATCAACATGAATACCTTCTATCAGCAAAATGTCAGTAAAACAGAGTCACCCCAAATTTGTCCTCTGCATTTATTAAATTCTCTAGGGGAAAATGAAGTTCAAAAATAGAATCCCCTTACAAATTAAGGTCGAAGATTATAATTCCAAAAAATATTAAATCTGAAATAAAATTGTCTTGCCCTCAGAAGTAAAAGACCAAAGTCAAAAATTTTAGGTTAGATTAAAATCTGAAGTCATTCTTTTTAGTCTATTATTCTGCTGTTTCGTAGCTAAAGATTCTTGATGCCTGGGTAAACTTTGAATTCTGTTAGCAGCTACAGCCTGAAATATATCTCACTGGAATGGACACTGTTTTAAGGCTTCAGAAGTTGTATTAATGCAATGGATTCAAGGTTAGCCCTGCTGCAGGTTGTTTCATGGCCTTGGATGAAGTTGATTGGTTTTACTCTGAAAAGCTTGATCAATAAATAACAGTTCAGACTAAAACCTCATTAGTGCCTGGGAGAGCTGTTGGAAATCAGCTCTCTGACTTCTCACAGCAGTAAATATTATCCCATGCTCAGACACAACAGATCAGTAGTGAACTTTTTCCTGTAGTTGAATCTGTTCATGGGCTCCCTTCTGTATTTCATTCCTATTTCTGCTCAGAGGTCACCTCTTCAGAGAGAGTTTTCCTGAGTCTATACCAAATCACCCTTAACACATCTCTTTCTTTTTAGCACAAATCTCTGTCTGAGGTTATGTATTTTTTTTGTCTTACTTGCTAGAAGAATGTAAATGAAGGGAAGAACATTATTGTCTTATTTTTGGTGTATTCTGAATAATGAGTGAAACTCCTTGAACATAAGAGTCAACCAATCAATGTTTGTGGAATGGAATAAAAAGCAAAACTCTCCTGTGAGACCCTCCCATTCACCAATATCTCATCTCTTTTCCTTAAGAAAAACTGCCTTTAATTCTGTTCCTAATTTTTCTGGTTGTAATTTATATTTCTTGATATATCAATTTAAGAAATTATTTAGAATCCATGCTATAAATAATGAGATATTTTAGCACTGTTTAGCTGTGTTCCCACCTCTTTAATGTTGATAGTAATATTACTTTGAATACTTCAAATCATGTACCTAAAAGTCATTTTCCTTTTATGGCAGATGTGATTGAGTGGCTCACTCAATACCCTTTTCCATTCAGCTTTGTCTGTACCTCCTTCATTTTGTTTGGAATGTGAGCTCAAAACTGGGTGGAACAGCAGCCATTCTAGGACCCTGGAAGAGAAGAAAGACCCCAGACCTTCATGAAATTGTTGACAAGCGTACCAGCTCAGGACTGAGGCTGATACATGCACATGTACTCTTATTATTCTTAATCCTTGTTTTTCTGTAACTTACAGTTGAACATGTTACTAATATATTGTTTAGTTAACTTTGAGCCATTAGTCTTGACTCTTCATTATGAAAATGAAGTAAAAAGGTTTCCTCTATCACTCTCCTGCATTCTCTGCTGCCATGTTTCTCTCAGCGATATTATTATTTTGCTATCAAGGTTTGTAACTCTTACATGGTGTTTTATTATGATAATTAATTATCCTAGGATTTGCCTTCAGATTTAATCTAAAAATTGATAATAATGAAAGCAATATAATTATGTAAATATCAGTCACAATTACAACCTCATATGATTGGACTCAGAGGCAAAAAAAAAATGTAATTATAAGCCTCAAAACCTGTGCAGCTCAGAGACGAATTTTGACTTATAGTCAAAGGTAGTCTTATATTCACTAAATCATTTCACTTGGTTTGTTTCATATTTTATCCATAACTTTCTTTTATAGATTTTTATTCTGATGTTTTTGTTTTTATTTTTCTTGTTATCATTTAACATGTGCCTTCCTCATCACATTACTAATTTTTAACTCAGTTTCTTAATCTCCTCATTGAATGTAAATATTTAAAATTACTTCCAAATTTACCCACAGAGGTTCACAAGTGCATTCTCCAAAGACCAGCATATGTCATTGCCTTTTCTTTATCACCCTACCACTGGGTATTATCTTTCATCTTTGCCTACATTATATATGTAAAAAATATTTTAAAATTGAATTTGATTACCAAAACTTCGAAGCATTTTTTGCTTTATTTAAAAATTGAAGTATAGTTGATATACAGTATTATATTGGTACCAAGTATACAACATAGTGAATCAGCAGTTACCCACATTATTAAATCCTCACCCCTACTAGTGCAGTTACTATTTATCAGCATAGATGTATTTTTTTCACCTTTCCTCTTTTATGAATTACATGTCTCAGCCTTTGTGCATTTTGCTCTTAGGACAGCCATCTCTATCATTCTATTTTTATATATCTTTTACTTTGGTTTTGGTATGGAAACTATAATTTTTATCATATATTTTCTCAGTCTGTTCTTTGTCTTCTGTTTTTATAGTGGGTTTTACTGTGTTATAGACATTTATTTTTTTTATAGTAGTTCTAAGGTAGAAGTTGGTCACATCAACAAATCTTTGCTTTATGACCTCTGTTTTGATGTCATTCCAGCTGAACTTGAAAATTAACTCTGTAAGGTCATGAACTGATATCACTTAAGTTACTTATCACACAAATATTCATTGTGCTCCAATTATATGCTAAACATATTTTAGATACAGAAAGCCATGTGGTATAAACCAGTGTGGTTATATTCATATTGAAGCATATATTCAAAATTGAGCATATATTCATAGAGCATATGTTTAAAGTTAAGATATTTTTATTCAAAGATCTCAAGTTTGTTTATGAAGTTCTGTCTTTCTAGGTAAATATAAATAACCCTTGAGTTAGACTTATGATCATTCTACAGATGGAAGCAGTATTGCTCCATAGCTCTTCTATGCTAATTTGTCAGCTGTCTTGATACTCAGTTATGAGCACTAACTAGTCTTGCAAACACTTTCCTAGGGCAGTTATCAACATTGTAGAAGAAAACAGATTTATCTTTATTCCCTTCTCCCTTGTTAAAAAAGAAATGGTGCAAAAATACACACACACACATACACACACACACACACACACACACACACATCCTTGTCATTTTAAAACACCTTTTTATTGCGTTTTCCCTAAAATTAAATAATTTTCCAAGTTAGGGTTTGCACACTTAGTATTCCTTTGCTTTGTTTTAAGAAGTTATTTTTTAATAAAAAAAATGCCTTGTGCCTTAATCAAGAAATACATATCTAAATTTTTTTTTGCTTTCTATATGTTTTTTGTTTGTGCTTCTAATGCCTTAGATATACCAAGAAATACATTATGTGAATGTTTCTAAAATACAACTGACAGGCACTACAGCAAATGGTTTTCAGAGTCAGATACTTAGGTGGGATTTCTGTTCTGAGATCACCACTTGCTTACTAAGCTACTTTTCTTAATATATAGCCTGTAAAATAGACATAATAGTAATGACCACCTTATAAATATTTTGCAAAGTGTAAATAAGAGAAGGCATTAGGTATTTAAGACAAAGTCTGGAAATATGCAATAGCATAAATACTTGAAATTTATTACTATTACTTTTAATAACTAGAGAGTTGTGAAATATGTCCCTTTTGTAACACACCTTGGTTAACTCCCAATTCTTCATAAACATAATACCCAGGAAAAAGTCATTTTATGGCTCTGATACATGATTTCACTAATTTAAAAGCAAGTTTTTTTGGACAAAAAAATGGGAGATGGCTTCAATCTGAAAATGCACCAAATACTTTTTCCACATGTAAGCATATTTTATTAAAACTGATTATATATGTGGATATTTATCACAAACCCAAAATAATATAAACACTCCACCATTACAAATTATCATTTCTTTACCCTATACTAAAGAGACTTTGAACAGTTAGTCGTAAGTTTTCCTTTCAATCATTTTCACAGTCTTAAACACAGTATAAATGCTTTCCTTCTTGTAAATATTTTTGATTACTAAGTTTATCAAAGACAAGTTACTGAACCACTATACAGAGTAATTATCTTAATTTTCATATTTATGCTTTCACAGATTACTTAATGCTTTCTTTGACTACTGATTTTTTATTATATGAAAGATAAGTGCTCACACAAAAAATTTCAGTGTAAGTGGTACTAATATAGCCAAAAACAGTCTGTGATTGTAGCCAAGATCATGTGAAGAGACATTAATCTTTTATTTTTTTAATTAAAAAATTTTTTTATTAAGATGTCATTGATACACACCCTCTCATGCCACCATCTTTAATCTCTTTCAAGAGACTTGAATTTTAAAGACAAAATTGAATGAATTCAGAAACCAAAAAGCTTGTTAGGCAAGCTTTTTAGTTGCTTTAAATTTATAAATTGCTTGTTCTCCAAAGTAGAGATAATTAGGATGAGTAAAATGTATACGAAATTTGTAATTTCTGCTATGAGCTACTACTTAAAAAAGATGAATGATTAAAATCTAAACAATTTAATTTGTTGATCAAGGACACATTTTTATGTTGAGTGATAAGGTGAGTATATGTGTTATACAAACAAGAAAATTAACTTGGAATTCAACCTGTGCCAGGTATCTTCCAGCTTCTGCATGGAGGTGATAATTCTGGGCCTTCCTGTGAGCTGGGAATAACTTGCTTGAGAGAGGAACTTGGAATACTTAAGGGTTTTGATGATTACTCTATTGAGACTGAATCATAAAAAGTTGAAGAGATAATTTTTGCTCTAGAAATTTTAAGGATAATGCTTTCAGTCATACACATTTCTATAGGATTATGGCACTTGGAAGGAGAGTTTGGATATACGTGAAGAGTAGATTACTGTTACATTTGTAATTTACCAAATTCCAAATTGCGGCACCCATTCTTGTAACACATGTCCAGTAAAGTGGGTGCCTTGACTGCTCTCAGTCACCTGTGGCTGGCCATAGGCTACAAAGTGAGGCTCTAGGCCCCTCTTGGTTTGCTGATCTGCATGACATGCAGGAAAAGCAACCAACAGGTCAGTAGCCACGTCCACACGAGTCATGACATACCAATATCCTTCTGATACAGGCAGAGGCCCAATATAGTCTATCTGCCACTTGACAGGGGGTATAGGCCCCTTTACTATATTGTCCCACGTTGCTGCGGGACTCAGTGTAAGTCCCTCTTAGAACACACAAGGTACTCCTTCTGAGCTCTGCTGACTTCTTCAAAGGCCAATGGCAAGCCCCATCGATGGGCTATAGCCCACATTGTCTTTTGACCCATGAGCAACAAACGCTGATGTAACTACTGGGCTACATCAGAGGCAGGCTTTCCTTCTAGCCAGTGCACTTGGGCCAGTGTGTCTGCTTCATCATTCCCTGAGAATGCCAAAGGCAAATGGCCAGTCAAATGATATACAGTAATCGTCTTAGTCTGACCAGAGTCTGATAGGTCTTGCCACAACTCTTGCCTCCAAAGGAGCTGGTGACCAACCATCCAGTTGGCATGGTACCATGTCGGTAGCCACAGGGTCAAGCCCTGATTGATGGCCCAGCTGTGAGCGCAGACAACTGTAGGGGAGGGCCTCTAGGTGATCATGAGTCATACTGCCCGCAACTCAGCCCATTGGCTGCTCTTCTCCTCTCCATCCTCCATCCATATTGTCTCAGTCTTAGGATGGAAAGCCACAGCCCTCCACTTCAGGGGCTGCCCATGACTTGAGCCATCTGTATACCAAGCATCTTCAGGTATAGGGGCTTTTCCCTCCTCATAGTACTCTAGGCTACCAATGAGTCAAAAGCAAGTTCTTCCTGCTTTCCACTGGTATAGGTCACTGGCCCCAATAAGTGTTGGGAGTTCTCCACTTAAGGGGCTAGTAGAGAGGGCACTATGCTGCTGTAAATATGCATCCCATATGGCTAGTGTAGGCATCTGTGCCATGCCACTCCATGGCCTTTGGGTCCAGTCTTGCACACACCCCGTAATGGGATAGGTGGTTATTACGTTGGTCAGAGCAGTTCCGGTGATGGCCTCTGTAGCCAGCAAGGTGTGGTACTGAGCAGCCAGTTGCTTCTCTATTAAGGTATACCGGACCTATACTCCTTTCCATCATTGTGGCCAGAATCCAATGAGTTGGCGTGTCTGTTCAAGCCACTGCTGAAGACCCCATCCATAACAATGTTGGGTTACATGAACATCTAGCTCACAGGGTCTTGATGGTATATGGCCTTGACTGCTTGCTTAACAGCAGTAAAAGCAGCTGCACGTGTTTCATCTCAGTCCCACTACATGCCCTTTTGTACCAACTGGTATAAGATCTTCAGAATTTGTGCCAAGTGCAGGAGAAACACTCTCCAGTAACCCAAAGCCCCCCAAACCCTTGTAATACTGCCACAGAGGTAGGGGTAGGGAAAGCCTGGACCTTGTCCTTGACTGCTTCTGGGAAAACTTTATTTTTACCTGAACAGACAACCCCCAAGAACTTTTCAGACAAACCAGGTCCCTGAACCTTGGTGCTGTTCACAGCCCATCCTTTTTCCTGTAGATGTTGCAGCAGTCTAGGAACTGCCCCTTCTAAATCTGCAAGAGAATCAGACATGAGCATGATATCATCAATGTAGTGATACAGCTGCACCATTTGTGGTTTCTTCCATGTGGCCAATTCCTGGGTTACCAGTCTGTGACAAATGGTTGGACTGTGGATGTATCCCTGTGGAAGGACAGTGAATGTCCACTGCCGGCCTTCCCACGTGAAGGCAAACTGTTTCTGACTTTCTTGTGTTATGTCAATAGAGAAGAAAGCATTAGCAAGTTCTGCTACATAATGATACATTCCCAGTTCATAGCTATGGGTGTCCAAAATATCTGCTATAGAGGAGACAGCAGCATGCAAAGCGGGTATCACTTTATTTAATTCCCTGTAGTCTACAGTCATATGCCAGGAGCCATCTGGCTTTTTCACACTGGGGAATTAAAAAGCCTATGAGTGAGGTTTATGATGCCCACCTTCTCCAACTCCTGTGGGTTTCACCCACTTTATTTCTCCCTTTGACTATTTTTGGTTTCAAAGTATTTGCCCCAGGATTTTCCTCCAGAGTTACACCACCATCTTGAGGAAAAGAGATCCTACAATCGTAGCTGCTACATGGCCACTCAGGGCCTCTAAGCAGTCTTCTCTCTCACAGAGCACTAATTCCACAGCTTCTGGTGTCTCCACCCTTCCCTAATTCTGGGAAAGGCCCCACCCCTGTAGGAGGTGCTTTTCCCTAGACCAGTTCCCTACTAGGGGTTCCCCAATTGGATGTCCCACAGTAGGAGGCCTCCAGGGGAAGCTGCACCCTCTATTGCTGCAGCTGCTGGGTCCTCCCCACCATCCACTGGGTAGGCAGGTCTGGGTATCTCCCCACCATCTCTAGGGGCAGCCTGCCCAAGTGTTGCATCCATGTAGACATATTTTGTGTTCATAGGTCCTGCCAACTACCACCAGATGTAACTCCAGAGGAAAATCCCAGGGCAAAATACCTTTGAAACTGAAATCAGTCAAAGGGAGAAATGAAGTGGAAGAAACCTGTTTATTTCTTACAAGCAGTCATCCACTTCTGCTCTCCCGTGTATCCCACAACCTGGCTGCAGAAGACCCCACCCAACTTCTCCAGCCCAGATATGCTCTCACTCACCCTTGTAATTACCTATTGGTATGGAGATGCACTAAGGCCAGGCAAGAGATTCTGGAAATATTGCAGTTTTACCCACAGGCCCAGGAGATTAAAATATTTTCATGGTAGTTTTCCTGTCAGCTATCATATTTCTTAAAAAATGAAAATGGATATAGATTTATGTCCTGTGTCCCCCCCGACAGCTATGTCTATATATGTATATATCTATATCTAAAGATCAGTAACCAAACTGAAAAAATAAGGTAGTCTTTGGTTGTTAAAGCTATAAGGAGTTTCTGAGCACATTTGAAGTTTTTTGAAGAGGGGAACAACTGTGAAGATGTGGCAAGGGGAAGGCTGGTTTAAAATGTGGGAGCAAATCCCGAAATGCCTCAAATATGGAAATGGCAGTAATTTGGCCCAGGTGGCCCTGGGCAACTGGCAGGGTAATTGGCTCCCATAGGAACATCCAGAGGGATCCTAGCCTCCTCTGACCTCTTTCTTTTGGGTCAAGTGGCATTAAGCACAGATCTCTCTCCTTAGGCATGGGCATTGAAGCTGGGGACTTAGGAAAAGGAGCACAGAGAGGTCAAGTGACTGGTGCCACAGGGAGAACTGGGAGCACCCCGCCCCGGAGGCCAGCTAGTGGCACACACTGGCCGGTAGCACGTGATTGTAGGACTGGGCTGGCTGGAGAATGGAAGTCACCTGATTGATGAGCCAAGTATAAACCTGAACAAACCTCTAAACAATATGGTTTCTTGGAGCTGACTTGACTGCATATACATGTGGCACTAAACTCCTACTCTGGAACTACAACACTGCCCAGAGTGGACAAAGAAACTTCAGGGAAGCTGCACCTGATAGCTTGAGGGCTTCCAGAGATGGGTGAATGCTGCTTGTCATGTTTTTGCTTTGTTGAATCTTAGTGAAGCTTGTTGCTGGTAAGATGGAAGTTAGGTGATTCTTCTTCCACAGTTCATATCTTTAAATTTCTTGAGCACTAACTACGCATCAGACTCAGTACATGTGTCCTCTTGTTGAAACCTGACAATTGCTCTCATCTGCCAGATGAGGCATGAGCACACAGCAAATAAGTGGTAGAACTGGGGTACAATACAGGCATTCCTAGCCTAGAATTGCTGTTTTTAAACACTTGGAAGAGAGGTCAAAGTCAACATAAATTAGTAGCCAAAAAGGAAGAAAGTTGGGAAGTTTTTGAAAATGTCATTGGTTATTCTCTGTTGAGTCGGTGAGGTGAAGTGAGGAGAGGACTTAGGCAGAGTTTTTTTTTATGTTTAATAGTTTACTATAAAGGATATTTTAAAGGATACAAATGAACAGCCAGATGAAGAGGTACATAGGGTGAAGTCCAGAAGGGTCCCAAGTACGAAAGTTTCTCTTCCTGTGGAGCTAGGGTGACCTAACCTCCTTGCACAGGGATGCATTCACCAACCCAGAAGTGCTCCCCATAGTTTAGGGATTGTTTTTTCTCATAGCATTTTTTTTTTGGTATCATTAATATACAATCACTTGACCATTATGGTTACTAGACCCCCTATTATCAAGTCCTCCCCACATACCCCTCTACAGTCACTGTACATCAGCATAATAAGATGCTATAGAATCATTACTTGTCTTCTCTATAAATACTGCCTTTCCTGTGTCCCCCTTCACTGCATTATGTGTACCAATTGTAATGCCCCTTTTGCTCCCTTATCCCTCCCTTCCCACTCATCCTCCCCAGTCCCTTTCCCTTTGGTAACTGTTAGTCCATTCTTGGATTCTGTGAGTCTGCTGCTGTTTTGTTCCTTCAGTTTTTCCTTTGTTCTTATACTCCACAGATGAGTGAAATCATTTGATACCTGTCTTTCTCCACCTGGCTTATTTCACTGAGCATAATACCCTCTAGCTCCATCCATGTTGTTGCAAATGGTAGGATTTGTTTTCTTATGGCTGAATAATATTCCATGTGTATATGTACCACTTCTTCTTTATCCATTCATCTACTGATGGACACTGAGGTTGCTTCCATTTCTTGGCTATTGTAAATAGTGCTGCGTTAAACATAGGGGTGCATATGTCTTTGAAACTGGGCTGCTGCATTCTTAGGGTAAATTCCTAGGAGTGGGATTCCTGGGTCAAATGGTATTTCTATTTTGATTTTTTTGAGGAACCTCCATACTGCTTTCTACAATGGTTGTACTAATTTACATTCCCACCAGCAGTGTAGGAGGGTTCCCCTTTCTCCACATCCTCGCCAACATTTGTTGTTGTTTGTCTTTTGGATGTTGGCCATCCTAACTGGTGTGAGGTGATATCTCATTGTGGTTTTAATTTGCATTTATCTGATGACTAATGATGTGGAGAATCTTTTCATGTGCCTGTTGGCCATCTGAATTTCTTCTTTGGAGAAGTGTCTGTTCAGCTCCTCTGCCCATTTTTTAATTGGCTTATTTGCTTTTTGTTTGTTGAGGTGTGTGAGCTCTTTATATAATTTGGATGTCAACCCCTTATCGGATGTCATTTGTGAATATGTTCTCCCATACTGTAGGATGTCTTTTGGTTCTACTGATGGTATCCTTTGCTGTACAGAAGCTTTTTAGTTTGATATAGTCCCATTTGTTCATTTTTGCTTTTGTTTTCCTTGCCCTGGGAGATATAAGATGCTCATGTTTATATCCAAGAGATTTTTGCCTATGTTTTTTTCTAAGAGTTTTATGGTTTCATGACTTACACTTGGGTCTTTGATCCATTTTGAGCTTAGGCAGAGTTTTAATACTGAACAGCTAACCCAGAGATAAGAAAGATAATACAGGGAGTGTTATGTAATGCAATAAGCTGGGTTGAGTGTCAGTGAACTTTGGACTTTAATATATTTTCTTAATTTTTTTCTTATCCATTCAAGCTAATATATCTTGAATTTATTCTAGCTGAGATAACTTTGGTACTTTAATCACCTAAATATTTTCATGCATATATTTCATAGTAAGTTTATGATTTAGTTCACGAGGATATGAAGCTTTTATATTTTCTAACACACCTGTATGTGTGAGTGCGTGTGTCTGTGAGTGACCTTGAAAAGACTGGAAAGTTCTTGAGCTTCAGCATGTCTCAGTTGATTAGGGTATATAATCAAATAGGTAGTCTGACATAACTAGTGCCTGGGTATTTTATTTCTGTTACACAGCAGATTCATTTAGGGTTTTATATTTGGAATATTTCCCTTCAGCAATTCAGAAATATACAGGGTATTTTCTATTTCTCCTCTTTCAAGGCTTAAGGAGCTTTGTTTAGAGATCAAAGAGATGGATTACACTGATAAGCAGGAGGAGAGGAGACAAGAAATCAATAATTAAAATGGACTTACTGGAAACAAGAAAAAGTATAAACCCTATTACATTCAGGAGCCTGTATTAATTACTTGATAAATGAATACAAAATCAAGTACCTTTTTACTGTAGATCAGAAAGTCTCCTTTAAATTATAGTTTGTTGTAGTAATTAGCAAATATATTTACAACATGGATTTACTTTCAACATCTAGTTCAAGCACATTTTATTTTTAATTGCAATTATATTTTCAAACTGAGATACATTTTCAAACTGAGATGTTATATGCTGAAATATTTTATTCTTCTGCCCCAATAGTATTTGAGGACATTTATCTCTCTTTACATGTTTTTTAATATCGTGCAGATGGAGAAAGCAAAGCAAAAGGGATTTTACTTTAGCCTAATACCATGTTTAGGCCACTGTCACTCTTACTTATATTTCTAGATTGGAGTAACTTTAATTTATTTAAGCAGCATTTACAACATAACATTTTGAAGATAAACAAATGCCATGATCATCTTCCAAAGAGTAGGCAAACTGGTTTCCTAAATAGAGACAGACCAACATGCCAGTCAGTGTAACTTGTTTTTGACTCTGTTGCTGATTGAGTGTAAGTCCCTGGAGCATATGATGATGCCAAAGTGTTAGAACACATTTTTTCCTATTAATTCTCCTTTTATATCACCACTCACATCAGATATGCTTTCCTGCAGTTTATTTGTAGCTGTTCACTCTGAAATTAAATGGCTAAGGGCCTTTTCTCCTTCCTGAGGTTATTGCAAATCTCACCACTACTAATTGAAATTGTATGGTGATGGTAATGTTTCCTTCTCCTGCTACTCTGTGCTTAGACATCTATTAGTAATCAATAGGCTGCTATGTTACATATGCTGCCTTACCTAGTAATCATAAACAGCAAGGCAGAAGTAAGAATGCGCGGGTTGTTTGTTTAAGAGTAGGTGTAAAACAAATTAAAAATGGAATATCCTGCAGCATTCACAGGATTTTAAATCTTTTATCATAGGAAAATAAGGGTTATATCCT
Organism: Smutsia gigantea; assembly: GCA_032199065.1. NCBI lineage: Eukaryota > Metazoa > Chordata > Mammalia > Pholidota > Manidae > Smutsia > Smutsia gigantea. The sequence goes on along the minus strand of JAVSCE010006934.1, from coordinate 194,400 downwards.
TTTTTGTTGGTTTTATTTATTCATTAAATTTATTTATTCAGATATTTATTGACCATCTACTTCGTGTTAGCTCTGATCTAGGCACTGGGAAAACATCAGGGAAGCAAAGAGAAAGACAATTCCCATCCTCATAGAGTTTACATTAATCTATATATATTAGATATTTAAGTTGCAGTTGCATATAAATATATAAAAGAAGGTAGAAATACAGTAGAAAATGGAATGTTTCTATGGAGAAAATTGAGTCAGGACTTGATGTGGGAGCTGGTGCAACATTAGACAAATGAACAGGAAAGATCTTGTAAAGATGGTGACATCTGAGTAAAACCTCAGTGAATCACGCAGAATATTGGAGGAAGAGAGCTCAAGCAGAAGGAAGAAAATTATAAGGGCCTTGAAGCAGGTATGTGCCTGAAATGTTCAAGAAATCAAAAGGAGAGGGGGGTAGCTTAAGAAAACTGTGTAAGAGAAGGAGAATAAGCAGCTTTGGCTGTGGGACGTTGTAGGCCTGGTAGACTTTTACGATGATAGAGATAGAAGATCAGTGGGAGCTTAAAGCAATCATCTGACAAGGTCTGTCTTATATTTTAACAAAACTTCTTTGGCTGTGTGTTAAAAAAAAAAAGAATAAGGACAGGAGCAAGGGAGAATAGTGGTAGTCACTCTCCATCCTTCTGCTCTGTGCCCCACCAGGTGACCTGTATGACATATTTTAAACTGTTTTGTGTTTTTTTGATTCTGGTTTGCATTGGGTTCAGCCAGTGAGAGACACTCACAGTGGAGATTGGGAAGAGAGTAAAATTTGTCTTTAATACCTTCTTCTGTGGTTTCAGGTCCCCATCAGTGGTCTGTGTCTATTCATGGCACTGCAGTTCCTACCAATGGCCCTGTCCATTTAGATACTTCTCTGGTTTCCTGTAATAACTCCTGGGGCTTATGGGTGGTAACCCTGCTAGTTCTAGTACTGGAATATCCCTTGTTGATTTCCTAATTCGGCTCATGCCTTTATAAATAGTTCCTTTATTAAGTCCTTCTTCATTACCCATATTTGCCATTTGTTTTCTGCCTGGGATTGCCTGATGTACCAGATAGGAGGTGTGCCATAATCTAGGGAGATACGACGGTGACTTGGTCCAGAGTAATAGCAGTGGTGGTGGTAAGAAATGATTGAATTATAGACATGTTTTGTGTGGGGAAGATGGGGTTCCTATGGCCAGGATCCTCACTGAACTTAAACCACCTGGTGCTGTCACTGGCCTGTTGCTAGGCTGCGGCTTCCACACCTTTAGGCAATAAGCTATTATTGCACTCTATAGAGATCTCGGCCCAGTGCTCTGGGCGGAGGCAGGGACACTAGTGCTCGACCTACCGCCAGGAGAACAAGCCTGGTAATAAACCCTTTCACCCCAAGAACTTTTTACTGTCCTTTCTTTGGTCACATTGAAGCCATAGTGAACTTGCCCGGGGCTGAAACCCATTGGCAAGACATTTTGAAATCAGAACCTACTGGATTTACTGATGAATGCAATGTGGGGGTGAGGTGTAAAAACATCTAGTGATGCCTACGTCCTTGGCCTGAGAAACTTGAATATTATAGAGTCACCTTTGGGTATATACTCTCTTGAAGTTTAGGGGAGAAAGCTGAGCTAGAGATATAAAATTGGATGTTAGCTTTGTAGAGGTGATTTTTATGCGTTGAGTAGGATGAGATCACTAAAGGATTGAGTCTAGACAGAAAGGAGAACAGATCCAAGACTGAGCTCCAGAGCAGCATGATATTTAGAGATCAAGTAAATGTGAAATCTAAAAAGGAGAGTGAGAAGAAATTGTGCAAGAGATAAAAGGCATTCCAGATGATTGTCATATTCTGGACACCAAGTGAAGAAACTATAAGGTGAGAATGAATAGTCTTCTCTGTAAGGTTCTGAGAAATTAATGCTGGCTTTCAGTGCAAATTATTACATTTAAAAATATACCAATGTGTTTTTATACAAACATATTTTTGATATAAGAACTTAAGATATCCCACAAAAATGTTATTTCAATGACATGTATTTCAGTTGTCCTCAATCACTTGAGACTCACTGTGACAATGTTACAGGACAGCTTATATTTGTATTTTCACAGCTTAATATCCTATACAGTGTCCATATACACTATATTCCCTCAAGAATCCATTATCAGGAAGGAAAGTTAAAGCTTATTTATGCCAAAGAAGTAAAAGTTTCTGCATCAGGAAAAACAGCTGATGGAAATCAACTCAGTGACTCCTACAGAAAAAACTCACGAATTTGATGGTATAAAGCGGAGGGGGTGCTGCTTATTAGCCCACCCAAACAATTACAGAGTGAGGAGCAAGAAAGGCAACTTGGAGCCACATGAGTTGGGGAAACATATTTACAGCTACAGCAATTAATTTAGAGAAGAATTTCAGGTAAGGATAGCAACTGTAGACTATTTTACATGGCTTTGAAATTCTTAACTCTCCATGCCATTAAAAATATTTATTTAAAAATAACTAGTGATTAATTTACCTAAGTAAAAACAGTCAATAAACTTATTTACTTGAGTTTTAATTGACACAAAATTTTCAGTTCAATGGAAATCTCACTTTTTGTGAAGTTATTTATTAATCATTACAAAATGCTCATGTGTGCCACATTCTTGTAATTAAATAATTTTGCAAAATGGTCTATTGCTGTGTAAAGGATTAGTTTCAAAACCTAATTCAATGCTAGATTAGTGAGGTCTCTTCCTAAGGGACTTTAGTTAGAATGTTAACAGGCATCATGTAATATATAAAAGGAAATTTGTATTTACTATATGATACTAATTTAAATAATTTTCACACCGTGCCAAAGTGACTAACCAAAAATTGGCATTCAGTCTTATGTGAACATTTAAATTCTCTTCAAGTGTTAAGGATTCAATTTTCTAGGACAACCTTTTGACTGCATTTAATTTTACTGTGAAATTTGAGAGAAGACCTGAGATTTTCTGATTATCTGCATCATAATATTATCTGTTTATTATGTCCTATGTGGTATCCATTTCCCTGTAAAATTAGTCTTCACAAACATGCTAAATATTTAGAAGATTGCTCTTATGAGTAGAATTTGCATTGGTCCTTTTCACATTAATCTTCTGCTAGCTTCTTCTCTCTTAATCTCTTTCAAAAATATGTTTACTGTGCTTTCATTTATTTAAGGAAGTAGAGGGTTAAATATGTGGCTAATAATTACAATGGTTTGAAACACATCAAATGTGTTAAATTCCAGAATGTCATAATGATGTGTTTTTTTGAAATCTCATTATTTTGACTAGAGGTGGTTAAGAACCCAGGATTAACTCTGGTGTTCCTGTATGAACCTTACCTCTCAGTGATCAAAGAGTTGGTGAGGGGAAGTTTACCTTTAAAAAGATAAATGAAACTATGCAATGTTATATGGTTCGGAAGACAGAGGTCAGTGAATAAATAAGGTCTCAGGAAAATTTGCAATGTACTGTTATTATTATTAATAGTAATAAAAAGTCTTTTTTTTTAATCCTTTGTCCCTTTCAGTCTAAGCTGGCGGTGTTCTGCTGGCTAACATTGGAAGAACCTTACAGGTACCTCATGGGTGTCTTGGGATTCACTGCACTAGCCAAGAGGCTCCTCCTCCACAAATCTTTCCTGGATTAGTCCCATCTCTATTCCTGGCTTCTGTTTAGTTGGCTGAGGGAATCTATGAGTCACTTACTTAATCTTTTGTGTATCTGAATAGTATTACCTGTTGATTTTTCGGAGTTACTAGTGAAACTATTTGGCAATACCTTCAGTTTTCTCCCTAGACCACGATCTCTTAATTTCAGGATCTTTTGCAGTCTTGATGGGCTAAGAATTTACCAAAGTGTCAAGTCCTGGATCCTTTTTGTTTGATAGTTCTTGGCTGAATTTATCTTTCCTCTCACATTTTACGATAAGCAGCAAGACGTAACCTACTCCACATCTTCAGCACTTTGCTTGGAATCTCCTCAATTAAATATCCAAATTTATTACTTACAACTTATGCTTTCTATATAACTACAGGACACAAATCCACAAAGTGATCTGCCAGTGTATAATAAGGATTTCCTTTCCCAGACATTTGAGGAAATTAATCCCCCCCACCCCACCCCCACTACCACCCCGTTTGATGAGCAGCCTACAAAATTCAGGAATATGTTGTGTTCCACCCACAGAAATTCTATGCATGAAATTCTACTCATACAAGGGAATAATAAAGGAGCTGAAAGTTTCCAATATGTTACTCATTTCCTTCTATCATCAGCAACACCTTAAGTGTCTTTAATATTTTAATAGCAGTCTGTTTATGATTTAGGTATTCTCTAAAGTGACATGTTTTCTCCTGGCTCCTCACTTCTTTCTCAGTCCTTACTAACAGAATCATTATTATCCATATTTCTGCTAATGGTTTATTCACATCTCCATAAGCCTATTCTATCATGCTCCTCAAAATTCTTCCAGCCTCTTACCACTACCCAATTCTAAAGCCACTTCAAAATTTTTAGGTATTTGTTACAGTAGCACTTCATTTCAGTACCAAAATATGTATTAGTTTTCTATTACCACTGTATCAAATTACCACAAAATTTATTACTTTACAGTATTGTAGGTTAGAAATCCAATGTGGGTTTCGGTGGGGAATAATGGGCCAATAGAAGTCACTGGGACAAAATCAAGATGTCAGGAGAATTGTGTTCCTTTCTGGAGGCTGTAGGGAAGAATCTATTTCCTTAACTCTCCAGTTTTTAGAGGCTGTCAACTTCCCTTGGCTCTTAGACTCCTTCCTCCATCTTTAAAGCCAGCAATATTGGGTAGAACCCCTCTCACACTGTCATCCTCTGGTTTTCTCTTCCATTTTTAAGGAACCTGTGATTATACTGGGTCCACTAGAATAATCCTGATAATCTCCTTACCTTAATGCTAGCTAATTAGCAACCTTACCACTGTCAGCAGTGGTAAATTCCCCTTTGCTAAGTAGTCTAACATATTCACAGGTTCTGGGGATCAGGATGTGGACATCTTTGGAGGACCATTATTCTACTCACTGTATATGCTCATCTTGGAAGGGGTTTCCCAGTAGTGCTGACTTATTGACCAGTCACACTGCATTAACCTATTGTTGACAAATGCCAAAGACACAGCTAAGCAAACTTTTCTTTCTCCACATTTTAAAACACAGAGAGACTGTAATCATTCATTACACATTTGAGGAAAGTCTCCGAAGTATTGAAAAAATAAGATAAACAAACTGGTTCTGGAGGGAGGAAAATTAAACAACCTCTCCTCCTGTCCTCACACACTTTTAATTTAATACCCTGCAAAAATTCAAGAATACATTTTTATTCTACCCTTAGAATAAAAAGAAAATGAAATGAAAAGAAATGAGAGCTAAAAGAACTCTTAGAAATTAAAAATGTGAATGCAAACAATATTTTAGAAACCTTGTAATTGTTGATGATAAGAAATCTCTTTGAAAATGTCAGAGACAGAAGATCAGATCAGTCCAAGAAGTTCAATTTTCAACTGATCAAATTTATAGCAGAATTCTGACAAAGTGGAGTGAAAAACATTCCCAAAAGGATGAAATTTTAAACTAAATTTTCTTGAACTGAAGGGAAACACATGTCTTGAAATAGGAAAGACCCCTATGTGAAAAAAGACCTACACTTAGACATCCGTGAGAGATTTCACAAAATCAAGTAGAGAGGATTCCAAAAGCTTTCATAAAGAGAAAATTATATATACAACCAGATACACCTAGTTTTGGCATGTTATCAGTACCATTAGCAGATGATGGAGCAATACTTCAAAAGTCATTGTCTTTGGTGTGTGGCATTAGTAGTGGAGAAGGACAGGTGAGGGGGAGATGATTGTTAATTTTCATAAGGAAGGCTTTATATTGCTATATGACCTTTGTACTTAGGGTTTAAAAGGAAAAAACAGATGGTGCCTGTCAGCGGGAGCACGGCAGCACGAGAGCGGGAAGACGGCGAGGGTCTGCGTCCCAGAGGCACCCGGCGGCCTGTATGTCCCCAAGTCGGATGCCTGCCGCTCAGGCTGAGCTCCAAGGCAAGCCACTGAGTCTCCACCACGCCAGCCAAGGTCGGGGGCCCCTCCCGCCCTTTCTCTGCCGGGCCCTGGGGCTGGTGAGTCTGAGCAAGCCTGATTCCTTTAGGAATCATTTCTCGAATCGCCGCAGCCTTGTGGGCCTCCTGGGTGTAAGCTCTGTTGGTTTTCAAATCTAGATGTTTTGGGAAGTCGGCTCTCAGGCACAGGTCTTAGAAGATGGGGGTGCCTGACGTAGGCTGCTCAGGGAGAAACTCCGGTTTTGAGTTCCCTCCGACTGTGGGTTGCTGCCTGGGAGAGGGGTTTATGGTGAGGTTGTATCCCAGACTCGCCTACTTGCGGTTATGTGGGCCTTCTCTCTCTTGTCAGATGTGTAGGAGTCACTGGGGCAGATTTTAGTTTTTTTTCAGGGGCATTTGTTCATACCTGTAGGTTCAGTGTGTTTGCGGGAGAAGGTAGTTTCAGGATCCTCTTATGTCGCCATCTTGAACTGGAACCTGCCTTTTGTACTTAGAGATAAATTGAGGAAAAATGATAAGTTTTCCTTCCTTGTGTTATCAGTCAGCATAGTCATGTTTTCGATTATGATGCCTATAACTTTAACATTGCTAGGATAAGAACTAAAGGATAGAATTAATTAGTGGGCTAAGGCTCCTTGTCACTTTAGTTTTTCAGCTAAAAACTAGCTTAAATACAAATGCTTCACTGTTGCCTTCAAAATGGGTATATAATGAATAAAATGTATCCCAATAATTAAAAACTTCACGTAAGCAACATTTAGACAGCAAGATAAACAACTGAATTACCAGAAGTAAACATCTAGCCATATGTTCATGTGACCTTATTTGAATAATGAGCGCTGCCAAGACTGGGTGCACACTGGACCATTGGGAGCTAGCAAAAAACAATGAATTTGTTGTGCATAGCTAGAACATGTTGAAATTTTCAAAGACATTGCTTAAATTTTATGCATGTGTGGTGTGATTTAGATCTAGAGTCAGTATTTAAATTCATGATCCCTGTCCTAGTTGATAATTCCTCTAATTATGCCTGTTGATGGCAAAGTACATTTGTTCTGTAATAATGAATGTTGGGAGAAATGCAGGAGGTCATAAATGGAAAGACCCCACATTAAATGGACCTTAAGGGCTTTGAAATCTTTTCTGAGATTTTTAGCAACTATTCTACATATGCCATTCAGAACAAAGGAGTTCAAGACAGAAAACCGAATAACCACTGTTTTGTTGTTAAAAGAAGGTATCTTTGGGAGTTGCACACTGGTAACTAAACATTAAAATCAGCCCAAGATTTATCACAAATTGACATCATGAATTTGTTTTTGCTTTGGAAGTAGAATGGTGATATCTCTAAAAATGCTTCAGGCTTGAAGGAAAAAATAACCCCTTTTAATTCTCTGTTCATTTCTGTTCTGGAAGATAGTGTGGTTGTTACTATAGGTCTAAAAGATGGGCTTGATTGCAGGTCACTTCTGCCCTAGGGTGGATTATGTCATAATAAATTTAGTTTAAGGACTAAAACAGCCAGTTCAGAATGATAGGAAAGTGATTGGCTATATAACATCTGGATACCTTGAGTATATCATTTCACTGACTTGGAGAGAATGTAGTCAGGAGACTCATGTGTAAATATTATCTGCATGTCAACAATTATTTAACGCAGAATAAGGAAAAGTGAATTTTTTTATTACTATGTAATTGAAATGTAAGACTTGTTTGAAACAAGATTAAATATGGAAACAGCAAATTGTCGTTAAGTGAATGCATATATATATATATATATACTATCTAGAGTAAAGGAATGTGTTATGTAATTTGCATTAACAAAAAATCAATAACAGTAGGTTATAAAGCTTGCTAAAAACATTATAAAAGGAAAGGGCAAAAATTATAATAAAGTAGGAACCAAGGCTAGAAATCACTATGATAGCATGTGTGAGAAAAATATTGATAAGAAAAGGAAAAATAAAAAAGAATTTGGTTAAGGGAACATTAAAATTATCTGGCTGATTATGATGCGGGTAGATAAAATCTCTAAGAGTGTGGGAAGAACAAAAATAATATTCCTTTCAATTAAACTTAAATATTTACACCTGTAACTCCAGGGGGGAAAATCCCAGGGCAAAATATCTTTGAAACTGAAATCAGTAAAAGAGAGAAATAAAGTTTAAGAAACACGTTTATTGCTTACAAGCAGTCGTTCCATGTCTCTCTCGACCCAGCTGCAGCAGCAGAGCAAAAAGAAACTCCACCTAACCTCTCTGGTCCCTTGCTGGCCTTTGTAATAACCTATTGATATGGAGATGGACTACTTCTCTCCACCCCTTGGAAACACCTATTGATATGGAGATGAACTAAAGCCAGGTGAGAGATTCTGGAAATACTGCAATTTTACCCACAGGCCACCCCTCCAGAAATCTTGTCTCACAATCTACTTGTTCCCCATCTTCCAGAATGACCCCTTTTATGAGAACTGGAGCATTGTAACCAGACTAATAACATAAAATCATGATAATCCTAAAGCTGGAGGATTCAGCTAGGTTCAAAGTCCTTAAGTTCATAGCTCACTCATTCCCGGGCAGTCAGTAGCTGAACAAGTAGGGAGTTCAGAGCAATCATCACATGGCAGCTCTAACCAAGGAGCACCTCCAGGACACAGGGACTGTAGAAGAAAATAATCTTAAGGGTGATAAGATACATGTTTTAATGACACCAGCATAGGCATACCTATCCATTAGGTAGGATACATGCAAAAGAGTGGTCCTGTGATAGGACAGTAGCAGGAATGGGATCTCACCCTGGTCTAGTACCCCCCTCCCTGTGGGAGTTACAGATGGGTCAATATATAGGGCTATGGAGGTACATGCACTGGCCATAAAGATAAAACTTCCCCATCAGATGCTCTTACCTCCCGGATGTTTTGGGTACCTACTGTGATCTTTGGAGGCTGCTCTGCTGTTATTCTAGGAATACACACGAGGCCAGCTTCTAGGCCTTTCCCCCAAGGTGCCAGAAGGGCCGGTCATCGCTGGTCCATGTGTTGTACTGTCCAGGGCCACGTCCACTCAACAGTGTCTCCAGGGTATAATGCAGTAGGGGCTGGCAGCAGGATGTTGCTCTTCTGGCACTATCCTGGCTTCAATAACTCCTCTTTGGTTTACACAGACAGTTGTATATGAGAGGCAGCAATGTGTGTTAGCATATCCATGGGGCTCAAGGCTCCTTTTTTGGACTTCTCATTCAAATGCTGTAGCACTGTCCATAAGTGAACTGACCAGCCCTGTAGACTATTGGTGGCTGACTTCAGGCCAGATTTCAATAAACCACTGTACCTCTCTATCATGCCTGCCCTGGTAGGGTTATATGGTACAAGAAACTCCCACTTTATTCCAAATTGCTGCACCCACTCTTGTAACACATGTCCAGTAAAGTGGGTGCCTTGATTGCTCTCAGTCACCTGTGGCTGGCCATAGGCTGCAAAGAGATGCTCTAGGCCCCTTTTGGTGGTTTGCTGATCTGCATGACATGCAGGAAGAGCTACCAACAGGCTAGTAGCTGTGTCCATACAAGTCATGGCATACCGATATCCTTTTGATACAGGCAGAGGCCCAATGTAGTCTCTCTGCCACCTGACAAGGGTTATTGGCCCCCTTACTGTTGTCCCATGTTGCTGTGGGGCTCAGTGTAAGTCCCCCTTAGAGCACACAAAGCACTCCTCCTGGTGTCTCCACCCTTCACCCCTCTAGGAGGTGCTTTACCCTATACCAGTTTCCCACTAGGGCCTCCCAAATTGGAAGCCCCACAGATAGGGTGCTCCCAGGTGAAGCTGCACCCTCTACCACTGCAGTCACTGGGGCCACCCCACTATCCACAGAGGTGGTTCCGGGCATCTCCTCACCATCCCTAGGGGCAGCCCACCCAAGGGTTGCACCCATGTAGACAGATTTTGGGTTCAGAGGTCCTGCTGATTAGCACCAGATGTAACTCTGGGGTGGGGGAGGAAATCCTGGGGCAAAATACCTTTGAAACCTAAATCAGTAACAGGGAGAAATAAAATTTAAGAAACCCATTTATTGCTTACAAGCAGTTGCCCATGTCTCTGCTGACCCAGCTGCAGCAGCAGAGCAAAAAAAAACCTCCACTAGCTGGCCCTTGTAATTACGTATTGATATGGAGATGGACTATTTCTCTCCACCCCTTGGAAACACCTATTGATATGGAGATGCACTAAAGCCATTTTATCACAACAGCCTTAAAGCATCTCTTTATTTACATTAGAGACTATGAAGAAAACATGAATACCAAAAATATTTCCAATATAATATGAAAAATCAGTTTGGTTAATACCACACATCTTTTTTTGAAACATAGCTCCCTTCCTAATTCTACTATTATTTCTCATTTTTTTTCTGTAAAAATTAAAATATTTTTACCTGCCATTTTCTATTCTTTAATATAATAATCTGTGCTACAAAATTAGTTCTTTCAGCACTATCTGAAATGTATACATTACACTGTGGAAAATGATACAGTATCAGAATAAAGTCTAATACACAGTGTTTCTGTATGTGTTAATTTTTCTGGATTTTTTTCTGCAGTTAAAAAATGGCATGTGAGGTTTTGAAAAATGGAGAATTATTAAAACCTTTTGGAACATGGTTTTCTTTTACTGTGAGTGCATATTATCAGGCACTGCACACAGTTAGGTCAGAGGATTCATTCTGTAAATGTAATTCTCTGTATAAGAAAACTACTAAGACTTTTTTTCTTATATTTTATATTAGAAAAATTTACACATAAACAGAATAGCTTAAACACCACCCAGCTTAAACAATTATCTAGTTTTTTGTTATTCTTTTTTTTCTCTACTATCTCCACTGTATTTTTTTAAGTAGTTTTTATTTAGGTAAAATTTATGTACATTGAAATGCACAAATGTAACCCATACCCTATAAAGATATAAAATATGTTCATCATTCTAAAAAGTTTCTGTATGTCCCTTCACAGTCAGTCACTGCTGGCACCCCCACCAAAGACAATTTTGCCTGTTCTAGAAATTAAGATGAATGTAATTATACAGTTTATATTTTGCATTGGCTTCTTCCACATGCATAATGTTTGTGAGATCCATCCATGCTGTTGTATGTATTAGTGGTTTGTTCCATTTTATAGTTGAGTAGTATTCCAGGGTAAGAATATACCATCGATAAGAATATATTCCACTGTGTGTGGTATATTCACTCTTCTGATGGACATTTGAATTATGTCTAGTTTGGGGTATTATGAATAAATCTGCTATAAACATTCTTGTATAAATATTTTCGCGGGCATATGTTTTCATTTCTCTTATTTGTATGCCTAGGAGTAGAATTGCTGAATCAATAAGTAGGAGTATGTTTAATGTGATAAAAAATTGCTAGAGTTTTTAACAAAGAGGTTGTACTATTTTATATTCCACCGCAAATGTGTGAGCATTCTGCTGGCTACACATCCTTGCCCCTGTTTAGTGTGGTCAGTGTATTTAATTTTAGTCATGTTAGTCATGTGTAGTGGCATCTAGTTATAGTTTTAATTTACACTTTCCTCTTGACTAATGATGTAGAGCACTTTTTTGTTTGCTAATTGGATATTCAGATATCATCATATGTGAACTCTTGATTTAACATTTTGCCCATTTTAAAATGTGGTTTTCTTATTTGTTTGCAGGGGTTATTTATACATTCAGGGTAGAAGTCATTTTTCAGATTTATGATTCACAAGCACTTTCTCTGAATCTATGCCTTACCTGTCATTTACAAACTGTATTTTTGATGAGCAGTTTTAAATTTTGATGCAAATATTTTCTTTGCCCTAAGAAATCTTTTCCTTTCCACGGTCACAAAGATATTCTCTGATTTCTTTTAAAACTTCATAGTTTAAGCTTCTACCTTCAGGTCTATGATCCTTCTTGGAATAATTATTATGAATGGTATGAGGTCAAGGTTAAGATTATCTTTTTCCATATGGATATTCAGTTGTTCTTCCCCCTTTGTTGAAGACTTTCCTTTTCCCATTCAGTTGTTCTGTTGCCTTCATTGAAAAGCAAGTATTCATATAACTTTGTGCCTGTTGTTGAATTCTCCATCATCTTCCATTTACCTATTTTCCTATCCTATGCCCATATTGCACTATCTTGATTAGTGTCACTTTATGTAAATCTTGAAGTCAGGTAATGCAAATCTTACAAACTTGATTCTCATTTTCAAGGTTGTAGAATATGGTTAAACATAGTTTTTCATGTAGCTGGCTTCTTTCTGGGATTTACATATCTATATGTTTTTAAAGTAATCTAAATCAATAAGTATGCATTTTAGAAAATTTGGACTGTACAGATAAGGACACAGAAGGAAATTGCACAAAGTACTCCTAACCCGTTATCTTGAACATATCTAGAGCGTATGCAAAAACATGAATAAGGGCAAGTCTGTACCTAGTGTTGGCAAGTAATGATACTGTCAGTTAATCTTGGGTTTTAATTTTAGGGTTTTAGATAATCCTACACTGGACATATATACATTTTTGCCCATGCAGAGATTCAGTTGACAAGAGTTATTATTATCTTGCTATTCAGAAAGCCTTTGCTATATTAAACTGGGTTACAAATATGTCCTTTTTGTAAACAACTCAGAAAAGAAGAAAATATTAGTAGGATTCTGGTTGTATCTGCTTTATCTTAAGTTCTTAAATCCTACTTCATTGAAAAAATTAGGATCCACTGGATTTTGTATGTAATGCCTTAATATTCATAAAATATATATTGCTTCTGTGTAGGTAAGTTTGGGGAAAGATGGGGGAATATATTTAGGTTGTTAGCATGAGAGCAATCACACTTCATGGAAAAGCATCACTCTATCTAAGAAGTTTATATTTCTATTTTTCTAGGCAAGTCCAGAGCTATCTGCAGTGCTCCCTCCCTTCTCTTTCTGGCAGTTATCTGAGTTTGTTATCACTACCTTCTAACCTTTTTGTTTAGCATATTGACTCCTCTAAGAGTCAGCTTAGACTGACTAATGAGCTGCTATGGTGCCATACCATTCTTGACTACCCCAAGGCTTGGGATCTGCCCTTTGCTCCTATGTCTTTGAGTTTCTAAGTTTTGTGGGGATTCATCTTGATTTTCTTGGGCTTATTTTCTCTTTCCAAAGGCTAGACCATGGACATATACAGCTTCTTCTCAGTTTTTAGCAATGAAAGATTTTTTTCTACTTCTCTTTGAATATTTATTTGGTCATTAATGTAGAAAATTGGGGTTTGGGTAGGTTAAAAACATGGATTCAGACTGTCAGTGCAAAGTCAATTATCCACATTTTATTGTGTAAGAAGAATTCCTACATAGAATTAAAGAAATACCCATGGTAATTCCCTTAATTCAACATGACTGAGAGAAAACCTAAATCACCTTAAAATTTTACATTTTGAACAACAAGGAGATGAAAGAGCCACAAAGAAGTCACAAGAAATAGAAACAATACAATTGAGTAATAAAATAATAAAAATGCTATAATTATTTTTATTATTTGCATATCATTTATACTCATATTTCTAAGGAGAACAGCTACAATGGGGAGCTTTCATCCTGTAAGTGTTTGGGCTAGGTAGATATTATAGTTAGATCATTCAGAAAAACAGTAAACCTTTTGATTTGAGATTAAATAAGTTAAAGTGACTGGATTTTCAAGGTAATAAATAATCTTCCCCATCTTTGTGTTTTGTGTGTACCTGCTGATATTTGGGAGTTGTGAACATAACACCAGGTATTATTTTTATTTTCATCACTCTTCAGTGAAGTGAAGCTGGCCAGAATAGTAGAATAAGCATGTTTCATTGAATTATGGCTTTAATAATGCATTCCAGTATTATAAAACATCACTCATTGTTGCATTATTTTAGTCACTCAATAGTAAATGGAAAGCAAAGCATAATTAAATTAATGAAACCTAGCACCAGGCTGACCTTTCAGTAATTCACTTTATGGCTGAATTGAAAGATAGATATAAAATGCTGTATGATCTTTGACATACATTATAGAGTTAAATAAATTAAATGTAATTAATATAATACACATGCAGTTGAAGGAATGTAGAGATTGGAGTATTTTTATGTGTGGCCCTCCTGATTAGGCAGTGAAATAGGCTACTAATAAAGGGTCACTTTCTTGCCATTCTTTTGCTTAGGACAGGAACTCCAGCTACTGGAAAGGCTTCAGTTGAAGGCTCTATTAAAATCTATCATGCCTTACTCTTGACCTGTGGTTTAAATTCAAAGTATAAACAGAAAGGGCAATGTCTGGTTTTTGCTATTAGCTTATGTCTTGGAAGAGGTTTCTAAAATTTCTATCTAGACCAGTTCATTTAGAGCCCATTAAATTGTAGCAAAGGAGGTGCTTGTCATTAATGACCCACTTTTCTTTCTGTCTACACGTTTACTTCCTATTTCTAGGTGAGAGGATATGCCCATTCGTTGATAATAATACTAAATATGAATATGAGTTAGATTAGTATATAATAATAGCAATTTATTTATAGAATAATTCCTTTTTTAGGACCAAGACCATGTTATTGTGATTTTCACTTGGTAAAATGATCTCGCTGAAGTTTTCTAAACCTTACGTTAAATAAAACTTACTTCATTTCCCCCCATTTTGAAAATGTCTTTAATGGGACATGGCAGAAGTGTTGAAGGTTTTAACACTGGGTATTTAGCTTGTCCATTTGAAAAATAAAATCAGTCCTGATTCTGCTTGGGTCAGGGAAAGATTCAGAAAAAATTTCTTTGCATCTATTTTGTATTTCTTGTGCTAGAGACTAAGGTTGCTCTCTTGAAAATGTTACACTAGTGGCTCTTACTGCTAACTGCATATTAGAATCCCTTGGGAAACTCTAAAATAGTGGTGGCCTCAGGGCAGTGGTACTTTCTCTGCCTTCTACCTGGCATGCTCCTCCCTGAGTTCTCTCCACATGCATTGACCCCTCACCAACTTCTAGTCATTCCTCAAAAGTGACTTTCTCAGTGAACATTCCCATAACCTCTCCATTTCTCCTAGTTCATTCCCTTGCATTATGTTTCCATGAAGGGATCATCTGTATTTTGTTTGCTACTTTCCCATATGTAGAAGTGTACCAGAAACATAATCACTCAATTAATATTTACTAAATAAATGAATGATGCAGAGTATGTGAAGAGTTACAAGTATAACATCTAAATGAAGTAGAATATGTGGGTGTGCTCTATGATTTCTAGTCACTTGATCACCAGTTTCATGAAATCCTTGTTAAAAATACAGATTTTCTATCTTCTTTCAACTATACAATGGAAAGTTAGTTTCCTTAAAATATGGCTCACCATTGTTTAGTTTTTAAAAATTATTATTACAAGTTGAACATATTTCTTGGCCATGAATATTTCCAGTGTTTTAGTTCATGTATTCAGCTACCTTCCTAATTTATCTATGGGGCATTTAGCTATATTCTTAACAATTTCTTTAAGCATTTTCTACATTTAGGTAATGACCCTTTTTACCCTGCAGATATTTTCTCATGTTCTCCTTAGTTTTCCTGGGATCTTTTTGATATGCTCAAAATGCTAATATTCATATGAAACATTTTTCATAATTCTTCCATTGTTCTTAAATTTAGAAATTAGTTTTCTTCCCGCTGCAGTCTTCCACTTTCTTATGGTTTATCTTTCCACAAATAATTCTTTAATGAAGATCTAAACACTTTTTTCCTTTTATAGAGTTAACCAATATTATACTTAGTGAATAATACTATTTTCCAAATATTTGGCATTATGTTCCCTCCTCTATTCTATGTAAAATTAATAGCAAGTGATTGTTTAAACATAAGGTGTAGATATGGTTAGATTCTGGTGGGATAGATTGGAGTTCTTTTATGCTGCTCAGTTAATCTGCTGCCTGACTTGTTTTTGTTTCTAAACTATAAATATAGCTCTATTATATATTTATTACCTAAAAGAGAAATTAAACATTTTTCATTTTTCAAAATTGTTTTAGCTAATCCAAAATGTTTATTGCCCCCAAAGTATTTTAAAATAATTTTTGTGAACTTAAAAAATCTGCTTAGAAGTTTACTGTGTTTCAGATTAAACTTTTACATTATTTTGAGATAAATGAGCATATTTCTAATATTTAAATTTCTCATCTATGAACAAGGTGTATTTTTTCCCTGTATGTACATCTAATTCAGTTTTCAGAGTACTTTTTGTAGTTTTGTTCACCTAAGACCTGTGGACTCTCACATTAATATACATACATACACACATAAATATTTTTGGCTTATACTCTTAACACATTACCCAAAGTCCTTCAAACTTATCTTCACTGTCCTTACTATTGACTGGCGTTTTTTTCTCCACTTTCCCTAATACAGACATTCAAAATTATTTGGGGAAGCTTATTATATCCTAACATCACTTAGCTCTGTCATGTCAAAAGTGACAAATAGGTACTATTCTTAAATCAGTGAAGGATAATCATGGTTCCTTTACTGTGATACAAAGTCATAGAAAGTGATTTGTCCACTATTATTATTCAAATATAGTAAGATTTATATCACAGATTCTCAATACAATATAAAAATCTGATAATAAGTCATTTAACATTTTGCTTCACTTACCAAGCAACCTACTAGCTATTTTTCCCTCAGCTCACCAAGATAGATAACTGCATTTTACAATTTGACTTGCTTTTTATTGTAGGTATAAAAATGAAATTCTTTAAGAAGATTTATGACAAGATAACTAGAGTGTAAAAACAGGGTTCAAGCTTTATGACACATAGTTTAATTCAAGGTTATGCAAATAAAAATACTGAGACTAAATAACCATCCTTTCATAATCATATATTGTGATAACACAAATAATCTTTGGTGGAAGGGATTTATTTTCACAAACTAAAATCTGAAGTAGTTACCCTTTAAATAATATGCTTGAGCTGCTAGAAGATTTGGCTAACAAGAACAAGATTTTTACATACATACAATTTTATGATAGAAACATTAAGAATTTTCTCTCACAGGAACTGTAAGACACTTTTTATATTCTCAAATCTACATTATAAATAATATCACTTTACCCAACTTTTATATACTTAAAATTTTTAATGGAAAATTTCAAACATATAAAGTACTAAGATTTCAGGACAACCCATTAGTGGAGTAACAGGAAAACCAGGTTTCCACAGATTATAAAGGGTTCCTGTAAAGGCAAAATGTGATTATAGTTGAGGAGCAATATTAGCCATTATGCCAGACCATTTCTTTGCAGTTTGAAATTATAGTAAGTGGAAAGCCCGTGTATAAACATCTCTTTGTTTGAAGAAGCTCATAATTCAAGTTTGTAACACAGGCATTGCCTGTTTTTGGTTTCAAGGATTCCTAGCACAATCAAGTTTTAGATGAGAAAATTCTCTTTAAAAATCACTAACTCAGATAGAGATGGGAAACGTGTCCTATGTTGTATAAATAAAAATGTTTCATTTTAGTAATGATAATAACAACTCTATTATTTTAACCACAGAAGGGGTAAGCCATCTCCCAGTTCCTATTATTCTAAGAGGAGTCCTTGGAGAATTAACACATTTATTCTGATTTGTGGGTTAGAGAATAAACTCATCAATGGTAGTAGTAGTATTACTTGCACCCAAAGTAGTGATTGTTTGCTATCATCAGTGGTTTAATAGAAAACAGTTGGCATTTTACTAGGATTATGACCCTAACAATTCTGATAATCAAGACCTAGGGAGCAGTTCCTTAGATCCAGTCCCTAGATATGAATTCAGGCTGAGGGCATCTGGAAAGGGGTTGTTCATCCCTCAGAATCCCAAAGGTTATCTATATGGATTGTTTAGAAGAAAATGTCCACTTAGTCATTCAGCAATTTTACTATTTTAATCCCTGCCATGAGGCTCAGTGATAGCAACAGGAATATAAATAAATATATAGCTAAATGATACCTTCTTTTGTGTTTACTCATTTACCAAACCTTTATTAACACTTGTTATAATCAAAGCATTGGCCTGTGTACTCTGGGAAAGCAGATCACTAACACTTGTTTTCACATCAAGGAGCTACACGACAGAGAAACAAGGATACAGGTCATGTAAAGCAGAATGTGACTAATCCCATAATTGAGAAGAAAGCAGCAAAAAGTTTACAAAAAACTAATTCCAACTTGGAAAATCAGGGAAAACATATGAAAGGGGTAATTTTGAGTTGAGTCTTGAGAGGTAATTGGTGGAGAAGAGGTATAGAGGATATATATAATGTTGCAAGAAAAAGCTCATGAGCAAAAGCAGGCAAGTGTGGAAGCCTATAGAACAGTTAGGATCTGGAAAATTATCTGATAACATGGAAAGGGAAGAAAATGTAGCAGATACTATTATTGAGAAAACAATGGAACTTGTGTGTGGTGATTCCTATATGCCTTCATGAGGATTTGGGACTTGGCCTTAGGTCATAAAAAGCTATTGAAATGTTGGTGAAAAGGAGTGACTTGTTCTGATTTGTCTAATGAGAATGGCAGTCCTCAATACTAGAATATCAGATGGGGAGAGGCTAGTCATGAGGCTATTGCATAGTGCAAACAAGAGAAGCTGAGATTAAAGGGAACATAAATAAAGTTAACTTCTTCCCCTAAGGTATGAAGAATTGAGAAGAGGACCAGTCTAGTTGAGAAATACGGAATGGGTGGGAAGGACTCACTTTAGGTTCTCTCAACCTTCCTAAAGAAATAGCTAGCAGGGAAATTGGGTAAAAGGTAGTTCTGAAGGTTTCCAGGAGTGTTTCAGGAGGGGAAAAAAGAACCTGATCAAAATGTGATTTGATTAGGATTGTGCTAAAATACATGCTGTTTCAATTTGATGAAGAAAGAGGTCAAACCATCTTCTGAAATTCAGGATGGTGGGGAGAGGCGGGAAGAAGCAAGGGGACACTGCAGGTGTGCTGAGCCTTCCGGCACGCTGAAGGAGTGGTCCCTTAGAAAACAGAACATAGCCATGAGTCGCACAGATGGATTTTCTGAAGAAGAGACTGTCTGTGAGTGAAAACAGAATTGATGCCCTGGTAAATTTCATGGTGAAGACTTCTCAGCCACTCTGGCCTTGATAGTGCTGACCTTTCAGCCTGCCTGCTATATCCATTTCTGCTTGCTTTTCCTTCCTAGTTCTTCCTGTCATTTGGGCTGCTTGGTTCATTGTGTTCTATCCCTTAATTACTACTTTTAATTGAGAGGTAAGGCAAGATATAGATAAAATGAATGACCGTCTGGAGGTAGGAAACACTTAACATTCCTGTTCATATTCATACTAAGGTCTTCTAATGAAGAACAGCAAGTGGACACTGGGGAGGAGGTAGTTAGAAAATGCTGCCATAGAATGATGTGTTTGTCCCTATTTGAGTGAGAGGGAACTAACATGTAATATGGACCTATTATGACCAGTCACTGTATTAGCCCTTTACATATAGTATCTCTCTTAATTCTCAAAACAGTTTCACAAGGCAGATATGAAAGTATTTCCACTTTACAAATAATGAATTTAGAAATTGAACATGTCAAGAATGCTTGCCCAAGCTCATCCATATAGATAAATAGTTTGGAATACAGAAGTTTGGACAAAGTCCATTTGATTAAAAATTACCATGTTCTCTCCACTATACCACACTGACATCCATGTGAAATCTGAGTGTGTTTTTAAAAATCTAGTGTTCAGGTTAATCCTAAATTTTGGTTTGGTAGTACAATTAGTTATTTATAATGCTCTGATGTACTCTATTTTAGGGGCCTATTACTGTGAAAATTTGAATGTTTCCAGGAAGATACAAAATGATCAGTACTGTTATTGCCAAGCCTCATGTAATGGGAGTTCAATAAAATTTCACTGTAACCCTGTCTATTAACCCTGTCTTCCCTAAGGAAATAAAATAGTGATAAGATTGACTCATAAGCTGCTTGGGACCACATTAAGTAAAGTGTGATTTAAAAAACTTCTGCTAAGAAAATAAACCAGCTAACCTGTTAAGTGCATGGGTATGACTTCTCTCCCCTCTGAAGAGCCAATATTATAGATTTCTTCTTGTAGAAACTTGACAAATTATTAGGTTATAGCAAGACTATTCAACTTCCCATAAAAATTTCTTTGTAGCCACTGTTATAATGAATCGTTCTCCTTTATTTCTAATGAAACATTTGCAGACAGATATCGTATTCGTATTTAATCATGATAACAGCACCATTTCTATACAGGGTCCTGGGTCATTTGGTGAATGAACTAATTAGCTGTCAGTGATTTGGTCTAGTAATCCCTCCAAATGCCTTTTTAATGTCTTACTATATTCATGGCAAGAAAGCCATGCTTCAAAATGAGATGTGAAACTGCCTAGCCAAATACACTAGCTGTCTAGAAATGCCTAGGTATTTCTACATGTAAGAGAAAACTACACCATTCATTGAGGGTGCTGTGTACCCTAGGCAATATTGATATTCTAGAAAGTAACAGGATGGGCCTGAAGCAGTAGCTGGATTCACACAGGGTCAGCACCTATCAGCTGTGATCAGTGGGAGAGAAAGATTCTGTGATATTTTATGAGTAACCTTAAGATCTTTAGCCTTCTGGTAGATGAAGCTACCTTATGACTGGCTCAGGAATACTGCTGAGAACATGTACATGAAATTACTCAGCACACATCTCACAATTCTGATTTCAAATTGTTCATTCTCTGGTTTCTATTTTCTCTAGAACAGCCTGCTTTTTAGCTGAGATGGAAGGTATCAGAACACTTTGGTTCTTGGTTCTCAGTGATTCATAGTGTCCTTAGGTTTATAGTTCATTTGTTCATTCATTTAGTCATCTCCTTTTAGGGTCTAGGAGCTGGGGTAGCACTGTGCAGACAGACATAAATTAAGAAGTTTGATTGCAGCCACATAAAACTCATTTCAGATTTCTGAACTCCAAAAAAGTAACATAATAATTTTGTTTTATTTTAAGCCACTAAGTTTGTGGTAATGTGTTATAGCAGCAATAGGAAACAAATACATCTTCCCTGTCCTATAAATGTTGTCTTTCTGTATATTTCAGCTCATTCAGTGCAGTTAACCAATCAGTCATTTTTGTTGGAAATCAACACATTTAATCAGTTTTGTCCTAAATTTAATTTGAACATGAGGTAGTTTAATTATCCTCTTGTATATGTAACTCATATCATTGTCATACTACTAAGATCTGAAGAAAAAGCCATTTAGCAATGTTCATTATGTGAGAAAATGACTTTTTTCACCTTTGAATTATTTCCCATTAAATGGATTGTCTTGCCTGTGTGATTATTAAGGATGAGAAAGCATTGTTTCATGTAATTTATGCCAGTAAAGGTGTGATATGAGATACCTCATACTTTGTTGAATAATAATTTGTTGTAAGTTAAAGAGAAATATTACCCTAAATATATTGTAATCTTAAAAATCTGGTGTAGTTTTCTATTTATAGGAAAGACCATATGTCAGTTTTTGTGGTGATGTCAGTTTTCATGGTGGACCAAAATAATTTGATCTACAACCAAGGGTGATGACTTTTCTGACTGACTAGATTAAATGAAATATAGGGTATATTAAAGAATATCTATCTATATCTGTATCTGTCTACCTATCTATGCCAGTACCCATATGTTTTTCATTTCAATTGAACATTAATAGGCTTAATATTGACAAACATTGGAGCAATTTACATAAGAGCGTCTATTCATCCATTTATTATGGATCTTTATCTTGTTTTTAATGCTGAGAAGTTCATTTTGTTGGTGTTCTTTTAAAGGAAATTAATAAATTTGGAAAAGTTGAGGCTCATTAGTTGAAGATAGGATTATTAGAGAAGATTATGCAATCTAGTAACATATCTAATATGAAAGAGTACAGATTTTCTAAGTTTCTAAGTTTTTAAAGTATAATAATACAATTTAGTAATATTAATATCATTGGATGAGTGCCTTTTCATGCAAGAATATGATAATTTTCATTATGTAATGATTCATACTTTCATGAATGATTTCTGCCTGAAGAGTTAGAAAAGAAAATGTGTATATAAAGATACATCTAAAATGAATGAATTAAAAATATCTATCACTATGTGACCATATTAATTTACCTCTGTTATTATTATTATTCTTTGTTATAAAGCTTTTCAAGATCTTAAAGTTTTATAATATTCTTAATTTAAAAATTCTAGAAATAATTAAGTTAAAAAACCTGTCCTTCGCAGGGAAATGTATTATTTGGGATATAGCATGTGAATTGTTTTGTTTAACAAACTGGAGGGAAATGTGTAAAATGTACTTTGCTGAAGGCAACCCTTACTTTGATTAATGAGAAGTCTAATAGTCCTATGTGGTGATTGTAATAATGATAAATATATACAGCCAGGACTTCAAGAGACGAAACTCCAAGGGGAAAAAAATCCTATAAAAAGAAACACATGAAACAGCTTGCCCTCCTCAACTTTTTTTCTGGAAGGATAGACTCTCCTGGTTCTTTATAACCTCAAGCCAGCTCTGAGTGGGAGAGAACAAATTTCATGCCAAAGAAACCCTGAAGAAGAAAGGCTAAAAATTTAGCTTAAATTCAAATCTAACAGTTAGTGCTGAAGACATCTGATAAAAACAGATATATATCTTATCTGGAGGAAAACCTTAAATATAAGCATCAGAAAATTTCCACAAATCTGAGTTTTCCAAAGCAACATGAGCAAACAATCAAACACTTCAAAAAAAAAAAAAGAGAAAATAAGTCACCATGAAAAAGAGTCATTAGAACAACAAATAACTGATTCATCCATGAAGACTGTGGTTACTAAGTCTATCATATAAGGCATATAAAGTTAGCATACTCAATGCACTTAAAGAAACAAAAAACAGAAACAAGAATATATCTAAGGAACACGAGACCAGCAAAAGTAACCAAGAGGATTTTAGTGAACATAAAGAATGAAAAATAATGACATTTGAATTCAGAACCCAAAGCAGGGGCTAAGCATCAGAGTAAACAAAATGGAAAAGGGGATGAGTGAACCAAAATTTAAATCTGAAAAAATATACTCTACAGCAAAAAGAAGACTTAGAGAAAACATCATAATTAATGATGAAACAAGACTTTCCCTTAGATACTGAAATGGCCAAGGGCGCCCCTAATGCCACCTTTACTCACTGATCTGGGTGTTCTTGACCAGTGCTATGCAACCAGTGAATGAATGGATGAGTACTTTAGAGATTTAAAGATTGGAGAGAAGAATTAAAGTTATCATTGTATTTGCAGATAATTCAAAATTATATCAGATGCATTATTTAACTTAATAAGTGTCTTTAACAAAATTAATAGATACAAATTAGATCAATTGTATTTCTTTATACCAGCAAAATCAGGTATCTTTTAAAAAGATATAATTGCCTCTAGAATAATAGATATAAATCCAAAATATATATAAAATAAGGAAAAGATAGCCAATCAGATAGCTTCACAGAAGCCTGCTTGATACCAAATACATCACAAAGTTGTCAACTTTGTTACCAGTCACGAGAAACCACAATACTCACCAAATGTAGTAAAATTTGAAAGTCTGAAAACACTGTTTGGGTGAGGATGTAAAACTTTTTAGAAAACAAAACAGTTTGACATTGTTTAATAAAGTTGAAGTTACTCATTGTCTCCTATCAGCTCATACAAACCATATAAGAAGCAGTTGAAAAAAAATTGTCAAATTAAACAAATAAAATTAATGAAATATGAAATATCAGTGGCCAAGAAACAAATATATAAATAAAGTTTAACCTCACTAGTCATTAAATAAATGTTAATTAAGATAGCATTTTCAACTCTAAAATTAATAAAGATTAAAAATTAAAATAAAATAATATCACATTTTACCCTGTTGCTATAAAATGAATGTTGCCACAGACCACATATGAAAATTTTAATGCAGACAACCTTTTTAGAGTGTAATTTGGCAATTAATACAGAAGCATCTAGCTTTTGGTCTAGTAATCTTACCTTTTAATCAAGGAAATAATAAGCACAGAAAATTGACATGTGGAGATGATCACTGAAGTGCATTTTTGTATAGCAAAACAAATTTAAAACTTTCAGAATGTACAATAAAAGGAGAGATTTAATAAAATTTTTGCATATTCACACTGTGAGCCATGTTTTACAATTCAGTGTTGTGGAGAGATTCTCGCTGTAGGTTGTTACATGATACAAACTAGTTAAAGAAAAATAGTGTGTATAGAATGGTCCCAGTTTAAATATTAATTAAATAGAATCATATAATATGATCCTGTTTAAGTATTACATACATGCACAAAAGTGATAAAGTGTTTACAGCATTTATTATGTGGTGAGATATCAGGCAATTAACAATATATTCTCTTCTTTATTATTTTCTGTATTTTCCAGATTTTCTGCAGTGTTACATGTTGATTTTATTCACATGAAAAAATTATTAGAAATATGTAGGAAAATGAATATTCTGTATTATTCACCAGAGCAGTATCCCTAATGCCATGCCTCTATTTACTCAAAATTTAGTGTTTGCAAACATGCTTGCTTTGAGCTTTGGTCCTAGGTTGTATATATACTTAATTTCTGACTTCTTGCATCTGAACACTTTTCAGTTCTCTCCCAAACATATTTTCGTGTAAATTCCACCTCATTTAAAAATGTCTATGTATTTGAAGAGGATTAACATTTTGATGAAATACTTTGTGATTAAAGATGCTTATAACTGTCTAAAATAAAAGGAGTTCCTTGAGCAACAGAAATTTCATAAGCAGCCCTGAATAAGACTGGCCTTTTCTGCATTTGTTCAATTTGTTCATCAGTTTGGGAAGTAGCCAGAGCAACGAGTAACAACATGGAAGTTAAATTCAGAACACAAGTCTCTTAGAATATTTGATGTGAAAGAAATGGTGGCACAACATAAAACCCAACTTTGAGTTGTTGCAGCAAATACCTCCTTACTTCTGCTAACAAAATAAATAAAGCTCAATGTTTAACGTATGCATTAGAAAATTGAGAATTTCATTTCTAAAGAAATGGCTACTTGTATATTATTGCATGGAGGTAAAGTTGAATTTTTAACATGTATTTTAAATATAACCCGGCAATGTGTATTCTTAAACCATCTAATTATGGTTTGTAGTAGGCTGAATGGTGGTCCCAAAGATATCAGGTCCTAATCCCTGGAACCTGTAAATGCTAGTTTATTCAGAAAAAGTTTTTTTTCCTAGCTGTGACTGAATTAAGGATTTTGAGATAGGGAGATTACTCTGGGTTTTCTGGGTGGGCCCGAAATGCCTTATATATATTCTTACAAGAAGGAGGCTAGGAGAGATTTGACATGTATCTAGAAAAGAAGGCAGTGTGACCAGACAGAAATTAGAGCAATGCAGACTTAACAGTATCAGAATGCCTGCAGCCACCAGAAGCTGCAAGAGGCCGGTGTGAACAGGTTTTCCCCAAAGCCAGAGAGTGCACAGCCCTGCTGACACCTTGATTCAGACTTTAGGCCTACAGAACTGTGAGAGAATAAGTTTTTGTTATTTTAGTCCATCCAATTTGTGGTAATTTGTTACTGCTGCACAGGAAACTAATTGTTGGTTTATAATACAAATATAGGGATATCAATGACCATAACTGGATTTGAATCTTGTTATTAAACCATTGGCTGCGTATTTGTAGGAAAAAGACAAATGTGAGTAGTGAAAACACTAGCATGTTTTTCCTCATAACAGTCATTTCTTGTGTCACTTTTCATTGTCACTTATACAGCATATTCTTTCTCTTTTTAATATTTCTTTCTTCCCTACATTAGCAATTGTGCTTTTCTTGGCAGTCTCTAATGATTGATGTTTCCCAATTCCAATGCCCATTTATCTTGTTTTAACTCTGGCGCAGATAATTCTATAAGCTAGAGAAGAAAACAGAAAGTGTCAGGATTTCAAAGCATGAGATCCTGAGGTTACTAATGTTGGAATTTGCTGTTACATTCATAATTTTCTTTTTTATTGTCTCAACATATAATAAATAGTCTTAATCTTAAAATTGGTCAGTTTTTCCTAGAAAACAAAGTTTGGAAGCTGAGCTATAAGTCCTCAGATGTTTATTTTTATTCAAATTTTTAGTTTTTGGTTGTTTTGTTATTCTTATCAAAGTAAAATAAATACATGATAAAAACATTTTTAAAGGGTTATAATAAAAAGGAATAGAACACTTCTACACATACTTCTCTACTTCTGGTCTCCTTGGAAATATTTTCTAATGGATTCAGTTCTAAAATTCCAGTTATTTCCATTTATGGAATAATGCAACTACTATTTCTTGATTTTTTTTTTGGTATTTTCTATTGAGTTCCTGCTATTAAAGGTAAGGATTTAACTTAACATACACATCTACAATTCCTTTCTCCCCCTTCATCTTCCCAAATTTTGATTGTATATTGTTATTTTTCCTATTCAATTGGATATTTTTGCTACTTTCAATAAAATACTGCTTTTTGTTTCACCAGTTCAGGACATCTTTTAACTCCCCTTTATGTCAGAAGAGAGTACTAAGTCATCTATTCTCCTGTTTTTTCCATCCACTTTCCACTTTCTGTCAGATTGATAACATTTACTTTTTGTTAGTTACAAATATTTTTGGTTACAAATAGGAAATACGGACTTTGCTCAAGCATTTAAAATGTCTAGGAGTGTTGGATGTTGGTTGTACACAGGTGATGGGCTGCTGAGTGGAGAAAATAAAAACATGAGGACAGCATGGTACCAAGTTCCTTCCTTTGCTTCTGTTTCTGCTTCCTTTGACACTTCTTCCTCTCCTAGTCATCACTGTATAACCTTCCTTCTCTTCTCCCAACCCGTTTTCTCCCATCCTCAGCCCAAACATCTCTGGAAAAGTTAGAAGTCTCTTCAGAAGGACTCCACTTTCTAATCAGTTGTTTTTCTATTCTCATGGGAAGATAAATGTTATTCCCAGGCAGGGCTTCCTTCTGTCTCCTCCCTATATGTAAAACAACAGCTATTTCACATTTATATTTTTGCTCCTCACTCTTTCTCATTCACTGTCCTTTGTTTTATGTTATTTTTGTTTCCCTGGAGCCCCTCTAGGATATCAAATATGGGGAGAAGCTATATGACTGAAAGGTTTGTCACCATTCATTGGAAAATGTAAGAAGCAGAGAAAAAAATTAAAGAGGTGCCGCATCACCTGTGCAAGTACCACACACTACCCAAAATGACCAACAGCTTCCATTTAGATGGCAGTTCTAACCATCTGAATTCTGCCTTTGGTGCTGTGTTCAACTGTATCTGGGTTTATGGGGTGATATCTTGTGATTTATTTGTGGTATCTGTTATCACTATGTGGCCTTTTGGACCGGTTGAAAAGACTTACTGAGCCAAAACCTTAATTGCTTCCTTTCGTTTTGATAGCTTAATCCATTTAGAGATTTTAACAGCAGATATGCTGGCCACATTGCTGATTTGATTCTTGCTTCGAGGCCTATTAGTAATCAGCCTTTGTTGCTGGTATGCCTACTCAGTTTTATCTTTTATTCATTAAGGATGAGAAAGTTACTGAACTTTCCCTACTTCTTTTTGTTACTGCTTGTAGACAGCCAATTCTTTTCTAAGCTTATATCTCTTTTGTTTTTTGTTTTTTTAATTGAAGTATAGTTGACATACAATATTATATTAGTTTTAAGTATACAACATAGTGATTTGACAGTTATATACACTATTAAATCTTCACCCCAACTAGTGTAATTATTCTCTGTCAACATAGATGTTACAGAACTGACTGTATTTTCTATGCTGTACTTTCATCCCTGTGACTAATTTACATTATGATTAAGATTTTGTGCCTCTTTATCTGCTTTATCTATTTCACCCACCCACCCCAATGTCTTCTCCATGCTTATTCCTCTTTTAAAGGTCCTTGTCAAATGCAGCCAATATTTCCATTTAGATTGCATATCCTGCTACATTCTGTTTTCCAGTCTTTTTTCTCTGGATCTACAAATTCATTAAATGTATTTTCTTCATTTTAAGTTTTACCATACATAGTATGTTCTCTGATGAAATGGAAAAAACTAGTAATCAAAAATAGAAAGAAAACAGGAACAGCTACAAATATTTGGAAATTAAATAACACACTTTAAATAATGAGTCAAAGAGGAAGTCTTAAAGAAATTTAAAAACACATAGAAGTAAATGAAAATACAACTTAACAAAATTTGTGGGACTCAGCTCAAGCTGTTCTAAGAGAGAAATTTATAGCACTAAACATTTGCATTGGAAAAAAAACCCTCAAATCAATAAGTTTCTATCTTAAGAAACTAGAAAAAAAGAAGAAAAACAAAATAAACCTAAAATTAGCAGTAGGAAAAAGAATGAAAATAAGAGTAGAATTTAATAATCCTTGAAGACAGTAGAGAAAATAACTAATACTAGAAACTGCTTCTTTAAGAATTTGATAAGTTTATTTGCTGATAAATTTGATATACTTCTAACAAGAGTGACAGAAAGAAGGCAGAAATCACCAACATAAGGGGTGAACCAGAGGCCATCGGTATAAATCTTGCAGCCATTAAAAGGATAATGAGGGGTAGTCCATGCAAATTTATGGTCATAGGTTGAACAACTTAAAATAAATAGACCAACTGCTCAAAATCTACAAAGAACTAAAACTCACTCAAGATGAAATCAATAACTGGAATAATCTTACAACCATTGGTGAAACTGAATCTGTAATTTAAAAAAACCCTAAGGAAGAAATCTCCACACCCACATGATTGCACTGGAGAATCTTGCCGAACCTTGAAAGAAGAGTAACAATAAAAAATAGAAGAGGAAGGAAAACTGCCACCACTCATTTTTTAAAAATAATTTATTTTAGTATCATTAATCTACAAATACATGTGCAATATTATGGTGATTAAACTACCCCCTTCATCAGGTCCCCCCACCAACCCCATTACAGTCACTGTCCATCAGCGTAGTAAGATGCTATAGAGTCACTACTTATTTTCTCTGGGTTGTACAGCCCTCCCTGTGCCCCCCAACATTACATCTGCTAATCGTACTGCCCCTTTTTCCCCCTTGTACCTCCCTTCCCACCCATCCTCCCCAGTCCCTTCCACTTTGGTAACTATTAGTCCATTCTTGGGTTCTGTGAGTTTGCTGCTGTTTTGTTCCTTCAGTTTTTTTTTTCTTTGTTCTTATACTCCACATATGAGTGAAATCATTTGATACTTGTCTTTTTCAGCTTGGCTTATTTCACGGAGCATAATACCCTCTAGCTCCATCCATGTTGTTGCAAATGGTAGGATTTGTTTTCTTCTTATGACTGTATTATATTCCATTGTGTATATGTACCACTTCTTCTTTATCCATTCATCTACTGATGGACACTTAGGTTGCTTCCATTTCTTGGCTATTGTAAACAGTGCTGCGATAAACATAGGGGTGCATATGTCTTTTTAGAACTGGGCTGCTGCAGTCTTAGGGTAAATTCTTAGGAGTGGGATTCCAGGGTCAAATGGTATTTCTATTTTGAGTTTTTGGAGGAACCTCCATACTGCTTTCCAAAATGGTTGAACTAATTTGCATTCCCACCAGCAGTGTAGGAGGGTTCCCTTTTCTCCACATCCTCGCCAACATTTGTTGTTGTTTGTGTTTTGGATGCTGGCCATCCTCACTGGTGTGAGGTGATATCTCATTGTGGTTTTAATCTGCATTTCTCTGATGATTAGTGATGTGGAGCATCTATTCATGTGCCTGTTGGCCATCAGAGTTTCTTCTTTGGAGAAGTGTCTCTTCATGTCCTCTGCCCATTTCTTAATTGGATTATTTACTTTATGTTTGTTGAGATGCTTGAGTTCTTTATATATTTTGGATGTCAACCCCTTATCGGATATGTCATTTATG
This sequence comes from Smutsia gigantea, assembly GCA_032199065.1. Classification (NCBI taxonomy): domain Eukaryota; kingdom Metazoa; phylum Chordata; class Mammalia; order Pholidota; family Manidae; genus Smutsia; species Smutsia gigantea. The sequence goes on along the minus strand of JAVSCE010006934.1, from coordinate 164,254 downwards.
AATATATTCTCCCATACCGTAGGATGTCTTTTTGTTCTACTGATGGTGTCCTATACTGTACAGAAGCTTTTCAGCGTGATATAGTCCCACTTGTTCATTTTTGCTTTTGTTTCCCTTGCCCGGGGAGATATGTTCATAAAGAAGTTGCTCATGTTTATGTCCAAGAAATTTTTGCCTATGTTTTTATCTAAGAGTTTTATGCTTTCATGACTTACATTCAGGTGTTTGATCCATTTTGAGTTGACCTTTGTGGATGGGGTTAGGCAGTAGTCCAGTCTCATTCTCTTACATGTAGCTGTCCAGTTTTGCCAACACTAGCTGCTGAAGAGGCTGTCATCTCCTCATTGTATATCCAAGGCTCCTTTATCAAATATTAATTGACTGTATATGTTTGTGTTAATGTTTGGATTTTCTATTCTGTTCCACTGGTCTGTGGGTCTGTTTTTGTGCCAATACCAAATTGTCTTGATTACTGTGGCTTTGTAGTAGAGCTTGAAGTCAGGGAGCGTAATTCCCCCTGTTTTATTCCTCCTTCTCAGGATTACTTTGGCTATTCGGGGTCTTTTGTAGTTCCATATGAATTTTAGAATTATTTATTCCAGGTCATTGAATAAAGCTGTTGGTATTTTGATAGGGATTGCGTTGAATCTATAGATTGCTTTAGGTAGTATAGCCATTTTGGCAACATTTATTCTTCCTAGCCAAGAGCATGGGATGCATTTCCATTTGTTAGTGTCCTCTTTAATTTCTCTTAGGAGTGTCTTGTAGTTTTCAGAGTATAGGTCTTTCACTTCCTTCGTTAGGTTTATTCCTAGGTATTTTATTCTTGTTGATGCATTTGTGAATGGAATTGTTTTTCTGATTTCTCTTTCTGTTAGTTCATCATTAGTGTATAGGAAAGCAACAGATTTCTGTGGGTTAATTTTGTATCCTGCAACTTTGCTGAATTCAGATATTAGTTCTAGCAGTTTTGGAGTGGAGTCTTTAGGGTTTTTTATGTACAGTATCATGTCATCTGCATATAGTGACAATTTGACTTCTTTACCAATCTGGATGCCTTGTATGTCTTTGTTTTGTCTGATTGCCATGGCTAGGACCTCCAGTACTATGTTGAATAACAGTGGAGAGAGTGGGCATCCCTGTCTTGTTTCCGATCTTAGATGAAAAGCTTTCAGCTTCTCACCGTTAAGTATGATGTTAGCTGTGAGTTTGTCATATATGGCCTTGATGATGTTGAGGTACTTGCGGTCTATACCCATTTTGTTGAGAGTTTTAATCATGAATGGATGCTGAATTTTGTCAAATGCTTTTTCAGCATCTATGGAGATGATCATGTGGTTTTGTTCTTCTTTTTTTGATGTGGTGGATGATGTTGATGGATTTTCGAATGTTGTACCCTCCTTGCATCCCTGGGATGAATCCCACTTGATCATGGTGTATGATCCTCTTGATGTATTTTTGAATTTGGTTTGCTAATATTTTGTTGAGTGTTTTTGTATCTATGTTCATCACAGATATTGGTCTGTAATTTTCTTTCTTGGTGAAGTCTTTGCTCGGTTTTGGTATTTGAGTGATGCTGGCTTCATAGAATGAGTTTGGAAGTATTCCCTCCTCTTCTATTTTTTGGAAAACTTTAAGGAGAATGGGTGTTATTTCTTCTTTATGTGTCTAGTATAATTCAGAGTTGAATCCTTCAGGTCCGGGGGTTTTGTTCTTGGGTAGTTTTTTGATTACTGCTTCAATTTCGTTGCTGATGATTGGTCTGTTTAGTTTTTCGGTTTCTTGCTTGGTCAGTTTTGAAAGGTTGTATTTTTCTAAGAAGTTGTCCGTTTCTTCTAGGTTTTCCAGCTTGTTAGCACATAGATTCTCATAATATTCTCTCATAATTCTTTGTATTTCTGTGGGGTCCGTTGTTATTTTTCCTTTCTCATTTATGATTCTGTTTATGTTTGTAGAATCTCTTTTTCTGTTAATGAGTCTGGCTAGGGGTTTATCTATTTTGTTTATTTTTTCAAAGAACCAGCTCTTGGTTTCATTGATTTTTTCTATTGTTTTATTCTTTTCGAATTTATTTATTTGTTCTCTGATCTTTATTATGTCCCTCCTCCTGGTGACTTTGGGCCTCATTTGTTCTTCTTTTTCCAGTTTCAGTAATTGTGTCTTTAGACTATTCATTTGGGAATGTTCTTCCTTCTTTAAATAGGCCTGGATTGCAATATACTTTCCTCTTAGAACTGCCTTTGCTGTGTCCCACAGAAGTTTTGGCTTTGTGTTGTTGTCATTCGTTTCCATATATTCTTTGATTTCTGTTTTGATTTGGTCATTAATCCATTGATTAATTTGGAGAATGTTGTTAAGTCTCCATGTATTTGTGACCCTTTTTGATTTCTTTCTGAAATTTATTTCTAGTTTTATACCTTTGTGATCTGAGAAGTTGGTTGGTAGAATTTCAATATTTTTGAAACTACTGAGGTTCTTTTTGTGGCCTAGTATGTGATCTATTCTTGACAATGTTCCATGTGCACTTGAGAAGAATGTGTATCCTGCTTGTTTTGGGTGTAGAGTTCTGTAGATGTCTGTTAGGTCCATGTGTTCTAGTATGTTGTTCAGTGCGTCTGTGTCTTTACTTATTTTCTGTCTGGTTGATCTGTCTTTTAGAGTGAGTGATGTGTGGAAGTCAGCTAAAATGAATGCATTGCTGTCTATTTCCTCCTTTAATTCTGTTAGTATTTGTTTCACATATGCTGGATTTCCTGTGTTGGATGCATATATATTTATAATGGTTATATCTTCTTGTTGGATTGACCCTTTTTTCATTATGTAATGTCCTTCTTTATCTCTTGCTGCTTTCTTCGTTTTGAAGTCTATTTTGTCTGATACATGTACTGCAACACCTGCTTTTTTCTCGTTGTTTGCATGAAATATCTTTTTCCATCCCTTCACTTTTAGTCTGTGTATATATTTGGGTTTGAGATGAGTTTCTTGTAGGCAGCATATAGATGGGTCTTGCTTTTTAACCCATTCTGTTACTGTGTGTCTTTTGATTGGTGCATTCAGTCCATTTACATTTAGGGTGATTATCGATAGATATGTATTTATTGCCATTGCTGGCTTTAGATTCGTGGTTACCAAAGGTGCAAGGGTTGCTTCTTTACTATCCAGCAATCTAACTTAACTTTCTTGTTAAGTTATTGTAAACACTGTGTGATGTTTCTTTATTTTTCTCCCTTCTTATTCTTCCTCCTCCATTCTTTCTATACTAGGTGTTTTATTCTTTGCCTTAGTATGTGAATGGTCTGCTTTCTTTGCTATGATTTTATTTTGTCTGGTGACATCTTTTTAGCCTTAGGAGTACTTCCCTCTAGAGCTGTTCCTTTAAGATGTCCTGTAGACGTGGTTTATGGGAGGCAAATTCTCTCAGCTTTTGCTTGTCTGGGAATTGTTTAATCCCTCCATCATATTTAAATGATAATCGTGCTGGATACAATATTCTTTATTTGAAGCCCTTCTGTTTCATTACATTAAATATATCACGCCATTCTCTTCTGGCCTGTAAGGTTTCTGTTGAGAAGTCTGATGATAGTCTGATGGGTTTTCCTTTGTAGGTGATCTTTTTTCTCTCCCTAGCTGCCTTTCATAATCTGTCCTTATCTTTGATCTTCGCCATTTTAATTATTATGTGTCTTGGTGTTGTCTTCCTTGGGTCCCTTGTGTTGGGAGATCTGTGGGCTTCTGTGGACTGCGAGACTATTTCCTTCCCCGGCATTGAGAAATTTTCAGCAATTATTTCCTCAAGGACACTTTCTATCCCTTTTTCTCTCTCTTCTTCCTCTGGTACTCGTATAATGCGAATATTGTTTCGTTTGGATTGGTCACACAGTTCTCTTAATATTCTTTCATTCCTAGAGATCCTTTTATCTCTCTCTGCCTCAGGTTCTCTGTATTCCTGTTCTCTCATTTGTATTGCATTAACAATCTATTGCATCTCGTTCATTGTGCTGCTAAGCCCGTCGATGGCTTGTCTCATTTCTGCATTGTCTTTCCTGACTTCCCTCACTTCCTCCTGCAGCTCTTGGATATTTCTCTGTAGATCCATCAGCATGGTTATGACTTTTATTCTGAATTCTTTTTCAGGAAGATTATGCATTTCTATCCCTTCAGGCTCCGTCTCTGGTGTTGTCTGGGTGAGCTTTGTCTGTACTGTATTCCTCTGTCCTTTCATGGTGATAGAAGTGGTTGCTGGTAGGTTTAAGACTTAAAAAAAAGAAAACAGAAACGAAAGAAAACAAAAATCAAAATAGGAAGAGAAAGAAAAGGAAAAAAAGAAGGAAGAGAAAGAAAAGAGAAAAAAAAGAAAAAAAGCCCACCGGGAGTAGATTCTGTATGGATGCTGTAGGTGGCACTGTTGGTGCACGCTTCCTCAGCCGTGGCCACGCCATTCTGCTGGGCCGTTTGCAGCTCTGGCCGGGTCGGGAATGAATGGGAGGCTATTGTTCTCCGTGCAAAGTTTCAGTGCGGCTACTTTTTCCCATTTGCCAGGCAAGGTGTCCGAAATTCCTCAGGACTCCCAGCCCGCTGGACTGAATGTGCTGGGACAATCGTAAGACTGCTGAAAAAAGTGCGTGCTTTCTTTTGTCCCAGGAGCCGGCTGCACGGACCCGGGCACATTATCAGCTCACAACCTGCACCTTCTGCCTCTCCAATCTCCGCTACACCGTGCGATGTGTGTCAGCGCTCCCGGCGCAGATCACCAGGGCTGGATATTTCGTAGGGTGTGCTTCCACTCCCTCCTGGCTCTGAATCCTCTCCTCCCACCAGTGCACTGGGGTGGGAGAGTGTTTGGGTCCCACTGGGATGCAGCTCCATATCTTACCCTCCTTGCGGGGTGCCAAGTCGTCTCAGGTGCAGATGCAGGCTGTGCATTGTCTTGTGTGTTCTGGTCACTCTTTTAGGAATAGTTGTATTTTCATAGATATATATGGGTTTGGGAGGAGATTTCCGCCGCCCTGCTCTCGCTGCCGTCTTTCTGGAACTCCTCCTGCCCCCACTCTTTTTATGAGATCAGTAATACCTGCATTTGATTCAATGCAAATGTCTGCACTGGTATTAATTGGGTCTATGACATCTTACTGTGGGTGAATCCAGTACCTTATAGAGATTTGGAGCCCTGGCTCTGAAGACCAACTGCCCAGGTTCAAATTTCAGCTCAGCTATGCCATAGCTGTTTCCTTGGCGTGTCATGTAACTGGACTGAGTTTCATTTACCTCATCTGTTGAGAGTGATAACAACAGTAGCTGTAAGTTTACACAAAGTTTGTAAAGAAAGATTCCCTGTGCTAAACATGTAAACGCTTAGAGTCTTTCCCATAGCAGGTGGTCAAGTAATATTATCCTTTTTGTCCCCCAAATTAATCTCTTCAAAATTCACATTTGTTATTCACCATGGTAGGGATTCAATCCAGTGTCAGAATCTGTTGCTAACTTCTGTGAACTGTAATATTTCTTCTGTGGTGGCTCAGAGTTCTCACGTGTGGTTTGGTAATTTGTACTTTCAAAAATCTTTATTCTTTGATTGTATAAATTCTCTAAAAATATATGATTCATGTAAACAACCTGTCAGAGTCAACATGTATAAATTAATGATGATATTTATAAGATTGATGGATGCTAGTGATTTCTGGCTGGAATGATAACATGAAAGCTGTGCCTAGCAGTATGTTGGGGAAATATATCAAAGCATTTTATATTTTTGGATTATGAATGGTAACTTTTATTTGAAAATTTTAAAGAGCTTTCTCATTTTGAATTTTTAATGTAGTTCTGCTTCATCTGATATTAATACTCTTCTTTGCTTCCTTGTTCTTTGTATTCATATTGCATATCATTGCCCTAGTTATTATTTACCTGTATAGAATATTTTGCTTTTTCTGAGTGTTTTAATCATGTCTTTAACCTCAGTTGGACCCTCAAGGCTAACCATCAGTTTTTCTGGCTTCCTGTGATTAGAACCTCCTTGATTCTCTAAACCTGCAAGCCCTCTTCTTCCTATGTCCCTTCAGAGAACACCTCACCTCTATCATCCAAAAAATAACTGAAGTAACCAAGAAACTTCTCATGTTCTTTTACAAAAACTACAGAGTAAGTGCCTCCATAGTGAATTTCTTTCCTACGACCGCGGAGGAAGAGCATTTCCTCCCATGTAAGCTTATTCATTTTAGCTCTGACTCCTCTGTCAGCCCACATAATTAATCAAATACAAAGTCTTTTGGATTCTACTTCCCAGTTCTCTTTACATTTATTTTTATATATTTTATTATTATTTTTAATATAATTGATTTTATTATCATTAATTTACAATTACATGTGCAATATTACGATTATTAAACTACCCCTTCATCAGGTCCCCCCCACCAACCCCATTACAGTCACTGTCCATCAGCGTAGTGAGATGCTATAGAATCACTACTTGTCTTCTCTGAGTTGTACTGCCCTCCCCGTGCCCCCTCAACATTACATCTGCTAATCGTAATGCCCCTTTTTCCCTCTTATCCCTCCATTCCCGCCCATTTTCCCCAGTCCCTTTCCCTTTGGTAACTGTTAGTCGATTCTTGGGTTCTGTGAGTCTCCTGCTGTTTTGTTCCTTCAGTTTATTCTTTGTTCTTATGCTCCACAGATGAGTGAAATTATTTGATACTTGTCTTTCTCTGCCTGGCTTATTTCACTGAGCATAATACCCTCTAGCTCCATCCATGTTGTTGCAAATGGTAGGATTTGTTTTCTTCTTATGGCTGAATAATATTCCATTGTGTATATGTACCACATCTTCTTTATCCATTCATCTACTGATGGACACTTAGGTTGCTTCCATTTCTTGGCTATTGTAAATAGTGCTGCAATAAACATAGGGGTGCATCTGTGCTTTTCAAATTGGGCTGCTGCATTCTTAGGGTAAATTCCTAGGAGTGGAATACCTGGGTCAAATGGTATTTCTATTTTGAGTTTTTGGAGGAACCTCCATACTGCTTTCCACAATGGTTGAACTAATTTGCATTCCCACCAGCAGTGTAGGAGGGTTCCCTTTTCTCCACATCCTCGCCAACATTTGTTGTTGTTTGTGTTTTGGATGTTGGCCATCCTCACTGGTGTGAGGTGATATCTCATTGTGGTTTTAATCTGCATTTCTCTGATGATTAGCGATGTGGAGCATCTTTTCATGTGCCTGTTGGCCATCTGAATTTCTTCTTTGGAGAAGTGTCTATTCATGTCCTCTGCCCATTTCTTAATTGGATTATTTGCTTTCTGTTTGTTAAGGTGCATGAGTTCTTTATATATTTTGGATGTCAACCCTTTATCAGATACGTTTTTTATGAATATATTCTCCCATACTGTAGGATGTCTTTTTGTTCTACTGATGGTGTCCTTTGCTGTACAGAAGCTTTTCAGCTTGATATAGTCCACTTGTTCATTTTTGCTTTTGTTTCCCTTGCCCGGGGAGATATGTTCATGAAGAAGTTGCTCATGTTTATGTCCAAGAGATTTTTGCCTATGTTTTTTTCTCAGAGTTTTATGGTTTCATGACTTACATTCAGGTGTTTGATCCACCTTGAGTTTACCTTTGTGTATGGGGTAGACAGTAGTCCAGTTTCATTCTCTTACATGTACCTGTCCAGTTTTGCCAACACCAGCTGCTGAAGAGGCTGTCATCTCCCCATTGTATATCCAAGGCACTTTTGTCAAACATTAATTGACTGTATATGTTTGGGTTAATGTTTGGATTTTCTATTCTGTTCCACTGGTCTGTGGGTCTGTTTTTGTGCCAATACCAATTTGTCTTGATTACTGTGGCTTTGTAGTAGAGCTTGAAGTCAGGAAGTGTAATTCCCCCTGTTTTATTCCTCCTTCTCAGGATTGATTTGGCTCTTCGGGGTCTTTTGTGGTTCCATATGAATTTTAGGATTATTTGTTCCAGTTCATTGAAGAAAGCTGTTGGTAGTTTGATAGGGATTGCATTGAATCTGTAGATTGCTTTAGGTAGTATAGCCATTTTGACAATATTTATTCTTCCTAGCCAAGAGCATGGGATGCATTTCCATTTGTTAGTGTCCTCTTTAATTTCTCTTAGGAGTGTCTTGTAGTTTTCAGAGTACAGGTCTTTCAATTCCTTCGTTAGGTTTATTCCTAGGTATTTTATTCCTTTTGATGCAATTGTGAATGGAATTGTTTTTCTGATTTCTCTTTCTGTTAGTTCATCATTAGTGTATAGGAAAGCAACAGATTTCTGTGGGTTAATTTTGTGTCCTGCACCTTTGCTGAATTCAGATATCAGTTCTAGTAGTTTTGGAATGGAATCTTTAGGGTTTTTTATGTACAGTATCATGTCATCTGCAAATAGTGACAATTTGACTTCTTCTTTACCAATCTGGATGCCTTGTATGTCTTTGTTTTGTCTGATTGCTGTGGCTAGGACCTCCAGTACTATGTTGAATAACAGTGGAGAGAGTGGGCATCCCTGTCTTGTTCCCGATCTTAGATGAAAAGCTTTCAGCGTCTCGCCGTTAAGTATGATGTTAGCTGTGGGTTTGTCATATATAGCCTTTATGATGTTGAGGTACTTGCCGTCTATACCCATTTTGTTGAGAGTTTTAATCAGGAATGGATGCTGAATTTTGTCAAATGCTTTTTCAGCATCTATGGAGATGATCATGTGGTTTTTGTTCTTCTTTTTGTTGATGTGGTGGATGATGTTGATGGATTTTCGAATGTTGTACCATCCTTGCATCCCTGGGATGAATCCCACTTGATCATGGTGTATGATCCTCTTGATGTATTTTTGAATTCGGTTTGCTAATATTTTGTTGAGTATTTTTGCATCTACGTTCATCAGGGATATTGGTCTGTAATTTTCTTTTTTGGTGAGGTCTTTGCCTGGTTTTGGTATTAGAGTGATGCTGGCTTCATAGAATGAGTGTGGAAGTATTCCCTCCTCTTCTGTTTTTTGGAAACTTTAAGGAGAATGGGTGTTATTTCTTCTCTATATGTCTGGTAGAATTCAGAGGTGATTCCATCAGGCCCAGAGGTTTTGTTCTTGGGTAGTTTTTTGATTACCAATTCGATTTCATCACTGGTGATTGGTCTGTTTAGTTTTTCTGTTTCTTGCTTGGTCAGTCTTGGAAGGTTGTATTTTTCTAAGAAGTCCGTTTCTTCTATGTTTTCCAGCTTGTTAGCATATAGATTCTCATAATATTCTCTTATGATTTTTGTATTTCTGTGGGGTCCGTCGTGATTTTTCCTTTCTCATTTCTGATTGTGTTTATGTGTGTAGATTCTCTTTTTCTCTTAATGAGTCTGGCTAGGGGTTTATCTATTTTGTTTATTTTTTCAAAGAACCAGCTCTTGGTTTTATTGATTTTTTCTATTGTTTTATTCTTCTCAATTTTATTTATTTCTTCTCTAATCTATATTATGTCCCTCCTTCTGGTGACTTTGGGCCTCATTTGTTCTTCTTTTTCCAATTTCAGTAAGTCTGTCTTTAGACTGTTCATTTGGGAATGTTCTTCTTTCTTTAAATAGACCTGGATTGCAATATACTTTCCTCTTAGAACTGTCTTTGCTGCGTCGCAGAGAAGTTGTGGCTTTGTGTTGTTGTTGTCATTAGTCTCCATATATTCTTTGATTTCTGTTTTGATTTGGTCGTTAACCCATTGATTAATTAGCAGAGTGTTGTTAAGTGTCCATGTATTTGTGAGCCTTTTTGATTTCTTTCTAAAATTTATTCCTAGTTTTATACCTTTGTTATCTGAGAAGTTGGTTGGTAGGATTTCAATATTTTTGAAACTACTGAGGTTCTTTTTGTGGCCTAGTATGTGATCTATTCTTGACAATGTTCCATGTGCACTTGAGAAGAATGTGTATCCTGCTTGTTTTGGGTGTAGAGTTCTGTAGATGTCTGTTAGTTCCATCTGTTCTAGTGTGTTGTTCAGTTCCTCTGTGTTTTTACTTATTTTCTGTCTGGTTGATCTGTCCTCTGGAGTGAGTGGTGTGTTGAAGTCTCCTAAGATGAATGCATTGCTTTCTATTTCCTCCTTTAATTCTGTTAGTATTTGTCTCACATATGCTGGCGCTCCTGTGTTCGGTGCATATATATTTATAATGGTTATATATTCTTGTTGGACTGACCCCTTTATCATTATGTAATATCCTTCTTTATCTTTTGCTACTTTCTTCGTTTTGAAGTCTATTTTGTCTGATACAAGTACTGCAACACCTGCTTTTTTCTCTTTGTTGTTTGCATGAACTATCTTTTTCCATCCCTTCACTTTTAGTCTGTGTATATCTTTGGGTTTGAGGTGAGTTTCTTGTAGGCAGCATATAGATGGGTCTTTCTTTTTTATCGATTCTGTTACTCTGTGTCTTTTGATTGGTGCATTCAGTCCATTTACATTTAGGGTGATTATTGATAGGTATGTACTTATTGCCATTGCTGGCTTTAGATTCGTGGTTACCAAGGGTTCAAGGGTTGCTTCTTTACTATCTAACAAGCTAACTTAACTTTCTTGTTAAGTTATTGTAAACACAGTCTGATGTTTCTTTCTTTCTCTCCCTTCTTATTCCTCCTCCTCCATTCTTTCTATAATAGGTGTTTTATTCTTTGCCTTTAGTTAGTATTTGGATGGTGTGCTTTCTTTGCTATGATTTTATTTTCTCTGGTGACATCTTTTTAGCCTTAGGTGTGCTTCCATCTAGAGCAGTCCTTTTAAGATATCCTGTAGTGGTGATTTATGAGACCAAATTCTCTCAACTTTCGTTTGTCTGCAAATTGTTTAATCCCTCTATCATATTTAAATGATAATCGTGCTGGATACAATATTCTTGGTTCGAGGCCCTTCTGTTTCATAACGTTAAATATATCATGCCATTCTCTTCAGGCCTGTAAGGTTTCTGTTGAGAAGTCTGATGATAGTCTGATGGGTTTTCCTTTGTAGGTGATCTTTTTTCTCTCTCTATCTGCCTTTAATACCCTGTCTTTATCTTTGATCTTTGCCATCTTAGTTATTATGTGTCTTGGTGTTGTCTTCCTTGGGTCCCTTGTGTTGGGAGATCTATGAGCTTCGGTGGACTGCGCGACTTCTTCCTTCCCCAGCGAGGGAAAGTTTTCAGCAATTATTTCTTCAAAGATACTTTCTATTCCTTTTTCTCTCTCTTCTTCCTCTGGTATTCCTATAATGCGAATATTGTTCCGTTTGGATTGGTCACACAGTTCTCTTAATATTCTTTCATTCCTAGAAATCCTTTTATCTCTCTCTGCCTCAGCTGCTCTGTACTCCTGTTCTCTGTTTTCTATTCCATTAACAGTCTCTTGCATCTCAACCATTCTGCTGTTAAGCCCGTCGATCGCTTGTCTGATTTCTGTATTGTCTTTCCTCAGTTCCCTCACTTCCTCCCTCAGCTCTTGCACATTTCTCTGTAGGTCCATCAGCATGGTTATGAGTTTTATTCTGAATTCTTTTTCAGGAAGGCTGTCCATTTCCATCCCTTCAGAGTCCCTCTCTGGGGTTGTCTGGTTGATTTTGGTCTGAACCATATTCCTCTGTCTTTTCATGGCTGTATAATTTGGTCACTGATAGTTGCCACGTATGTCAGCTGGGCTCTTTAAGACTTTAAAAAGAGAAGAAAAAAAAAGAGAAAAAAAAAGAAAAAAAGAAAGAAAAGAAAAAAGAAAAAACAAAACAAAACAAACAAAAAAAAAATGCCCACCGGACATAGATTCTGTGGGAATGCTCTAGGTGGCGCTATTGCCCCACTATTCCACAGCTGTGACTGTGCCGCTCCGCAGGGCCCTTTATCGCTCTGGCAGGGGTGGGAACGAATAGGAGGCTGTTGATCTCAGTGAGAAGTGTAAGTATGGCTACGCTTCCTCAGTCGCCAGCTAAGGCGTCTGAAACTCCCCAGGACTCCCAGCCTGCTGGGCTGAGTGTGCTGGGGCGATCCAGCTCCTCCGCTGGGCTCCTGTCTCTTTAAGACCGCTGAAGAAAGCACGCGCTTTTTTTTTTTTTTCCTTCCCGGGAGCCGGCTGCAAGCACCCTGGCGCGCGTTCCCTGCTCAGATCCTGCCCCTCTGTCTCTCCAATCTATGCTGCACTACGCAATGTGGGTCAGCGCTCCCTGCGCAGATCCCCGGGGCTGGCTACTTGGCGGCGTGCACTTCCACTCCCTCCCGGCTCTGAATTCTCTCCTCCCGCCAGTGCGCTGGGTTTGGGGGAGTGCTCGGGTCCCGCCGGGTCACGGCTCCGTATCTTACCCGCCTCTTGGTGTGCCGAGTTCTCTCGGGTGTAGCTGCATGCTGTGAGCTTTCCTGTGTATTCTCGTCTCTCTTTTAGGAATAGATGTATTTTCGTAGATAAATATAGTGTTGGGAGGAGATTTCTGCCCCCCTGCTCACACCACCATCTTCCCGGAAGTCTCTTTACATTTACTGCTACAGTCGTCCTACCTAGTTATCAAATGGCAGTAGACCCATAGTCACCCATCTGGTCTGCTATTTCACTCTTGTTCCCTTCCATTCTTTCATAGAGCAGCCAGGGTGATTTTTCATAAATGTAATTCTGACTGTATCACCCCCTTCTTCACATCTTTCAGTAGCTTCCCAGTGTCCTCAGGATAAAATCCAAACAGCTTACATTATGTTACAAATCTTGCTGTTGCTTACCTTTTCATTTTTTCTCTTGCTAACCATCCTTTGCATGTGTGCTCCAAGTATAGTGATCTGATGGGTGAAAATTATTTATTTGGACATCAAAACACTCAAATTTGTATAAGGGGGATAGATAGATGGATCATGGCAGTAATGGCTTGGAATTTTATGTGTATATAGTTTATAAAATGATTTACCTTTAGAGATAGTCTTGTTTAGATTTTGTAATTAAGTCACAAGTTAGCTCCAAAAAGAGGAACTGAATCAGAGAAAAAATGTACTTCCAGCAACATGTTAAAATGTCTTGCTTACCACCTTTATTGAGCCAAATGCCATCAGCTTTAGGACTTTCACTGATAAGCCAAATATTGAAATGATTTATTTCACAAATACTTTTGAAGTTATTTGCAAATATTCCATAAACAGCTTGCCTTTCTCTCCTTTTAGCTGGTTAAAAGCTGTAAACAACTGCTTTGTATTTGTCACAATTAATATATCTTGGAAATATGTGTGCATCTCATTTCCAATGCAGTTTACATAAATCTCTGAGTCAGACATGCCAGTTTTAATGAAATACCATTCATTTTTCTGTCTGTGAAGCAATTTTCATCTGGGGAGATGTCATTATGTCAAAAGGGCATTTTCATCTAGAAAACTGGTAATATTAGGCTGATAAAACTGATATTCTCCTTTCTTAAATTCTTTATCTCATGCTGCTCTCAGATATTGATTCTCTGGGCACATATTCTTGTGGTTCCACACTGGAAAATTATTAAGGTGAATTCTTGAAAGGCATTAACCTTCCAATCTTCTCTTTTTTAATTAGTCAATAGCATGATAACATTGCATTGTTTTGATCCGAAACCCTGAAAGAAAAGCAATGCAACTTATATTGGTTTTATGTAGGTATTATAATAATTATGAACATAATTCCTAAGGAAAAGATGATGTCAATTAAGAGCCCCACTGGCTGTTTTTTGTAATAACAAATTACACATGTAAAACTGAAAGTCTTCCTAAGAATACACATCTGTATGATGATAAGTCAATGCAACATGCTGAGATCTTTTTAAAAAGTAAGTAGATGGTTCATCAAAATTGTGTTATCCAAATATTTCTGTTACTTGATATTTATATGAGGAGATCAAGCTGCACTGTACTTCTTGAGCCCTGGGGTTTTATTGACTTTTCTGCTGTGGCTGATAACCAATGGTGACTTCACACCCTAGCACACCAAGGCAATTTGTGTGTGTGCATGAGTGTGTGTTATAGATGAAATTGAATTCTTCTAACACTGATATGCAGAAGCTCTAACTCTCAATGTAACTATATTTGGAGATGAGAATTTTAAGGAGGTAATTAAGGTAATTAGGCCATAAAGATGGGGCCCTAATCTGATAGGACTGGTGTCTTTTTAAGAGGAGGAATGGACACCAGAGATCCACGTGCACACAGAGAAAATGCCATGTGAGGACATAGTGAAAAGGTACGATCTGCAAACTGAAAGAGAGGCCTCAACCATGCTGGTACCTTGATTTTGGAGTTCCAGCCTCCAGAACTGTGAGAAGATTAATTTCTATTGTTTAAACTACCCAGTCTGTGGTTCTAGTTACAGCGGCCTGAGCAGACTAATACACTTGTGTGTGTGTGTGTGTGTGTGTGTGTGCTCACACACACTTAAGAGTGTGGGGGATTGGAAGGGAGGTTGAGAGAGATCAAGAATGAGTGATGCACACTGAGTGCATAGCTCTATAATAAACTGTGACTGACAGAAATATGCCAATAGATATGGTTAAAAAGTTTAAAGTTTCTGTAAAAACATAGAATATGGAAATGGCAGAAAGAGTTCCATAAATTAGGACACAATACAATGTATTTCCAGAATTCTCAGGGCCCCTTATTTTTTTCTCCACCTCCAAACAGTCACTGCTCCATGATCTGCATGGAGTGAGGATTCCACAATTGGAAGAGGCTGCTTTTGCCATTCTCAGGGGTTTTTGATATTTACTACTAACCATTCTAGGGATACTAAATAGTGCCTCTCTGGGCACTGGGTACATTTAGTTGGTGCCAAACAGCCCTGTGTGTTCTTGAAAGTTATAGTGACAATCAATTAAAAAAATTATTAACTCCACAAGGGAAAAGCACAAATATATAAAATTAAAAATAAGAAAATTAATATAATAATATATGAAAAGGCAATTAAAATAGCAGTATGTCTTTCCTAATTATAAATTTAGTTTCATAAATTTGAAAATCTAAATAACACAAATAATATAAAGTATCACACTGACTTAAGAAGTAGGAAATCTCAGTGGATTTGGATTTATCACTTAGGAGAAAAATGAAAATATTTCATAAAGTCTACTCCCTTGGTCCACAAATACTTAAAATATATAGATTCATGGTGATTTCTTTCAAAGTTTGCAAAAAGCCAAATGGTCCCCCTGTTCTATCAGCTTTTCCAGAAAATATGATTCTGAGAATGCCAGAAGAGTCCAACACAAGAATCTGATACTGAGGAATTCCTCAATAGATTAAATAAGAAATTTTGTAATATCATCTTAGCAAATATTTATTGAGTGATAAAATGCAGAACTTGGTGGAACAAAGAAGAGACTATTAAAATATGTAATGAATACTCAGTGGGAATAGGGACATACAGACATAAAATAATGACAGTGTAGTTCAAAGCAATAAATGATTACTTGTCAACAGTATTCATATAAGCATATAAAGAATAGGAACTCAGAAACAGAGGAGATTGTTACAGATCTAAAGGTGGTTTGGGCGGCACCATTGGACATTTCTCCATAAGAGTAAAAAATATCCATTGTGTCTATCCCAAGAATCCACAGTTGGGAAAAGATATAGCACTTTATGCCTATAGAGCATTACTGTGAATATATATCTGAAGTCTTGCAGCATAATAAAGACAATGCAAAAAAAAAACCCAGCAGAACATTTGAAGAGAGAACATATATAACATATGTTTACACAGAACATACTTTAGCAGTAAGTATGTCTTTGATGACTTCAGCTTTATTATTTGTTGCTTTGACAATACTGGCCATTTAGTGTCCAGGGGAAGCCTCTCAGACATCCAGTTCTCCATTGGTTGTTCATGTTAGTCTAAATTTAGTTACTATGTAAATGCTCCCTGAGATTTAGTTCCTCCTAGGAAATGTAAAATTCTGTCCCTTACCAAAGCAGCATTAATGCCAGAAATTAGATAGGAGATACATTTTTGGAAATATTTAGAGGAGCCCTAAGGATTGACATCCCTATTCTTGTGCACATGGGCCTCCTGCTGCCCTGCCTGGGAGGGAGGAAGCAGGGAGGAGGAGTAGTAACAGCTTAGACTCTGAGGCCAGATGGCTTTGGTTCAAATTCTGACTCCATTGTTAATTAGCTATGTACGCATGGGCACTCTTAACATATTTATAACTTAGTTTCCTCATCTGAAAAGTGTGGTAAATAATAGTACCTGAAGTATAGTTTACATTTTGGTTCTTTGAGGATTCAATGAGGTAATACATATAACATGCTTACAGCTGTTCCCTGTCTACTAAAAACCCATACAAAGGATAGCACTAGTAGTGCTAATAAAGCATTATTCTACGCAGAGCACTGATACTAATAAAATCCCCATCTCTTGCACACACTCCCTGGTGGGACTGCCGTCCTACAAGAGGTTCTCATAGGACATGGTTGAACTTTGAAGTTTCAGTGCTTTCTGTGCACATAGCAGCATTCTTATTGTTCTGTCATCATCGATCTTCCATAAAGTGCTCACCGAGAGGTGTGCTGATGTGCTCCGGGAGTTGCGTCAGTGGGTACCTGAGGATTTAATTCCTGTGAGCTGGTGAAGTGGTTCTGTCCTGAGTAAGAGCTTCATTGTGTCACATATTGCCAGGAAAAGCCTGGATGTCCTCATCTGGCCTCACCAGACCTCATCTGGACACCACAGAAGCTCTACCCTTCCTTGATAGAAACATGTGTCCTCACATGCTGTGATATGGCCTCAGAATGAAGAGCCCCCAAGCCTGCCTCTTCTGATGTGATGTTACCAAGTGGCAGGGAAAATGGGTCACAGAGGTGACACAAAATGTCTGAGCTGAGGCAGCCAGTTGTTTATCGCTACATTTTCCACTTCTGAAAAGGAGACTACAGAGCTGCTGCCCCCTTTTTCCACACGTAAAACTTGATGAGATATTAACATTTAAATTAAAGCACTCTTTATTTTTATTCTTTTCTAGAGGCTTTGAAATTAGACTGTTAGACTGTTTCAAACTGCCTTCTGGGGAAGCTTAATAACACCTCCAGCTTTTCTCTTGGTCTTTTTAACTTGGGAACCTGCTGTCACTTCCTAAGGAAGGGAATTTCAGTGATTGCTGAAGCCCCAGGCTCTTGTTTGTCTAAATATCCCCCGCGAGTCTAATCTTCCTGGCTCTTCAGCCTGACAACTTGAACCAAATAAAATGTAAAATCTTAGCTCCCCTACACTTATGAATTCCCTGGGTGTCTAAGCCCTTGTACCTGCAATATGAGCACAAGATGGTCTTCTAATTAGTAAGTTGGAAGGAATGGAGCTACTCTGTCACTGGGCCTGTTTTCTGTTAACAGTAAGTGGAGAATAGTATTTTCTACCAAGAAAGTCCTACTGCCCTTGCCTACCACCAGCACGAGCACATTCTGCTCTGCCTGCCCAGCCCCGTTGAGCTCTTCTTTTGAGACCCAGTTCAAGTGTTGTCTCTTTTCTATAGCTTTTCCTAACATTTCTTTCCTTCTCTACTGCCCTCCAAACTCTTGCAGAATAAACTGCTCCTACCTTTCTTTTCATAGAATTGTATGTATAACTCTCATATAGATTTATTAGTTTGTATCTGTGTCTGTCTTACCAGCTAGTCAGTTATTTTATTCACATTTATACCTTCAGTACCATAGGGCTTACACATGAGATTACCATTTGAATTGCTGAATTAAAGTGAACTAAGGTAATAAATTTCATATGAAAAAATAGGTAGAGTTTTAAAATACTTAAAATATCCTTCAGGTCTATACCATCTAAGTAAAAAACCGGTCTGAATAAATCACCAAAGCACTATTTAGTTATATATTAAAATAAGAACAGCTCTCATTTATTGAATGCTACTTGTGCCAGGCACTGTCATCGGTACTTGCCACAACCCTATGGGAGCTTCACATTATTAAGGCTCTTCTACAAATGAGGAAAACTGAGGCTCAGAAGAGTTACATAACATTTGTGAGGTCATGAGGTTAGTCAGTGTATTAGAGAAACAGAATCAATAGGATCTACCTGTCTATTTATTATCTATCTATTTATTTGTCTAACTGTGGAAACAGAGGAAAATAGAGACAGACTCATTTAAGGAATTGTCTCATGTGATTGTGGGGAGAGGTCTGAATCCTGTAGGTAAGCAGACAGGCTGGAAATTCAGGTAAGAGTTGATGTCAAAGTTTTGAGCCTGAATTCCACAGGCAGCAGGCTGGAAACTCAGGCAAGGTTTCTGTGTCGCAGTCTTGAAAAGAATTCCTTCTTCAGGAAACCTGCATCTTTGACTGATCAGATGAAGCCCAGCCATACTGTGAAGGGTAATTTGCTTTACCGGGAGTCTACAGATTTAAATGAAAATCACATCTAAAAATTACCTTCACAGCAACAGCTGGACTGGTGTTTGACCAAACAACTAGAAGGCTGAATGAAGCCTACCTTCTCTACCCACAGTATCAGCCTTCCAGATGTTTGTCAGGTCCTCCATGGAATCTGTCTTCTTTTTCTTTCTGCTAAGTCATGTGCCCTTAGAGCTGGCCTTTTACTCACTGTGAAATCCTCCACTTTTTAACCCACTGGGCATACTCTCTTACTACTTTGGTTCTCCTCTCTGTTGTTTTGTTTACTTGATTCTTCTGAAACTTAGCATACCACATTCCCAACACATTTGCCAACCCTCCCCAATTCCATACTGTGGGCCACAAAGCAAAGTAGATGAAAGAACATAGGTGGAGTACTCAGAGTTTTGAGAACTAAAATGCAAACTAGATTAAAATTCCCTTGTGTCAAAATGGGCAGAGGACATGAATAGACACATCTCCAAAGAAGAAATTCAGATGGCCAACAGGCACATGAAAAGCTGCTCCGCATCACTAATCATCAGAGAAATGCAAATTAAAACCACAATGAGATACCACCTCACACCAGTGAGGATGGCCAACATCCAAAACACAAACAACAACAAATGTTGGTGAGGATGTGGAGAAAAGGGAACCCTCCTACACTGCTGGTGGGAATGCAAATTAGTTCAACCATTGTGGAAAGCAGTATGGAGGTTCCTCAAAAAACTCAAAATAGAAATACCATTTGACCCAGGAATCCCACTCCTAGGAATTTACCCTAAGAATGCAGCGGCCCAGTATGAAAAAGACATATGCACCCCTATGTTTATCACAGCACTATTTACAATAGCCAAGAAATGGAAGCAACCTAAGTGTCCATCAGTAGATGAATGGATAAAGAAGATGTACATGTACACAATGGAATATTATTCAGCCACAAGAAGAAAACAAATCCTACCATTTGCAACAACATGGATGGAGCTAGAGGGTATTATGCTCAGTGAAATAAGCCAAGCTGAAAAAGACAAGTATCAAATGATTTCACTCATATGTGGAGTATAAGAACAAAGAAAAAAACTGAAGGAACAAAACAGCAGCAGGCTCACAGAACCCAAGAACGGACTAATAGTTACCAAAGGGAAAGGGGCTGGGGAAGATGGGTGGGAAGTCAGGGGTAAGGGGGAAAAAGGGGCATTATGATTAGCAGATGTAATGTTGGGGGGGCACGGGGAGGGCTGTACAACCCAGAGAAGACAAGTAGTGATTCTATAGCATCTCACTACACTGATGGACCGTGACTGTAATGGAGTTGGTGGGGGGGACCTGATGAAGAGGGTAGTTTAATAACCATAATATTACACATGTAATTGTAGATTAATGATACCAAAATAAATTATTAAAAAAATTTCCTTGTATCATTTTCAGTAGTGTTGTGTTCACGTTCCAAGGGAGCATTATGTTCAGATGAAAATGCTGAGCATGTTATTTACTGTTGCAGAGGTAAGCTATTTTGTAGGAGTGAGTAAGTCTGAACTCCTTTCGGAACTTGTAGAACAGATATTAAGAAATCAAGTAAGATCATATATTTGAAAGCCCTTTGAAAAGAATAAGAAGGCTTTTGAAATATTGGTTATTTAACCTAATTTGGCTCTTCTTTGAATTCTCCTCTTTCCTACTAGGTACATCGTCTGCCCCCAATTAAATAGAAGTTATTTGTGGACAGAAACTGCTTCTTATGTAAGAGGCCTGTAGTGTAATGATTAAGAGCTCAGATTTCCAGGGTCAAACTGCCTGAACTGAAGCCCATCCTAGGTCTGTCAATTACTAGATATACGACCTTGGACAAGCGACTTATTTTCTTACTGCTTCAGTGTCCTCATTTTTAAAATCGTCATAAAATAATATCTATCATATAGACCTGTGGTGAAGATCAAATGAAATACTTTGCTTGAAATACTATTATTATTCTAGGTCTCCCATTCACAAGAACTTTCTGTCAATATTAGTACTTGGTCTACATTTTATATTGACTCTGTTGACATGGTTTAAATTGTTTTGACCTTTGTACCAAAGCATCCAAACTCTGACCCTGTCAAAATCAGCCCTTAGTACAAGGAAACCTGGGAAATGTGGGTCTTTAAAGGATACTCAGTATTAGAGATTGAAAATGAAAGCAATTAGTTCTCAAAGTTATTGAGAAGGTTCAATTAAGAAAGTACAGATTCCACAGTGCAACAATAGTTCCTTCCTAATGACAGAGCAAACCTACCTGACGTCTCTAGACTTCTTTCTGCATCTGAGATGATGGGTATTGAAATTCAAATGCAAATGTAACAGCCAAAACTGCTTAGATAAAATACTTTTTAGTATATTTTTGAAAGCATTATCATTCGGATTACCGAAATGACAAGTACTCTTTCTGTGTTTTTTTTGAGGAATAGTTTGTATGCATTTTTAAAAACATGTTTATTGAGAAATAATTCCAATATAAAATTCATCTATTTAGAATGTAGATTTCAGTAGATTTTTATATATTAACAGACTTATGCAACCATCTTAGCTAATTTCAGAACACTGGCACCACACCAAGAAGAAACTCCATAGCAGTCTCTCCCACCCTTCCTCCCTAAACCTGAAAAACCACTAATCTTTCTTTATCTATGGATTTGTCTATTCCAGACATTTCATATAAATGGAGAGATATAATATGTGGTCTTTTAGTTTCCTTCATGAGCTTAGCATGATTAGTTTTCAAGGTTCACCGATGTTATACCATACATCAGTACTTCATCCCTTGTTATTACTGAATAACAATTTATTGTATGGATATACCAGGTTTGTTAATATGCTCATCAGCTGATGGAAATTAAAGTTCTTTACATTATTTGACCATCAAGAATACAGCTCCTATAGTCACTTTACATATTTATGTGTGTGTGGACATGTTTTAATTTCTTTTGGATATGTACCTGGGAGTGGAATTTTTTTATAGTTATTTTTTTATTTTGCTATTATTAATGTACAATAACATGAGCAACATATGGTTACTAAACTCCCCCTATTATCAAGTCCCCACCACATACCCCATGACAGTCACCATCCATCAGCATAGTAAGATGTTATAGAATCACTACTTGTCTTCTCTGTGTTATACTGCCTTCCCCTTATCCCCCCGCCCCACTACATGTGTGTGCTAATTGTAATAGCCCTTATTCCCCCTTATCCCTCCCTTCCCACCCATCTTCCCCAGTCCCTTTCCCTTTGGTAAATGTTAGTCGATTCTTGGGTTCTGTGAGTCTGCTGCTGTTTTGTTCCTTCAGTTTTTTCTTTGTTTTTATGCTCCACAGATGAGTGAAATTATTTGATACTTGTCTTTCTCTGCCTGGCTTATTTCACTGAGCATAATACCCTTTAGCTTGATCCATGTTGTTGCAAATGGTAGGATTTGTTTTCTTCTTACAGCTGAATAATATTCCATTGTGTATATGTACCACATCTTCTTTATCCATTCATCTACTGATGGATACTTAGGTTGCTTCCATTTCTTGACTATTATAAATAGTTCTGCAATAAACATAGGGGTGCATATGTCTTTTTCAAACTGGGCTGCTGCATTCCTGGGGTAAATTTCTAGGAGTGGAATTCCTGGGTCAAATGATATTTCTATTTTGAGTTATTTATTTATTTTAAATAATGTATTTTGGTATCATTAATCAACAATTACATGTGCAATATTATGGTTATTAAACTATCCCCTTCATCAGGTCCCCCCTACCAACCCCATTACAGTCACTGTCCATCAGCATAGTGAGATGCTATAGAATCACTACTTGTCTTCTCTGAGTTGTACTGCCCTCCCCGTGCCCCCCCAACATTACATCTGCTAATCGTAATGCCCCTTTTTCCCTCTTATCCCTCCCTTCCCGCCCATTTTCCCCAGTCCCTTTCCCTTTGGTAACTATTAGTCCGTTCTTGGGTTCTGTGAGTCTGCTGCTGTTTTGTTCCTTCAGTTTTTTTCTTTGTTCTTATACTCCACATATGAGTGAAATCATTTGATACTTGTCTTTTTCGGCTTGGCTTATTTCACTGAGCATAATACCCTCTAGCTCCATCCATGTTGTTGGAAATGGTAGGATTTGTTTTCTTCTTATGGCTGAATAATATTCCATTGTGTATATGTACCACATCTTCTTTATCCATTCATCTACTGATGGACACTTAGGTTGCTTCCATTTCTTGGCTATTGTAAATAGTGCTGCGATAAACATAGGGGTGCATCTGTCTTTTTGAAACTGCACTGCTGCAGTCTTAGGGTAAATTCCTAGGAGTGTAATTCCTGGGTCAAAAGGTATTTCTATTTTGAGTTTTTTGAGGAACCTCCGTACTGCTTTCCACAATGGTTGAACTAATCTACATTCCCACCAGCAGTGTAGGAGGGTTCCCTTTCTCCACATCCTCACCAACATTTGCTGTCATTTGCCTTTTGGATGTTGTTCATCCTAACTGGTGTGAGGTGGTATCTCATTGTGGTTTTAATTTGCACTTCTCTGATGATTAGCGATGTGGAGCATCTTTTCATGTGCCTGTTGGCCATCTGAATTTCTTCTTTAGAGAAATGTCTATTCCTGTCCTGTGCCCATTTCTTAATTGGATTATTTGCTTTTTGTTTGTTAAGATGCGTGAGTTCTTTATATATTTTGGATGTCAAGCCCTTATCAGATACGTCATTTATGAATATATTCTCCAATACTGTAGGATGTCTTTTTGTTCTACTGATGGCGTCCTTTGCTGTACAGAAGCTTTTCAGCTTGATATAGTCCCACTTGTTCATTTTTGCTTTTGTTTCCCTTGCTCGGGGAGACATGTTCATGAAGAAGTCACTCATGTTTATGTCCAACAGATTTTTGCCTATGTTTTTTCCTAAGAATTTTATGGTTTCATGAATTACATTCAGGTCTTTGATCCACCTTGAGTTTACCTTTGTGTATGGGGCTAGAGAGTAGTCCAGTTTCATTCTCTTACATGTAGCTGTCCAGTTTTTCCAACATCAGCTGCTGAAGAGGCTGTCATGTCCCTATTGTATATCCAAGGCTCCTTTATCAAATATTAATTGACTGTATATGCTTGTGTTAAAGTTTGGATTTTCTATTCTGTTCCACTGGTCTGTGGGTCTGTTTTTGTGCCAATACCAAATTGTCTTGATTACCGTGGCTTTGTAGTAGACCTTGAAGTCAGGGAGCGTAATTCACCCTGTTTTATTCCTCCTTCTCAGGATTGCTTTGGCTATTCGGGGTCTTTTGTGATTCCATATGAATTTTAGAATTATTTGTTCCAGTTCATTGAAGAAAGCTGTTGGTAGTTTGATAGGGATTGCGTTGAATCTGTAGATTGCTTTAGGTAGTATAGCCATTTTGACAATATTTATTCTTCCTAGCCAAGAGCATGGGATGCATTTGCATTTGTTAGTGTCCTCTTTAATTTCTCTTAGGAGTGTCTTGTAGTTTTCAGAGTACAGGTTTTTCACTTCCTTCATTAGGTTTATTCCTAGGTATTTTATTCTTTTTGATGCAATTGTGAATGGAATTGTTTTTCTGATTTCTCTTTCTGTTAGTTCATCGTTAGTGTATAGGAAAGCCACAGATTTCTGTGTGTTAATTTTATATCCTGCCACTTTGCTGAATTCAGATATTAGTTCTAGTAGTTTTGGAGTGGAGTCTTTAGGGTTTTTAATGTACAATATCATGTCATCTGCAAACAGTGACAATTTGACTTCTTTTACAATCTGGATGCCTTGCATTTCTTTATTTTGTCTTATTGCCATGGCTAGGACCTCCAGTACTGTGTTGAATAACAGTGGATAGAGTGGGCATCCCTGTCTTGTTCCCGATCTTAGATGAAAAGCTTTCAGCTTCTCGCTAAGTATGATGTTAGCTGTGGGTTTGTCATATATAGCCTTTATGATGTTGAGGTACTTGCCGTCTATACCCATTTTGTTGCGAGTTTTAATGATGAATGGATGCTGAATTTTGTCAAATGCTTTTTCAGCATCTATTGAGATGATCATGTGGTTTTTGTTCTTCTTTTTGTTGATATGGTGGATGATGTTGATGGATTTCCGAATGTTGTACCATCCTTGCATCCCTGGGATGAATCCCACTTGATCATGGTGTATGGTCCTCTTGATGTATTTTTGAATTCGGTGTGGTAATATTTTGTTGAGTATTTTTGCATCTATGTTCATCAGGGATATTGGTGTGTAATTTTCTTTTTTGTTGAGGTTTTTGCCCAGTTTTGGTATTAGAGAGATGCTGGCTTCATAGAATGTGTTTGGAAGTATTCCCTCCTCTTCTGTTTTTCGGAAAACTTTAAGGAGAATGGGTGTTATTTCTTCTCTATATGTCTGGTAGAATTCAGAGGTGAGTCCATCAGGTCCAGGGGTTTTGTTCATGGGTGGTTTTTTGACGACCACTTCAGTTTCATTGCTTGTGATTGGTCTGTTTAGTCTTTCTGTTTCTTGTTTGGTCATTTTTGGAAGGTTGTATTTTTCTAAGAAGTTGTTCATTTCTTCTATGTTTTCCAGCTTGTTAGCATATAGATTCTCATAATATTCTCTTATAATTCTTTGTATTTCTGTGGGGTCCATTGTTATTTTTCCTTTCTTATTTATGATTCTGTTTATGTGTGTCGATTCTCTTTTTCTCTTAATGAGTCTGGCTAGGTGTTTATCTATTTTGTTTATTTTTTCAAAGAACCACCTCTTGGTTTCATTGATTTTTTTCTATTTTTTTATTCTTCTCAATTTTATTTATATCTTCTCTTATCTTTATTATGACCCTACTTCTGGTGACTTTGGCCTTCATTTGTTCTTCTTTTTCTAAGTTCAGTAATTGTGTCTTTAGACTATTCATTTGGGATTGTTCTTCCTTCTTTAAATAGGCCTGGATTGCAATATACTTTCCTCTTAGAACTGCCTTTGCTGCGTCCCACAGAAGTTGTGGCTGTGTTGTTGTCATTAGTCTCCACATATTCTTTTATTTCTGTTTAGATTTGGTGGTTAACCCATTGATTAATTAGGAGGATTTTGTTAAGTCTCCATGTATTTGGGAGCCTTTTTGATTTCTTTCTAAAATTTATTTCTAGTTTTATACCTTGGTTATCTGAGAAGTTGGTTGGTAGGATTTCAGTATTTTTGAATTTACTGAGGTTCTTTTTGTGGCCTATTATGTGGTCTATTCTGGAAAATATTCCATGTGCACTTGAGAAGAATGTGTATCCTGCTGCTTTTGGGTGCATATTTCTGTAGATGTCTGTTAGGTCCATGTGTTCTAATGCGTTGTTCAGTGCCTCTGTGTCTCTACTTATTCTCTGTCTGGTTGACCTGTCCTTTGGAGTGAGTCGTGTGTTGAAGTCTCCTAAAATGAATGCATTGCTATTTCCTCCTTTAATTCTGTTAGCATTTGTTTCACATATGCTGGCGCTCCTGTGTTGGGTGCATATATATTTATAATGGTTATATCTTCTTGTTGGACTGACCCCTTTATCATTATGTAATGTCCTTCTTTATCTCTTGCTACTTCCTTCGTTTTGAAGTCTGTTTTGTCTGATACAAGTACTGCCACACCTGCTTTTTTCTCCTTGTTGTTTGCATGAAATATCTTTTTCCATCCCTTCACTTTTAGTCTGTGTATATCTTTGAGTTTGAGGTGAGTCTCTTGTAAGCAGCATATAGATGGGTCTTGTCTTTTAATCCATTCTGTTACTCTGTGTCTTTTGATTGGTGCTTTCAGTCCATTTGCATTTAGGGTGATTATCGATAGATATGTACTTGTTGCCACTGCTGGCTTTTGATCCATGGTTACCAAAGGTTCAAGGGTTGCTTCTTTATTATCTAACAATCTAACTTAACTTTCTTGTTAAGATATTGTAAACACTGTCTGATGTTTCTTTATTTCTCTCCCTTCTTATTCTTTCTCCTCCATTCTTTCTTTACTAGGTGTTTTATTCTTTGCCCTTAGTTAGTATTTGGATGATTTGCTTTCTTTGCTATGATTTTATTTTCTCTGGTGACATCTTTTTAGCCATAGGCGTGCTTCCTTCTAGAGCTGTCCGTTTAAGATATCGTGTAATGGTGGCTTATGAGAGGAAACTCTCTCAACTTTCGTTTGTCTGGAAATTGTTCAATCCCTCCATCATATTTAAATGATAATCGTGCTGGATACAATATTCTTGGTTCGAGGCCCTTCTGTTTCATTACATTAAATATATCATGCCATTGTCTTCTTCCCTGTAAGGTTTCTGTTGAGAAGTCTGATGGGTTTTCCTTTGTAGGTGATCTTTTTTCTCTCTCTAGCTGCCTTTAATACTCTGTCTTTATCTTTGATCTTTGCCATTTTAATTATTATGTGTCTTGGTGTTGTCTTCCTTGGGCCCCTTGTGTTGGGAGATCTGTGGGCTTCCATGGACTGCGAGACTATTTCCTTCCGCAGCGTGGGAAAGTTTTCAACAATTAGTTCTTCACAGACACTTTCTAACCCTTTTTCTCTCTCTTCTTCCTCTGGTACTGCTATGATGCGAATATTGTTCTGTTTGGATTGGTCACACAGTTTTGTTAATATTCTTTCATTCTTAGAGATCCTTTTATCTCTCTCTGCCTCAGCTTGTCTGTATTCCTGTTCTCTGATTTCTATTCCATTAACAGTCTCTTGCATCTCATCCATTCTGCTGTTAAGCCCGTTGATCGCTTGTCTGATTTCTGCATTGTCTTTCCTCACTTCCCTCTGTTCCTACCTCATCAGGTCTTGCACATTTCTCTGTACATCCATCAGCATGGTTATGACTTTTATTCTGAATTCCTTTTCAGGAAGACTGTGCATTTCCATCCCTTCAGACTCCCTCTCTGGGGTTGTCTGTTTGATCTTAGTCTGGACCATATTCCTCTGTCTTTTCTTGGCTATAGAAATGGTCACTGGTAGTTGCCATGTAGGTCAGCTGGGTTCTTCAGGACTTTAAAAAGAAAAAAAAAGAAGAAGAAGAAAGGAAAGAATGGAAAAGAAAAAAGAAAGAGAAGAAAAAATTAAAACCCAACCCAACCAAAAGAAAACAAAACAAAAAAAAGAAAAGAAAAAATAAACACCCACTGGACGTAGAATCTGTGGCGATGGTGTAGGTGGCGCTCTTGCTCCACTATTCTGCAGCTGTGGCTGTGGTGCTCCGCATGGCCTTTATAGCTCTGGCCAGGGTGGGAACAAATGGGAGGCTGTTGATCTCTGTGAGAAGTCTAAGTGCGGCCACCCTTTCCCAGTCGCCAGCTATGGGGTCCGAAACTCCCAGGACTCCCAGCCTGCTGGGCTGAGTGTGCTGGGGTGATCCGGCTCCTGTGCATGGGCCCTGTCTCTTTAAGACCACTGAAAAAAGCACGCGCTCTTCTTTTTTTTTTTCTTCCTTCCCGGAAGCTGGCTGCAACATGCGGGCGCGTTCCCCGCTGAGATCCTGCACCTTCTGTCTGCAATCTCCACTACACCACGCGATGTCTGTCAGCGCTCCCCGCGCAGATCACCGGGGCTGGCTACTTCGCGGGCCTGTACTTCTACTCCCTCCCGGCTCTGAATCCTCTCCTCCCGCAAGTGTGCTGGGGTGGGTGAGTGCTCAGGTCACACTGGGTCGCGGCTCTGTATCTTACCCTCCTTGCGGGGTTCCGTTTCCTCTCAGGTATAGCTGCACGCTGTGCGCTTTCCTGTGTATTCTGCTCTCTTTTAGAAATAGTTGTATTTTCTGTATTTTCATAGATACATATAGTTTTGGGGGGATATTTCTGCCACCCTGCTCATGCTGCAATCTTCCCATAAGTCCTCCTATTTTGAGTTTTTTGAGGAACCTCCATACTGCTTTCCACAATGGTTGAACTAATTTACATTCCCACCAGCAGTGTTGGAGGGTTCCCCTTTCTCCACATCCTCGCCAACATTTGTTGTTTTTCTTTTGGATGGTGGCCATCCTAACTGGTGTGAGGTGATATCTCACTGTGATTTTAATTTGCATTTATCTGATAACTAATGATGTGGAGCATCTTTTCGGGTGGCTGTTGGCCATCTGAATTTCTTCTTTGGAGAAGTGTCTGTTCAGCTCCTCTGCCCATTTTTTAATTGGCTTATTTGCTTTTTCTTTGTTGAGGTGTGGGAGCTCTTTATATATTTTGGATGTCAACCCCTTATTGGATATATCATTTATGAATATATTCTCCCATGCCATAGGATGTCTTTTTGTTCTAATGATGGTGTCCTTTGCTGTACAGAAGCTTTTTAGTTTAATATAGTCCCACTTGTTCATTTTTGTTTTTGTTTTTGTTTTCCTTGCCCGGGGAGGTATGTTCATGAAGAATTTTCTCATGTTTATGTCCAAGAGATTTTTGTCTATGTTTTTTTCTAAGAGTTTCATGGTTTCATGACTTACATTTAGGTCTTTGATCCATTTTGAGTTTACTTTTGTGTATAGGATTAGACAATAATCCAGTTTCATTCTCTTACATGTAGCTGTCCAGTTTTGCCAACACCAGGTGTTGAATAGGCTGTCATTTCCCCATTGTATATCCATGGCTCCTTTATCATATATTAATTGACCACATGTGCTTGGTTTTATCTCTGGGCTCTCTAGTCCGTTCCCTTAGTCTATGGGTCTCTTCTTGTGGAAGTACCAAATTGTCTTGATTCCTTTGGCTTTGTAGTAGAGCTTGAAGTCAGGGAGCATAATTTCCCCCATTTTATTCTTCCTTCTCAGGATTGCTTTGGCTATTCGGTGTCTTTTGTGATTCCATATGAATTTTAGAACTCTTTACTCTAGTTCATTGAAGAATGCTGTTGGTATTTTGATAGGGATTGCATTGAATCTATAGATTGCTTTAGGCGGGATGGCCATTTTGGCAATATTAATTCTTCCTATCTGTGAGCATGGGATGTGTTTCCATTTATTGGTATCTTCTTTAATTTCTCTAATGACTGTCTTGTAGTTTTCAGAGTATAGGTCTTTCACTTCCTTGGTTAGGTTTATTCCTAGGTATTTTATTCTTATGGGTGCAATTGTGAATGGAATTGTTTTCCTGATTTCTCTTTCTGCTAGTTCACCATTAGTGTATAGAAATACAACAGATTTCTGTGTGTTAATTTTTTATCCTGCAACTTTACTGAATTCAGATATTAGATATACTAGTTTTGGAGTGGATTCTTTAGGGTTTTTTGGTTGTGGAATTTATATGCACTTTTCAACCAGTGTTAGGGTGACTACTGAATTATTTTTGTACAGGAGTAAACTCAAGTAGCTTTCTGCTACACAGAAATATCAGTGCAGAAAGCAGTGTCTTACTATTAGGTATGTTACAAGATGTTTTCAAATAGTTGTCTCAGTTGTTGCCATCATTGTGTTCTGCAGAAGCAAGGAAAGATGATTCTCATTTTACAGATAAGGAAAGGGACTGTGCTGAGAAACCTAGCTTAAAGAATATAGTCAAATGGGAGAGAAAGGACAGCCCTTATTCCTGCATTCTTAAGAAAAAGAATGGTAATAAAGATATCATTTTAAGATCAGGTTAGTATTTAGAAAGTACATTTTTCTTTTTTATGGATGAATGTCGAACTTACTTTCTATGCTCTGATATTTGGGCTGCTGGGTAAAATTACAAAATAATATGCTTTTGTACCACATTGAGGTTTTCAACTTCAGTTGGCCCTCAGAACTACTTTGCCAAGAGTATTTGTGTTTTTGGTCAGTCTCTACTCTGAGGATGTCACAGGCTGTCAGGAGCAATGGAGACATCATATGTGATTTCTTCAGCTGGATCTCAAGCCTTTTAGTGGAAAAAATGCTTCATATATTTTTCACCTGTGATGTTTACTAGAGTGACTTGTACAGTGAGGGTGTTCAGTAGGTATTTTCTAATGAGGATTATTATAACATACTACCTTCCTACTCACAGTATAAAGGGACCATAATCAACCCTTTAGCAAGAAGACTTCTGTTTGTACTTACTAGGAATTTTGTATAGATGATGTTTTGACTGTTTATTTTAGTATGCTGAAATAATTAGAAAAGTATTTATATATTTTATATTTTATTATATAGAGAGCTGAAAATGAAAAGGGCAGGTGTAATCATTCCCCTGACTTTTCTATCTGTGTTACATACTCTGCATCTTCAGGTTTTTATTTGTTCTGAAAGATGAGTTGAATATGAGATGAGACAGACATAAAAATGGTTAAAAAGGAAGTTGAAAACAAGTGAAGTACCCAGCCTAGCTGGCCAGTTTTATTTCATATTACCTTATTTGACTCATGGCCTAGTACTTTTATCCTTGAGACTGACTAAATCATAACAGACAGGATTAGGCATTTCCGTCACCAGTCCCAATCCACCTAGATGCAGCTTTAGAAATATATTTACACATATCAGCTTATAAGAGATTAATTTTATATGCCAAGTTCTGTGTACATGGAAGCATTAATGTCAAAGGACTCTAGGATGGCTTTGACAGAAATGATAAATATATACAGTATAGCAAACATGTTGCTCTTGAACCAACCAATATATTTTGATGAGTTATCATTGGCAATTATTTTGGCAGCTCAAGTCACTTACAGACAAAATTTATACTGTAGAATTGTATAGTGTAGAACATACAAGCTTCTTGCAAAGTCTTTTAGTCTGGATGTCATGTGCATATGATAATAAGTAAGTTAATTCGTTCATTTTCAGGTGAAGTAATAAGCCTTCAGATTTAACTCATAAACACAACATACTGATTCCATGGTCCTACAAATAAAAATGGAACCATTTCCAATAACGTCACATAATTTAATGGTTGGATATTATAGTTCCCAGGCATCTCCACACTCTATGGCAATAAGAACTGGAAAATTCAAAGCACTCAAGCTTCCATCCTAACACACAAATAAGAGAGAGGTATTTTAATGGCTAATTTATGAAAGTGAGTTATAATTTTATCAGAGAGAAAAAGACAGGCAATAATGTCTGACCATGTTACAAGAGTATTTTAGTACTAATCAGTTTAATTCACTTCACAAGGAAGATACAATTGGCTTTACTTTCCAATTACTTACATGAAATTCATTATTTGCCTGGAAAGCACTGCATTACTACTGTCAACTTTTTTATATTGCAAAGGTCTCCAACTATGTAAGCTTATGAACTTATCTTATGAAAGCCCTGATATGCCCACATAATCATTTGGTTGACACAAAAGAGTTCAGCCTGAAAAATACAACCAGAGTTCACTCTTCACAGAACAAGATTTCTAATCATGGGACACTGCACATTTCATAAGCTGCTTTGAGTAACATGGCCTTTCGAGTGTCTTTTCTCCCAGATAGTGCTAATAAAATGATCTAAGATATAGCCAAATGCTCCTGACATGGCAGACTATTTATGTGGCTGGAGAAGCTTCTGTTTCTGGTGGAGGTCACAGGGGTGTGCTAGGCAATTATTGGATAAAGAGATAGAAGTTTCTTTTCACAGAGGGAATGTGCTATAAGACGAAGACTGTAGCCTCTGTTTTATTAGCTCTGTACATGTAAAAGGAACATAAATTAATTAGCCCATATAGTGAGATTTTTGATAATAGCTGGGCATAAATAAGAAAATAAAAGGAAATAAGATGGAACAAAGGCATGGGGTTGGGGAGGAGAAAGCCTGTGTTTTCTGAAATGGAAAAAAAGAAAGGTAGGGCATGTGCTGATCTTCCTAAGTCCCCTGGACTTGGCCTGCAAGGCCCAAATTTTATTCCTAATGAAGTGAATATATATGACACTAGATTTGGGAGGGGGATTTCAGGAGTCAGAACTGAGCATGGAAGAGGATGAGACTGCCTATGAACTGCTGAGCCTAGAGCCAAGAGAGATGTAAAAGGCAGCAGCCATGGATCAAAGCCAAAACCAGGAGCCAACCCTTAAATCCAAATGAATGCTTATTCATTTAAAAGGGCCATGCTCAGAAGGAAAACCGAAGTCACCAAGGGTAAACAAGTAGGTGCAGAAGAGAATTTTAAGAGGCAGAGCCTGAGGGAGTTCCAAAAGAGATGGAATGTAGCTTCTTGCGTGCCCTGTTAGGGCTGGGAAGCAGAGGCTAGGAAGGGCACAGAACACTCAAATGTAGGAAGAAAAAAATGATCATTGGCTTCTAAGGAGATCCTGGTCTCTGGAGAGATCTTAGTGGGTTGAATCATTTTATGTGAATAAAATATCTAGGAAGAAACCTAGAAACTATAAGGTTGGTTTCTGTGAGGAAGGGGACTGTGTGACAACAGCTCTGGGCACCAGGGAGACTTGTCACTGTGTTCTATTTTATGTTATTTAATATTCTGAGCTATATAATATAACGAAAGACGTGTCACTTAAAATTTTAAGAGGGAGTAAATAAAATAAAAAAGTTTGAAAAGAGCTCTTTCTTCAGACAGGAAGGAGAGGTAAGTGAAAAGGGAACAGAACAGAAGAGAGATCAAATGTTAAGGGGAAATAAGAAACATAAAATTTTCTTCTTGGTGTGTTTTTAGTTGGAAAACTCCTAAGTGCTTCTAAAGCAAGCAACTATGGGCCATCTTTGCTCTTGCCATCGTGGAACTCCTGGTACTGAGTTAAGAAGAGAGATGTCAAAATGTATCAATGTCCCGATTCCTTTAGATGAGTCTCATTTTATTAAAAATTTCATACACATGTGAAAATTACATATAAAGAGCCTTCTGGTCACTTAGTAGTACACTTATTCATATTAAATCACTATCACTTTATTATAAAACATCTCTAATCGCATACTGATGCATTTTTACTAAATACTGAAATCACACCAAATCCTGAAAGCCACTATTTACTAGAAATATATGATCCAACCCAGACAGCACATAATAGAGGCACACACATGAAATAATTATTGGTGTAATAATTTGTATAAGACAAAGAGTGAATATATACTGATTAGTCATTAAGTAGAGAAGGTTTAAACATGGCAGATCTTGGAGGCATCATGGGAAACCCACCTCTCTCCAGTAACGATGAAAAGGTTCCTTGGAGAAAAGAAATTGCTATTGGGTAAGCAAATAAAGAGGAGAGGGCTATGATTGTAACAGCTGAGAACATGCAGAGATGAGAATGGGAACACTGGATAGAGCCCAACTAAATAAAGTTGTAGGAGAAATGAATTATCCTGAGGATGAAAAGTAGGAGAGAGTCATCCTAGCAAAGACATGGGAGAAGAGGCCGGAGGAGGGAGCAGGATATGATACACATCATGTTCAGAATATTAAGCTGAATAGCAGTTGCAAATGGTAAGACTAAAAGAGGATGTTGGCAGCAGCATGAGAATGGGATAGGGAAGCAGGGGAAGCCAGACTTTCAATAAAAATTGTTCAATAGTGTCAAGGCTATATAAGGACCAAGAAAAATAAGGACCTAGAAGAGTCTTTTCATTTACCAACCACCTGGTGGTTGAAGACCTTCAGAAGAACAGTCAGGCAGGGTGGAGCAAGAGCAGACATCTGTGATTTGCAGGCTGAATGAGGGCTGAAGTGGATACATTGAGTGTAGACAAAGCTTTTTTTAATAATTTATTTTAGTATCATTAATCTACAATTACATGTGCAATATTATGGTGATTAAATAACCCCCTTCATTAGATCCCCCGCACCACCATTACAGTCACTGTACATCAGCATAGTGAGATGCTATAGAGCCACTACTTGTCTTCTCTGAGTTGTACAGCCCTCCCTGTGCCCCTCCCAACATTACATCTGCTAATCGTAATGCCTCTTTTCCCCCCTTGTCCCTTCCTTCCGAACCATTTTCCCCAGTCCCTTTCCCTTTGGTAACTATTAGTCCTTTCTTGGGTTCTGTGAGTCTGCTGCTGTTTTGTTCCTTCAGTTTTTTTTTCTTTGTTCTTATACTCCACATATGAGTGAAATCATTTGGTACTTGTCTTTTTCGGCTTGGTTTATTTCACTGAGCATAATACGCTCTAGCTCCATCCATGCTGTTGCAAATGGTAGGATTTGTTTTCTTCTTATGGCTGAATAATATTCCATTGTGTATATGTACCACCTCCTCTTTATTCATTCACCTACTGATGGACACTTAGGTTG
This sequence comes from Smutsia gigantea, assembly GCA_032199065.1. Lineage (NCBI taxonomy): Eukaryota > Metazoa > Chordata > Mammalia > Pholidota > Manidae > Smutsia > Smutsia gigantea. The sequence continues at coordinate 129,795 of JAVSCE010006934.1, read as the reverse complement.
CTTCCATTTCTTGGCTATTGTAAATAGTGCTGCGATAAACATAGGGGTGCATATGTCTTTTTCAAACTGTGCTGCTGCATCCTTAGGGTAAATTCCTAGGAGTGGGACTCCTGGGTCAAATAGTATTTCTATTTTGAGATTTTTGAGGAACCTCCATACTGCTTTCCACAATGGTTAAACTAATTTGCAGTCCCACCAGCAGTGTAGGAGGGTTCCCTTTTCTCCACATCCTCACCAACATGTGTTGTTTTTTGTGTTTTGGATGTTGGCCATCCTCACTGTTGTGAGGTGATATCTCATTGTGGTTTTAATCTGCATTTCTCTGATGATTAGTGACGTGGAGCAAGTTTTCATGTGCCTGTTGGCCATCTGAATTTCTTCTTTGGAGAAGTGTCAATTCATGTCCGCTGCCCATTTCTTAATTGGATTATTTACTTTATGTTTGTTGAGATGCGTGAGTTCTTTATATATTTTGAATGTCAACCCCTTATTGGATATGTCATTTATGAATATATTCTCCCATACTGTAGGATGTCTTTTTGTTCTACTGATGGTGTCCTTTGCTGTACAGAAGCTTTTCAGCTTGATATAGTCCCACTTGTTCATTTTTGCTTTTGTTTCCCTTGCCCAGGGAGATATGTTCATGAAGAAGTTGCTCATGTTTATGTCCAAGAGATTTTGCCTATGTTTTTTTCTAAGAGTTTTATGGTTTCATGACTTACATTCAGGTCTTTAATCCATTTTGAGTTGACTTTTGTGTATGGGGCTAGACAGTAGTCCAGTTTCATTCTCTTACATGTAACTGTCCAGCTTTGCCAACACCAGCTGCTGAAGAGGCTGTCATCTCCCCATTGTATTTCCAAGGCTCCTTTATCAAATATTAATTGACTGTATATATTTGTGTTAATGTTTGGATTTTCTATTCTGTTCCACTGTTCTGTAGGTCTGTTTTTGTGCCAATACCAAATTGTCTTGATTACTGTGGCTTTGTAGTAGAGCTTGAAGTCAGGGAGCGTCATTAACCCTGTTTTATTCCTCCTTCTCAGGATTGCTTTGGCTATTCGGGGTCTTTTGTGGTTCCGTATGAATTTTAGAATTATTTGTTCCAGTTCATGGAAGAAAGCTGTTGGTAGTTTGATAGGGATTGTGTTGAATCTGTAGATTGCCTTAAGTAGTATAGCCATTTTGGCAATATTTATTCTTCCTAGCCAAGAGCATGGGATGCATTTCCATTTGTTACTGTCCTCTTTAATTTCTCTTAGGAGTGTCTTGTAGTTTTCAGAGTACAGGTCTTTCACTTCCTTCATTAGGTTTATTCCTAGGTATTTTATTCTTTTTGATGCAATTGTGAATGGAATTGTTTTTCTGATTTCTCTTTCTTAGTTCATCGTTAGTGTATAGGAAAGCAACAGATTTCTGTGTGTTAATTTTGTATCCTGCCACTTTACCGAATTCAGATATTAGTTCTAGTAGTTTAGGAGTGGAGTCTTTAGGGTTTTTAATGTACAATATCATGTCATCTCCAACAGTGACAATTTGACTTCTTCTTTACCAATCTGGATGCCTTGTATGTCTTTGTTTTGTCTTATTGCTGTGGCTAGGCCCTCCAGTACCATGTTGAATAACAGTGGAGAGAGTGGGCATCCCTGTCTTGTTCCCGATCTTAGATGAAAAGCTTTCAGCTTCTCGCTGTTAAGTATGATGTTAGCTGTGGGTTTGTCATATATAGCCTTTATGATGTTGAGGTACTTGCCGTCTATACCCATTTTGTTGCGAGTTTTAATGATGAATGGATGCTGAATTTTGTCAAATGCTTTTTCAGCATCTATTGAGATGATCATGTGGTTTTTGTTCTTCTTTTTGTTGATGTGGTGGATGATGTTGATGGATTTTCGAATGTTGTACCATCCTTGCATCCCTGGGATGAATCCCACTTGATCATGGTGTATGATCCTCTTGATGTATTTTTGAATTTGGTTTGCTAATATTTTGTTGGGTGTTTTTGTATCTAAGTTCATCAGGGATATTGGTCTGTAATTTTCTTTCTTGGTGAGGTCTTTGCCCGGTTTCGGTATTAGAGTGATGCTGGCTTCATAGAATGAGTTTGGAAGTATTCCCTCCTCTTCTATTTTTTGGAAAACTAAGGAAAATGGGTGTTATTTGTTGTCTATATGTCTGGTAGAATTCAGAGGTGAATCCATCAGGTCCGGGGGTTTTGTTCTTGGGTAGCTTTTTGATTACCGATTCAATTTCGTTGCTGGTGGTTGATCTGTTTAGTTTTTCTGTTTCTTGCTTGGTCAGTTTCAGAAGGTTGTATTTTTCTAAGAAGTTGTCCGTTTCTTCTAGGTTTTTCAGCTTGTTAGCATGTAGATTCTCATAATATTCTCTTATAATTCTTTGTATTTCTGTGCGGTCTGTTATTATTTATCATTTCTCATTTATGATTCTGTTTATGTTTGTAGATTCTCTTTTTCTCTTAATGAGTCTGGCTAGGGGTTTATCTGTTTTGTTTACTTTTTCAAAGAACCAGCTCTTGGTTTCATTGATTTTTTCTATTGTTTTATTCTTCTCAATTTTATTTATTTGTTCTCTGATCTTTATTATGTCCCTCCTCCTGGTGACTTTGGGCCTCATTTGTTCTTCTTTTTCCAAGTTCAGTAATTGTGTCTTTAGACTATTCATTTAGGAATGTTCTTCCTTCTTTAAATAGGCCTGGATTGCAATATACTTTCCTCTTAGAACTGCCTTTGCTGCGTCCCACAGAAGTTGTGGCTTTGTGTTGTTGTTGTCATTAGTCTCTATATATTCTTTGATTTGTGTTTTGATTTGTTGGTTAACCCATTGATTAATTAGGAGAATGTTATTAAGTCTCCATGTATTTGTGAGCCACTTTGATTTTTTTCTAAAATTTATTTCTAGTTTTATACCTTTGTGATCTGAGAAGTTGGTTGGTAAGATTTTAGTCTTTTGGAATTTACTGATGTTCTTTTTGTGGTCTGGTATGTGGTGTATTCTGGAAAATGTTCCATGTGCACTTGAGCAGAATGTGTATCCTGCTGCTTTGGGTGCAGATTTCTGTAGATGTCTGTTAGATCCATCTGTTCTAGTGTGTTGTTCAGTGCCTCGGTGTCTTTACTTATTTTCTGTCTGGTTGATATGTCCTTTGGAGTGAGTGGTGTTCTGAAGTCACCTAAAATGAATGCATTGCTGTCTATTTCCTCCTTTAATTCTGTTAGTATTTGTTTCACATATGCCGGTGCTCCTGTGTTGGATGCATATATATTTATAATGGTTATATCCTCTTGTTGGATTGACCCCTTTATCATTATGTAATGTCCTTCTTTATCTCTTGCTGCTTTCTTCGTTTTGAAGTCTATTTTGTCTGATAGAAGTAGTGCAACACCTGCTTTTTTCTCCTTGTTTGCGTGAAGTATGTTTTTCCATCCCTTCACTTTTAGTCTGTGTATATCTTTGTGTTTGAGGTGCGTTTTTTGTCGGCAGCATATAGATGGGTCTTGCTTTTTTATCCATTCTGTTACTCTGTGTCTTTTTATTGGTGCATTCCGTCTATTTACATTTAAGGTGATTATTGATAGGTATGTACTTATTGCCATTGCTGGCTTTAGATTCGTGGTTACCAAGGGTTCAAGGGTTGCTTCTTTACTATCTAAGTATCTACCTTAACTTTCTTGTTAAGTTATTGTAAACACTGTCTGATGTTTCTTTATTTCTCTCCCTTCTTATTCTTCCTCCTCCATTCTTTCTTTACTAGGTGTTTTATTCTTTGCCTTTAGGTAGTATTTGGATGGTCTTCTTTCTTTGCTATGATTTTATTTTCTCTGGTGACATCTTTTTAGCCTTAGGAGTGCTTCCCTCTAGAACTGTTCCTTTAAGATGTCCTGTAGACATGCTGTATGTGAGGCAAATTCTTTCAGCTTTCGCTTGTCTGGAAATTGTTTAATCCCTCCGTCATAGTTAAATGATAATCATGCTGGATACAATATTCTTGGTTCGAGGCCCTTCTGTTCATTACATTAAATATATCACGCCATTCTCTTCTGGCCTTTAAGGTTTCTATTGAGCAGTCTGATGATAGTCTGATGGGTTTTCCTTTGTAGGTGATCTTTTTTCTCTCCCTAACTGCCTTTAATACTCTGTCCTTATCTTTGATCTTTGCCATTTTAATTATTATGTGTCTTGTTGTTGTCTTCCTTGTGTCCCTTGTGTTGGGAGATCTGTGGGCTTCCGTGAAGTGCGAGACCATTTCCTTCCCCAGCATGGGGATGTTTTCAGCAATTTTTTCCTCAAAGACACTTTCTATCCCTTTTTCTCTCTCTTCTTCCTCTGGTACTCCTATAATGTCAATATTGGTCCATTTGGATTGGTCACACAGTTCTTTTAATATTCTCTCATTCCTGGAGATCCTTTTATCTCTTTCTGCCTTGGCTGCTCTATATTCCTGTTCTCTGATTTCTGTTGCATTAACAGTCTCTTGCATCTTGTCCATTCTGCTGCTAAGCCCGTCGATGGCTTGTCTCATTTCTGCATTGTGTTTCCTGACTTCCCTAACTTCCTCCCTCAGCTCTTGGATATTTCTCTGTAGATCCATCAGCGTGGTTATGACTTTTATTCTGAATTCTTTTTCAGGCAAATTATGCATTTCCATCCCTTCAGACTCCCTCTCTGGTGTTGTCTGGTGGAGCTTTGTCTGTACCGTATTCCTCTGTCTTTTCATGGCGATAGAAGTGGTCTCTGGCAGGTGCCACGTATGTCAGCTGTGCTCTTTAAGACTTAAAAAAAAAGTAGGAAGAGAAAGGAAAGAGGAAAAAAAAGGAAGAGAAAGAAAAGAGAAAAGAAGTAAAAAAAAGGGGGACAAAAAAATAAAGGCTACTGGGAGTAGATTTTATATGGATGCTGTAGGTGGCACTGTTGCTCCACTATTCCGCGGCCGGTGGCTGCGCCATTCTGCTGGGCTATTTGCAGCTCTGGCCAGGGTGGTAACGAATGGGCAGCTATTGTTCTCCATGCAAAGTTTCAGTGCAGCTAGTTTTTCCCAATCGCCAGGCAAGGGGTCCGAAATTTCTCAGGACTCCCAGCGTGCTGGGCTGAATGTGCTGGGATGATTGTAAGACCGTTGAAAAAAGCGTGCACTTTCTTTTGACCCAGGAGCTGGCTGCACAGACCCGGGTGCGTTCCCTGCTCAAAACCTGCACCTTCTGCCTCTTCAATCTGCTACACCGCACGATGTGTGTCAGTCCTCCCAGTGCAGATCACCAGGGCTGGTTATTTCACAGGGTGTACTTCCACTCCCTCCCAGCTCTGAATCCTCTCCTCCCGCTGGTGCGCTGGGGTGGGAGAGTGTTTGTGTCCCGCCGGGATGTGGCTCCATATCTTACCCTCCTCGTGGGGTGCCAAGTCGTCTTAGGTGCAGATGCAGGCTGTGTGTTGTCCTGTGTATTCTGGTATCTCTTTTAGGAATACTTGTATTTGCTGTATTTTCGTAGATATATATGGGTTTGGGAGGATATTTTCGCCGTCCTGCTCACGCCGCCATCTTCCTGGAACCAAGCGAGTGTAGACAAATCTTAAAAGAATCATAATAGGAAGGAAATGAGAAGCAGGAATAGTTTAAAGTGTTAAGAGAGAGATTTTTCTTGTATGTGGGAAGACCTTGAAGGCTACATGGAAATGAATGGTAAAAGGGAGAGGTTGGTGCTATAGTAAGTTAGAAATGGCTGATGCGGTGAAGTGGCTGAACATGAAGGTTGTGAGCACAAGAGAGTCAGCATCAGATAGAGGGAAGTCATCTTCCACAGAGAAAGGAGGATAGGCTACCTTGTTAATTCATGACCTATGACCTCTCCCTCAGCACAAGCACCTTAAGTCCTATTAAGGACTTATTATTACTAAGGAGGTATTGCTACTTTCATGCATGTGTAGTCCAGGACCCTTATGGATATCTTGATATCTTGCACACTCTTGGAAACTGGCAATTCAGCTTCTGGACACAACTAAAGGATTTAAGGAGAGCTGTAGAATCAACACTTGACTTAGAGGTATAGCAGTGAAATGTTCTTCATTGAAGCCAAAGCAGACTGTCCCCATGAGTCTCACTGTGCTATGGGCCCAAGAACATAGAGAATTACTGACAAAGACTCCTAAGGCCAGGCCTGTGGGAAACTCTAAATGCTATGAAGAACATGGTCTGTATACCTGGTAAAGGATGAGGTGGATTGAATCTGCCTCCTGGGACCCATTTAGCTCTGGAAGCTCCAGAGACAATCAGCTGAAGACTCACGGCAGAGCTGTGCCTAGTGAAATGAAAGCTCCATGGGGGCAGGTACTTTGCATGTCCTCTCTGTTTCCTGGCACATATTGAAAGATGAATTGACTCAATGAAGTAAGCCCCCCTGTGGTACCAGCGCAGAAGCAGTAAAGGTGGCTATGGTGAGCTCTTGCTGGATGCGTCGCAGATGAGGGCAGAGTACCAGGCAAGTCCTGGTGTCCTGCATCTCAGGCAGCCCAACAGTAACACTGGGAAGCTCTGCAGAGGGATTGGCAGGCAGAAAAGGTCAGAGTGGCCTCAAAGGGAGCAGCAGGGGTAGTTGAGGGCTGAGAGCCTGGCAGGTGCTTAGGCACATTTGTGTCCCAGGATAGCAGTTTATTCAGGATTAGCCATGCAGAGCCTTGGTTTTCTTATCTATAAAATGAGTATAATAACACTAACTCCCTCACATTTTTGTTGTGAAGATTAAATTACATAGTGCTTAAGCGTAAAGTCTTTAGTACAGTGTATGGAAAACTCTTGGGCTTTAGACAAGATCCTCATTTCTTTCCATCCTCAGCACCTCAGACAGAGCAAGTGTCTGATCACCATGGAGCAAAAACATACAGTGTTGGGTGGAGTCTATTGGGTAGTTCCATAAGTGAATGCATGCCAGTTACTTGACCTAAAGAATAGGAGTGACAGTGAGAATAAACTCCAATGCTGTCAGCCTGAATCAATACATATCAGGAGTAATGATCCATTGACTTCTGGGTAATAAGAGAAAGTTATGATGTTGTGACTATATTATGGCTTCTTGGAATTTTTAATGCTTTCTCCATGCATTAATATAATGACAAGAAATATAAATCATTTGCTTCTGGACTGTAAGAAGCTGCAGGCTGAGGTGTTGATCATTTTATGTCAGAAAGTAATTTCTGAAAGAAAAACAACCAGAGCAGTGCTAGGACATTTACTGAAAAGTACTTTAAATTTACAACTATCCACATTAGGTGATTTGTCTCTGGAATCATTTGGATCTTGTTTGGGAAAAACATCTGTCACATTAGATGGGCAGTGTACAATAGCAGTCAAATGTGATCATTAAATGCAAATTTTAAAAAGGAAAAGTGTGCATTATTCTCACAAACATTTTTTGTGCCTAGTGTATGCCAAACTTTGTTCTAGACATATAAGCATTCATAGCGCACATTGCCTGTCCCCAAGACATTCATGTTGTAGTGGCAGACAGAGCCAAATAAACAAATAATTGGAGAGCAATATGGTGAATAGTAAGTTTAATGACAGATGACAGTTTAGGTATGATGGGAGCTCAGAGGAGTGAATCTTAACATGGACTGGAAGAACCATGGCACATAACGTCCCTGGAATGTTCAGGGTCAATAAGAATTACCTCCACATAAAGGAGAGATGGCATAAGCAAATTCATGGGTTAGAAATAGCATGGTGTTGAGATGGGGAGGAGAAGAGACAGCCAGAAGGAGTTTGAGCTTGAGTATGTTATAAGGCCAGGAGTTTTAGGAGACAAATACATAGAAGGAGGAAGAATTTAGACAAGAGTTGGACCTGTATGTTATATTGAGAAATGTGGCCTTTATCTTTTAAATTAACTCAGTGGAAGCCATGGGTAGCCCTTTAAGAGCTTTTAGTGGAGTTAACACGTGATTATACTTATTTTTATTTCATAATATAGTAGGCTAAAAGGAGGAGGGTATTTAAATGTCACTGGGGTGAAGTTGGCTGGGTGCTCAACTCAGAGGCAAATTTCCCTGTGATCATCTCTAGCCTTCTATGGCCAATGTTCCTTTTCCTTTTTGGTTTCTCTTAGAGACTACCATTGAGTGACAGCCTATGTTCCCTTTTATTTTAAAGATAGCTAGTCGTCTCTTGTGACGTGGGTATGTTTATACTACAGTCACTTTTTGAGGTTTTGCATAGTATTAAAGAAGAACATACAAAATTAACTCAATATGTTGTGGGTCGAGTTTGTTCTGGTTCTTGTCCCCCTGAAACAAAGAATTGAAAGGCAGAGACATAATAGCCAAGCAGAGTGAAAGTTCTATTTGAATACACTCCAAGGGAAGAGTGGGCCAGAGTCAAGGTAGACAAAGGCCTCCGTCCATTAGGCGGGAGGCCTTTTTATTGCATTCTGGCTAGGAGATGCCTCTTTGATTGACAAGGTGGGGTCATTTGATTGACAGGTCCATTCTATAGCCATCCCTCTCAGTACACATGACCTTTCCCATCTTGAGGTGTGATTTGGGTGGTTCTTAGTTTTGTTAGATTGCCCCTCCATTGTGATCTGGTTGGGACCAGTTTGGCCTGGTCTTGATAGGCAAGGAAGTTTCTCCCTCCAAAGCCTTTGTTGTCTTCATGTGGGACCCCCTACCTCGGCAGAGTTTGGGCAATTTTTCCCTTGAATCTTATCTTCCCCTTTTCTGGCTGCTGTGTCTTTCTACCTAACAAAAAGCCTGTTAAAAAATTCCTCCCTTTGCCAACCATGTATAATAACTTTTATTTATGTCGTTTACCAGTTTCCCTAAGCCAGAAGCAACAAATTCGCTACTCTTCAGTCCCTAACACTTTATTTGTATATCACTTACTGTAATTTATTATTATCATTTACTTATTATTATCATTTACTAAACTTCCAATTAGAGTATAAGTTTCATGAGGGAGGGTAGAATCTGATTTATCATTGTGTGTCCCAATATATCTATGACAGTTGTAGCACTAAATAAATACTAGTTCAATGAGCACAACACATAAAAATTTTCATTGTCAGGACCATTCATATTTAGCATTTGAACCATGCTTCTTCAATGTATTTCATCACCAGACCCAGATTCAGGATAGCAGGTATATCACACTCTTCTGTTTCATGTTTTTCTTCTGAACCCCCCCACAAAACAAAAAACAAAAAACAAAATCCAGTAGATTCTGAGTAGTACTAGTATCAGATATTTTTTCTCAAATTAATCAGAAGAATTAATCAGTGCCTAAGACTCTCTGGGAAATAAGCCAATATCTAAGGAATCTATAATTCTATTCATTGTAAACCATATATGAGAGAGAAATAGAGAAAAGGGGAAATATCGCTTCACATCAAAGTGGTGCTTACGGAATTGCCCAGACCTACGTGTGGTCGACTGTAATTGAATAGTTCTTCCATATCATTTCTTGCTATAAAGAACCATGTGCCATAAGTGGAGAAAAATAAAATGTTAAAAGATGCGGAAAACTGAAATATTGATACCATAAACGTCTCTGGGGAAAAGGCTGGTCATGACTGCCTGAGACCTGAAGTGACTATTGAATTGAAAGCTTTGATTTGCCTTTTCTGTCTTTCTCTTTTTTTTTCCCACTCAACAGCAGCCAGTATGACCTTTTAGGCTGGTTAATGTGCTCATTTTCCGTTGCCCTGAGGATAAAACACACAATGTCAACATGGCCTCCCAGCCTCCTTGATCCAACTTGGCCCAGGGCTCCAATTCCATTTCTCATCTTATTCATCAGACTTCAGAAAATACCATCAAAACTGCCTAAGAGTGTTCACACAGCTCTTCACTCCTTTGAAATTCTCTTCTTTTATCATCTGTATCTGGGATAATTCCTGTTGGTTCTTCAAGTCTCAGCTCAAATGTAACTTCTTGAGAGAAGGATTCCTTGACTCCTTAATCAATATGAGGTCCCCGAGTTTCTTCCTACCACATATTCCTTTATATTATTTACCAAAACTTATGATTATATATTCACTCATGCATTTAAATGTGTTTCCCCACTTGACTGAAAACTCCCTGAAGAAGAGGAACATGTTTGCTTGGTCCCAACTGAGTGAGAGGAGCGTGCAGCTAGTGACAGCTAGTAAGTATTTAACATGTTCTTTTTTGACTGAGTAAAACTTTAATAGACTTTAGATGACCATGCTGCATATTAGCAGTGCTTAACTCACCTTCCTTATGAAGATAAAAAGTTAAAATCTGGTAAAATATTGAGTTAAAGAGAAGAAAACATTCCAAATTCCAGTGAAATGCTACCAATTACATTGGCCAAGGAGATGAACTAGAAAAAAATTTCATGTTTATTTTCCTGAACCCTTGAGGAAGACAAGAAAGGATTATTTTTTCCCAAGGATTATTTTCTTCATGTAACACTATCTGGAAATACAGATAACTATTAGGTACCACCAGACCACTTTTTTTGGTACCCATAAGAGTAATGTCTCTCTGGTCACAAATAGGTTCTTTCTTTTCAAATCCTTTCAGAGACCATATTTCCGATACTCCAACATGCCTGGGGTTAGAGATTGCTGACCTGTGCCCACTTGTTCATAGACTGCATTATGAGGTAGGCCTAAGTCAGGAAGAGCCCTTTAGCATATTGTGGCGTGCAGCCTTTTGTAGACAACCCCATCCACAGGAGGAACTGATTTTCTTAAAGACAATTCCGAATTCTGGTTTCCTAATTCTGCTTCTGAGTATTTTCTCTACACTGTGTTGTCTTTCTTCAGGAAGAGAGAGCCCTTCTGAGAATGTTGTAACTGTCCCCTTTCACTAAATAAATTCTTTGATCTTGTCTCTTTGTGTTGATTTGGACTTTCATGTAGAGTCATCTATTTTCCTGTGCTCTTTCTAATTAATTTTCTAGGCTAAATTAGTGCCAAATAAATAATGAGTTTCCAAATTAGCTTATACCATAACGGAACAGAGATTTAATTAATTTACTATTAGGGCCTTCTACAATTGTAGGTTTATAGCATAAAATGATTGTATTTATTAATGTGGAAAGTTTTCTTATTTCAGCAGGTTACTTTAATAACCAGATGTTAATATGGAGATCTTTTTATTCTCATCTGTGTAAACATCAGGATTCAGCTCAAAGACCACACTGATATTCAGTACCTTTAATTTCCTATGAAGTTCTTTGATTTCACTTTATGTAGCATTGAGAAGAGTTGGTAATTCTGTCAGCTATAATAGTTTAAATATTCACAATGATTTTAGTAATTCTTTACTCACATATTAGGGGCATAAACCTATACAGAAATCTCTGGTATCTGGCTTTCACTGGATCACGGATTGAAAGCTTTCTCCCAAAACTGCCTTCAGTGTATATTGCATGCCAATCTCTTCCACTGTTTCCCTAAATGGATTCTTACATGCTACTGTTTCTGTAGAACTTTGGTTGAACCAGGAATTGGAAAAGATAACTGGGTACAACAACTGGGAACTTCTACCTGGTAAACACATGATTTGGGCAAATAATATCCAGTGCGAAAATTGTTTGGACATTCTATATCTGTATCTGTACTGGCAGTCATGACAGTAATAGTTTCGATTATTTTGTGATCATTCAGGAGGTTCTACCTTGTAAATCTCATACAGGTTCTTCTTTGGCCCAGCTATGACCAAGCAGTGCAGTGACTGGGATTCTGACATGCGGCTCTCAGTAACCACCTGCCACAAGCACAATCCGCCACAATGAACCTGAACGGTAGCTAGAGTGAGGTTTGTGGAAAAATGGACAGGTAGAAGAATGTATGCACCTTAAGAACAATGATTCAAGTGGGTAATTGAAGAGAAAGGGGGGATAGAATTTACTCAGTTTTTAAATGTGTGGAACAGAAGTAGGTGGAGCTAGAAGTAATATTTAAAATCAGGCCCATGAAAATATAGGTACTTTGTGTGGTAGAGAGAAGAGGAAGTTAAGGTGACTACTGTTAATAATTAAAGGTAATGCTGTCATGTGATGGGAAGGGTCAGGTACACACATGCTAATTAGTAGTCCAACATATTTACAAATGTATTCAAGAAAAGATATGATTTAGGCTAAGTGAAGAGAGTGAAAATTTGTGTAAATTTTATTTGAAATTTCTTTTTACAATGCAGCAGTAATAAGCAGGTAAACTGGGACATAAAATCCATCACAGAATGTCCTGGTACTGGAGAGAGGAAAGATAGATTTCCATGGGTCACTAAAATGGGAGGAAATGGGAGGAATTGATTGATATTCTAAAGCTGAACTTTAATCAAGAATTAATATGCATTAGTCAGGAGAAACTTTTTGTGCCTTGAAGTAGATGAACTGCACAAGAAAATTCTTAAAGGGAAAGATTGCAAGATTTGTCTTAATAATATTACCTGCAACTTCTTGAAGATCTATTTCTCTGTTTTTCTTTCTCTAGATAGACAGATAGGTATAGATATAGTCCATCACAGAATACCCTGCATGTATTTATGTATATAAAAACCTCTTACTCATTTAATATATATTTTTTTAAATTCTGTAATAGTAGGCATTACTATCCTCATTTAAGAAATGAGGGAACTCAGATTCAGAGAGGTTAAAGAACAGGAACAAGGTCATTCATAGTAAGTTGCAGAGCTGAGATTCAAATACAGGCTTGATGCTTTTATGTTCTTTGTATTTCAGCCACAATGTAAATCTGGCCTTGTGAGAATATGTGCCTGTTTGTATAATATGTCTCATCATCAGGCCTGGTTTTAGTATTTGTGGGTCTTAGGGCACATATATAAATGGAGGTCCATATGCAATAAGCCTAAGTGTTTAGAAGTTATAAATCAAGCTAACTGTTAAAATATGTTCTGTCCTTTTATCCTGAGATGTCTACCTTTAGAAGGCCAGTTTTGAATTGAGAATACTTGGAGTCTTTGGATTTCTGCTCCAAGATGTAACCCATATGCTGTTCTCTTTGTCTTCCCACCTTTGGCTCTGTCTTGCATGCTGAAGGGGTCTTATGCACAACTGGGTAGACACTTCTGCCCCCACAGCAATGCTCCATCTAACCCCTCCCTGCCAACAGCTGCCCCTTGGCCTCCCTTTGGCCTGGAGGTACATACATGAGAATCATAGTCTACCTCAAAACAGAGGCCCACACAGACTTTGCAAGTTCCAGTTGCCCAGGAATCCAAAGTCTGGTCTAGAAGAAGGGGTGCTGGGGATGTGTACTCTGTATGGTCCATATGCATTTAGTCCTATGGATTTCTTCTTCCAGGAGGAAGAAGCACAATCAGAGGAAGGCCAGGAGGGGCAGGGACCCCTGTTGTTGGGATATAAAGGTGGTATCGCTCAGGCTTGTAGGGAAAGGAATGACTTCAATACTTTTGAAATAATAATTTCCTGCTCATAGGTCAACACCCTCTTCATTCATATCAGAAAACAGTGATTGAGGTTCTATCTGACTGTTCTCTAATCCTACACTTAACTACACCTCTATATCCAGTAATCTATATGTGAGGTAAAGAGAGAGCAGATCCAAAAAAGTACCAGTTCAACCCACTAGACATTCTCAAATTTTCAAAAGAATTCTGGGACATGTCAACTACATGGCAGGTCTGAAATCCTCTCAGGAGAGTTTGAAAAATGAGCCAGGAAAGAACAAAACCCATTCTGTTGTAAGCCAGGCTGCCGATGTACTCCCCGGAATCTGAGCCAATAATTCATGCAGAGTAATTCAATTTACCGAATTGTTCCATCCCCTTCCCTTTACATCCATCATGAGAAATATCACAGGTTCTAAGAAGCTTCAGAATTAAAGGAAGGCTGTATGGCCTGACTGGCTGAAAACTCATCATCTCATGACTTTTATCAATGTAATTTAGAAAAAAGTTTTGTTCTTTAAATCAAGATGAATTGTATGGGAGAAAAAATTGTTTTCCTGATATTTTATGTACACATAATGTAGGCTTTGCCAGAAAAATGCATAGAACAGTGAGATTCCTATAGTCAGTACTCATTGGCTGTGTGAAGAGAGTCTGAGTACGTAACATATAATATGGAAAACTGGTCAGAGACTTATCTCCGGTTTCCATGGAAATTAGCATATTTACCTAAAGAGTGTTGCAAGATAAATTTCAGGATAAATTTTATCTAATGTAATGACTTTGCTTTTAGGAACATAATACAGTTGTTGAAGCTAAAGACTGAAGAGAAACCAAAGTCTGGAGTTGGAAAAACACTGTCATAAAATCATCATAGTAATAGTTATTTTAACAAACAAATCTACTTTAAGGGAAGTCCTATGCTTGAACTGCAGAGACTAGTTGGTGAAACTATTTACATAAGATCCCTTCTTCTTTTTCCTAAATTCAGTGGAAAGTTAAATCCGTTACTATGAGCAAGTAGTCACAAAGGACTGTAATGAGAGCAGAATGAAACCATTTAAACAGACATTTTGGATTTAAAACACAAAGGAAAGTAAGACCCTTCTTAATGAATTTACCTAATTCCCTGATGTGGGCATTAACTGCTATCGGTGTTCAGTTGTCACATAAAATTGTGAAGTTGGTGGCTGGATGAGGCCTTAGAGCTATTCTGCCTTTATGTTTCCCATACTTGGCTGATCATGAAATCATCTACACCAGTACTTTCTGAACTTTAATGTGCGTTTCAATCACTTTGGGGATATTGTTAAAATGAATGCTCTGATTCAGTGGTCTGGGGTGAGGGCTGATATTCTGCATCTCTAACACACTCCCAGGTGATAGTACTGCTGGTCTGTGTACCATATTTTGGATAGCAAAAACCTAAAGACCTATAAAAATATGGATTCTGAGGTCTCACTCCTAGAGATTCCAATTTAGTGCAATAGAAACTTTAAAAGTATGTTATTTTATAGATAGGAAACTGAGTTTTAGAGAAGTCTAGTGACGTCATGGGTAACAAGATAGTGGTCAAGCCAGTAGTAGGTGACAGGCCTCCTGATCCCAGTTCATTGTTGTTTCACATACATGTTTTACAATAATGTCTCCCATGTTATGGAAACCTCCCATGTTTTACGCTCGGGATGTGCCTCCTGTGCAGTTGCATAGGGCCCCATGCTTGAGGTTTAATGCTCTGTGGCTGACATCTTGGAATTCGTGATTTTATCTTTGCATTTGTGTTTTGTAATTGAGTCCAATGGGACAATGGAGTATGTTAGAGGGAGCTTGGTGTCTTAGCTCACACACGGTCTTGCCTCTTGCAGCTTCCTCACCTCCCTAGAATAGATTATGGCTCTCTGCTACCCAATTCCTGATGCCCCAGGCTCTACTCAGCCTCCCTCTCCCACTTCACCCCAAATTGCTGCCAGCGTCCACCAAAGCTGTGATCGGATTGCGCTGGTGAGGAGAGGCTCTTGTCCCTCTAGTATCCTGCCTCCCTGTGGAGACCCGGGTGTGTGTGTCAGCAGGATTAAGGTTGAGAGTATCTTGTAGTGTCCCAGGGCAGGGCACAGTGGGTAGCATCCTCACACTGAGATAGCAGTTCACTGGGACATTCGGCACATGGCTTGGCCTGTGCCTCTCATCCACCCCCATCCAAGTACCAAGTATGTCTCTGAGAAGAGATTTTAATCCCTTGGGGCATCTACTTGTCATGGATTGGGAAAATGGCTGGTGGGAAGGAGAGATTGACTTCCCCACTCTTGGCTGGGGCCCTGAGTTTTCTTTTTACACTGGGCTTCACCAATCGTCGGCCCTTTCTAGATGGTGGACCCATCCTCTAAAAGGACTGCAGCCAGAAGGTGTCCTGGGAATATCTTCAAGGATCTTAGTTTTCTTCAGCTTTTATAGACTACTCTCCAGATAGCTACCAGATTATTGACCTAAAGTATAAAAACCTTTAAAATTACTACTTTAAACAGTCTTTTCACGGTGACATAACTGTTGGCTTATGTTTTGAATTTGTACTTAATTGTTTGGGTGAAATAGAGAGTGAGTCTGCTGGGCTCATCTGATGGTTGTTTGCACGAAGAAAGGAAACACTGCTCTTCCTGTTAGGAATATCTTGTCAGGGTGTTGTCCTGTGGCAGAAATTGAAGCCTCTCCCTTCTAGAAAAGGATGAATGTACTTTTGGGGACCCGCCAGCTGCCATGACAAATTCCTCCCATCTTTTGCCCTCATTTGTGTGCCTTCAAATCCACCGTATGGGTGAGGTTACAGGACATGGCCGCTGATGGGGAAGTCCTTCAGTTCTGCTTTCTGGGTCAAGGGGTGCTGGAAGAGGTGGCCTTGATTCAGTTTGTGTGCTCACCTTGAAGTGAGAGTATGCAAGGCTCCTAGCTATTAGGCACCCCAAGTAAGAGCAGTGGAAACAGCTTTGTAATTTGGCAGCAGGAACACAAGGGCATGTTCACGAGGCTGTTCAGTGGGATAAATCCTCAGAAGTGAGGATGTTTTCTTTTCTCCCACAAAAATGTATAATTGTATCCATATCTGCCTAAGGAGAAACTAATTTTCAGATAATTCCTGAATACAATCAGATAATGTCCCATCATATCATTTCAGGACACATAAAACAGAGAAGAATAAAGAATGTTTCTTTCCTCAGAAAACAGGAGCTGGCCAGCAACAAAAGGAAACTACTGAAGTAAATAGTGATTAGAAAGTGGCATTTACAGAGCATATTTGGTGGTGGTGGTATGGGGACTCTCCTTAGGAATGTTATTAGTAAGGTCTTGGTATCTAAAGTGAAATTAGAGTAATTACAATTAATTGAGACTGAGAAACTGTCAAACTATGATAAGGGACCTGACACAAAAAATACCCTCCAGGCACAGACTGGTGTGTGGCAAAAGCAGTGAGTGTCTCACAAGTGGAGCCTCTGAACTCAGGCAACTCAAGCAGGAAATTCAGGTCAAAGCTGAAGATGACCATTCTCAAGGCCACACCTGGCGCCACACCTTGCTGCCTGCTTAACGGGGCTAATTTGTATCCCATATGGGAAATGCTGTAAGGCATTTGCAACTTGTTTTTAATTATGCTTATTAACTACATAATAAATACTATGATACACATTCTACATTAAGTGCTTTTCATTTAAAAAAATTTCTCCACTAAGTCTTGTCAAACGTGAATAAACTTGAAAGATTATGCTTGATTACTGCTGGCAAAAAATTTGTGCCCAGGTAGTAATGTTGCCTTTACCAGATCTGTTTCTATGTTGTTGTATTAAGCACTGAACAATACCCTTCTGTCAGTGTATACTTTAATTTATTATTAAAATGGGCACCACAGAGTTGGTCTATGAGAGTGCACAAGTTACAGAACTGAGCTACTGAAAATTCTACCTTCGGATCAGTTGGTCTCTGACAGTAAAATGAAATGCTGAAAATGGCTAGTTTGGAAAGTAAAGACTCCCAGGAACCCATCTTTCCAGAGAAAAACACTACAAATAATTGCACTTCAGTAATTTTCATATCACCCTTCAAGGCTCAAAGAGGAAGTGTCATCTACAGAAAAGTATAGCTTGTTTCAGAATTGTGGTGAGAAAATGCAATCTTTAAAAGATAAGATAAAGACATTTATAGTCTCTTATCCCTACTGTTATGCTCAACCTTCATGCAATTTTTCACATCTGTAGTTTTGTTTTCTTTCTTGATATTATATATTTTTGACCTCTCTTTCTTTTTAATCAGGCTCACAGCAGTTTTTCTATTTTATTTGTTTTTTCCAAGAGTTTTATAGTTTATTATTTCTACAATATTTTTGTTTTCCTTTTCATTAATTTTATGGTTTACCATTATCTACTCTCTCTTTTAGGTTTCTTTTAGTTATCTTATTATTCTTTTTATTAATTCTTGATTTCTTTATATTTTTGTCTTTAGTATTTAAAGCTATACATTTCCTCTGAATATAGTTTTTGCTGTATTTCTACATATTTTGTCACTTCCTCTTTGCTCCATGAATATTGAAGGATGTTACTCTTATTGGTAATATATTCATTATGTACTTCTTATTTGATTTATTACCAGAGAATATGACCTATGGAATCTTTACTCTTTAAATGTAAATATAAATCTTTCCTTTCAGCCAAATACATTATATCCCTTCATAAGTAGATGTAAGAAAAATGAATAATACATGTGCATGTGTTTACCAATATACACATAAACATTTTATCACTGTTCTTTAGTTTTTCCATTTTCCTTACCTGATTTTGACCTTTATGCCTCAGATAATTTTATTAAATTTACACAATAATTTGATTTTACAACTTTCTCATTTCCTATATATATATATATAAACACACACACATATACATACCTCTTTTCCTACTAGATAATACATACTGGGTTATGATTGTTATAACAACATGAATTGTGCCTATTGTAACTTAAAAATGCCTCTCTTTAATTACTGCTTATAATCTTATATCTAAGCTTTTCTGATGACATACTGATCTTGCCTTTTCTAAAGTTTGCATTTGCCTGATATCTCTTGATTTATTTTATCCCATTATTTTCAACTATTCTTTACCACTTGGTCTGAAGCAAGCTTCTTGTGAACAGCATATTGCTTTATTTTATTTTTAACCTAATTTGCCAGCCTGTGTCTTTTTATGGAAGAATTCAGTTTTTAAGATGAACCACAGCACAGAAAGGAGACTGCCTCTGCATATTTAAGTAGGATGTATTCTAAAGATGTGGAAATTGTTGAGGCTGGAGTGCTAACTAACTTCTTACATAGAAAGGTGTTTCTACAGGGGATGTTCCATGAATTCCAATTAATTGTTTCACAGGTTAAGAGTGTCACTAAGATTCCCTTGTAATGTTTCTCATCACAGAATATCCTATGGGGAAGAAATAAAAAGCTAAACAGGAAGCTAAAACAAGAATCAGAAGAAAAAAGAAAGTGAGCAACGAGATAATATAAGTCACCACTGAGCCAATTAAGGAGCAGGCGATGCGGCAGGATGTCCCAGACGGAACCTAATGGAGGTCAAGTGTAGACAACTAGTGTGAGTTCTTGTACAGCTAATGTGTCCCTAAGTGTAAACTGAGTAATATGAAGGAAGGCATCCTCCTGCCTACTGATACACTGGCTAGAAGGCAGGAACATAGCAGGCTCCAAAAACAACAGGTAATGCCAAAAGTGGGGTGGAATCCAGGCTTTGTGAGGCCTGAAGCTTAAGCTATTTGAGATTGTGGTGGGGGGGGTGTCTTTAAGAAAAAGAACAGAAAATTAAATACAAACTTGAATATTTACTGAGATAAGAAATCACAAGAAATGTGACTGAGTCCTGAGAGATTCAGGTCTTTTTAGATCTTTTTGGATAAATAACCAGAAACTCTTACATAGACATGATGTCTGCTAATATCCAAGTGTTCCTTCTTCATGTAGAATACTGGACAACTCTTGGCTCTGACAGGACCATGTAAGTGAGAGGCCCTGGAGCTTAAGCTCAATTAGCCTCAAGGTAATCTGCCTCTGGCCAAAACATTGGTCTCTATTAGGAGTAAGGAGTAAGTATAGGATATATCTCCTCAACATGGACTAACCTAGACCACCAGACCCAGGAATATAGAAGGCAATTCTAGAACAAAGGGCTGCTAGCAGCATGCAGCCCCAAATCAGTAACCTCATATTTACCACCTAGAATTTCAGGTGATTTGAAGACTCAGATGTCAATGCATAATTTCTGAATCTTTAGAGTTGGTTTGGGTGCTTCCTATCGGTTATCAGAGAAACACAGTGGAGGAAACTCAACTGCCCAAGGGCATTAAGGAGCAAGATTTTATGAATGCTGAGCATATGGCGGCATCAATCATTTTCCCAAAAAGATGGCACTAGGTTCCATAGAGAGAGAGGAGCTGAATTAATGGGCAATTTGGTGGACCTACACCAGTGAAATCCTAAGTTTAAGCAGCTATATATTTTTTATATTGTAGGTAACTAGTTATAAGTCAGTTATCAAAGTTCTGAAAGAGAGTGTAGTACAAAGATTGCTGATCCCAGAAGAATGGACTACTCACCAATTTCCTGGCAGTCAGTGGGGCTAGTGTAAGAATGGCCCATTTGGGAAAATTGGATCAAGTTCTCTAATTCAGTGTTCCAGCACCAGATATTGTAAAGTCATTCTAAGGAAGTTGATTAACTGAAGTCTCATATTCCAGAAAAAGTGAGGAATCAGAAACTTCAGATGGGTTTACTCTGCATTTAACGCCATCGGACCAAACTCAGAATTTTTAGGTGAGACATCTTCCCAAATATTAAGGCTTTGTCAGGTCTTATTTCTGAGAGCCTGCTATCTGTCAACTCCTTCCTCCGATCAGTTGGAGAGATTGGAGACCTTCACCTACAGGCATAGCCTAGATTAGCTGAGTAACTGAGTGAGCTTAAATATGGATATATTAAGAGTTGAACCTCATCTGGTGTAGTGGTAAAAATGATGTCAGGTGTATTGGCAACATCCAGAATTAGGCTCAGTGACCTAAGTTCAAATCCTTGTATCAGGCATGAATCTGGGGGAGGGTTTGTGTATCCATTGTCTTTTCATGCATTCTTAGTCTATGTAAATAAGGCTCTGTTTCCATTCCTGATTTATATGTGATTCTCTGCTAGAGGCTTGAATATTACTTGGGCAACTTATTGACAACCCGTTGAGTCTGCCAGAACCCTCTTTTTGCATAGTGAACCTCATATCACTCAGCTTTATCTGTTTCATACTTAGTGGACTCTGTTCTTCAGAGAGACTCCTGGACCTATAACCACTTGAAAGAAGAGTTTCTGAAATTTGCAAATGCCTTTTGACCTTTGTTTTTGTGCCAGTTATAGTCTCTCTCACTGGAAGACTCATATCAAAACTTATTACTGAGGTCACATGGTTTTTAGCTACTTATATAGAACCATGGACTCCCTAACTTTTTATAATGGAAGCATCAAGTGTAGATAAATTAAGAGAGCTGAAATAAATCCTTTTGTATTTTATAACATATAATATATATAATGTGATATATATATTTAATAATTTATTCGCAGACACAATCCTCCACACAGCCTTATATGTTTCCCACTAAAATAAGAATGCCAGTGAGAAATGGCCTCATGTTCAAGAGAATCTGAAGTAGTGAAGAATCATAATGCCCAGATTTTATTGTATTCCCCCATCCTGCCCCCAATTCAGTCAAACCTTGGTTTTAGGGATTTGGTCTCCACTAATCTCACTACTTATGACATGGTGTAAGAACCAAGTCTGAGGAGTATGAATCATTCTATGTTTTTATGTGGGTTTTGGTGGGAATAAAGCATCTAATTAATCTTTGAATTAGCTTTTGTGCCAATTGATACTTACCATAAACTTTTTGTGTGATAATCTCACATTAACAAAATTTGCCTTGGATTTAACATTTACTTAGTGGAGAATGTGAAAAGAAAATGCTAAGGCAAAGTACCTTAAAACACCATTTGTCATAACACATTTTCTTGAAAAAGTGGGTCTGCTCTTGTGATACAGTTGTGGTATGGTTAATTGGTGATTTTCTGTAAGTTTTTATTTTTATATATGGAGCCCAGCTACCAGATTGTAATTATAGAGAATATTTGGGATTGACTAGACATTTGCCACATTTGTAAAGGTGGTGGAAATATTTGTTGAGATGAAAAATGTAATCCTAGACTTTTAAATGAAGATTAAAAGCTTAGTCTAAGTATAGGAAAGTTGAACAAGTGCCAGAAAGATTCAAAGGTAGAGTGTAAAACCATATTCAACTCTGTTAGGATAACTTTAAATTACATTGTTAATAATATAAATATATACAATTTTTTGAGTGTTTACTATGCATTAGGTACCGTTTTAAACTGTTGTATGAATTAACACTCTAAAATGTCATAACAATCCTATAAGGTAGTATTGGGGAGGAAAAAATTTCCTCTACCCCTTGGGATGGTTCTCTACCCCTAGGAGAATGAGGTATATATGGTATATATGTCAACCTGAACCAAGGAGAAGGGGTTAGGGGTCTGAACTTCAAAGGAAAAGAGAAGTAATTCACAGGAATATGAAAAACTAAATGATAAACAGATACTTAATGGGCCACACAGAAACAATGAGGGGGTACAAAGAGGAATTTTAACAGACTTAGCTATGGCCCTCCCTGTCTACCACACTTGGTTAACCTTACAATGTAGATATCTATGATAGCTTTTCTCCTGGAGTAGTTCTTCTACCTGAATTATTTTTATGCAGTTGGGTGGATGGGAATTCAAAGTTTCTTTCTGAGTCTTTTGGGCCTTGATTGTTCCCAACTCTGAAATAATCTGCATATCACAACTGCACATTGTAGTTCTGGGCCGGAGGGGGGTTCCCAGCTTTGGGCAAGTTCACTCTGGATATGCTGAGATTGAATAACAATAATGGATTGTGTTGGTAAAAGGGTTTATACCAAGCTTTATTCTCACGGTGGCAGTTCAAATGCTAGAATCCTGTCCATCTCTGTCTCTGCCTTGCCTGTGCTTCAGGCACCGCCTCTGCGCCATGCTGTCTCCACTCCCAGCCTCTGCTCTCCTCCTCTCCTGCTCTCTTGCTGTCCTCTGCCCTTAGCACCAGGCAGAGCTCTTTTTATAGTAACACAGGCAATAATAGCTTATTGCCAACGGGTATGGAAGCGTGTGCCTGTGCAGTAGGCTAAGTACTATATCATCACATGTACACAGTGGGTGAGTAGATTAGGATCACGTGAGGATCCTGGCCATGGAACTGAGACAGGGGCTGTGAGCTTAGACAGAGTAGGGTGAGGGCCTCCAGAAAAAGCAAGACAAGATAATTACAGTCTGAGCAATGTAACAATATGCAAAGAAGCCCCCTACCAAAACTGTCCTTGTTAAACATTAAGAAAAGTCAGGGTCACATTTTCAGTTAAAGCTCAAAAAGCCAAGAGTAACTTGGCCTGAAATGTTTGAATATTACCCAGATAAAGGAAAGTATCTGAGCATAGCCCATGTTTTTATTGTGTTAATCATGCCATTGTAAGATTCACTTTAGTGTGCTAAAAGGCCCAGACCTATAAGCTGTTTTTCCTTCTTCAGACCTAATCAAGTAATTTATAACCTGGGCAGTTAATATGGCAAGCAAGCCCAGCCATAAACAACATAGTAAAAGCAAGAAGGATTCCATTTTAAAGATAAGATTGCCTTTTAAATCCCAGGAAGTTAAGAAGTACAGTTCTTAACAAACTCTTAAGCAAATGGACAATAACTCAGCCCACCTTGAGGGCAGGGCAGGCAGTCTTGATTGATATGCTCCCAGACCAAGAAGCTGCTATTCTGGGAAGAAATTGCAGTACATTTCTTATGTTAATTTTGCAGAATTACCTGGAAAACTGATGAGAAAAAAGACTAAATGTCTCATCAAGGATGAACATTCTAGGACCACTTAACAAGTCCACACCCCTGGCCCTTTATCATATTTCTAAAAATCCCTTAGTCAAGGCACAACAATGGGCTCTCTTGTCTCCAGCTATGTCCTCTCACTTTATTTCTAAATAAAAGTCTCTCCCTTGTTCTCCTATCTTGAGTGTTTGCTAAGTTCATTCTTCAACTCTGTGAACAAGAACCCTGGTATCAGAACTTCCATTTTCCCCACACACATCTTGGGATAGCCTGCCCTTGGTCCCTACAGTAGGTACTATCATTAACTACATTTTCCAACTATAATGTTTTGAATATAAAATTGGTAAGACATATTGCAAAGTCAATGTACCTTCAATTATATTTTGAATCTCAATTGGAAATATTACTTTTTGATCATTGGACCTGTCAGTATTATATAGGATAAAATACATTATCAATTATAATTGATTATTTTTAAATAATCATTGCTATGAAATGGCCTCAAGCCTCTATAGTAGTTTCATGCAGAATTTGAGATGTTTTTCTGTGGTTGTTTTTATTATAATCTCCATAAACTGTAAAAGCAGATAAAGGATATGGACATTTGCAATATAAAATAAATCAACAACTTTATATATAGTTTGCCATCATGTTTTAAATTGTGTCACTTTTGCCTGGAAATTTATTTTAACAGTATTAAGTAATGTCCTGGAATATGATATGCATACAAATGTGATGATCAAAATTTATGTGTTCAAGCACCATGGATGTTATACACACAGTACTATTCTAAGATAACAAAGAGGATACAGAATCTAATACTCATTTATGCCCAATGGATGCACAAGATAGAAAAAATATCTCCAGGTCAAATTTGAAAACCGACATTCAAGCATTTCGAAGAATACTATATCCAAGCTCTGATTCTAGAAACCATTTTTAAAGAACATTTTTCTCCTCCATTAATTATGTCAATTGCTTCCCCAGCAATTTACATTCATGAACCTTTGTTTCAAGGCATTTTATAATGGCAACATAAATGAACAGAGCCTTTGCAGCCTTCCTTTTATATGAAAATGGTTAAGGGCACCTTTTAAGTGTTCCCGTTGTTCTATCATTGTATACTTCCTCTGAGAATAATTGCATTACCTTTGCCTATTGTAGGATATCCTTGAAAATAAGAATCAAGGTTTTATCTTAGAGGTAAATGTTCTGCAAACCTGAGACAGTCATCACTGTACTTCCTAATTACCTTGCCGAAGCCCATGACTTTCATTGTCATCAATCTTGGAGAATAGCTTTCAGGCAGTTCCATTTTGGTGACTGAAAATGAACTGTTCATTCAAATCACCACAAACAAGTCACACTGTTAATGAAATAGAACAACAGAGATGCCTAAGGTAACCAGAAGTTATCTTCAAAATTCCACATAGAGTTTGGTTCTTCTTCAGGTGGTATGTTGCAGATGGCCCCTAAAACAACCAAATGCATTAATGACTTCCTATCTCAATCTTACCTAATTCACGTACGTAAGTGGCTGCTAGAGTATTGCACATCTGCCCCACTCCCTGGTCTTACACCAGAATTGTCTCATGATCTGGGAGTCTTCCTTGCAGTCAGGTAGTAGGTGATAGATGTTATCAAAGTTACCACACTCAGACCATAAATTAGTTGTGCTGGGTCCCTGCCAGTGGGTCAGGTTGAGTACCAAGATACCCTTCAAATGTGAATGATATACAAATTTTAGAAATTTTACCTGTAATCATGATTCATTCCTTTCATGGACTCATTCTCAAATAATTTTTCATTTAGAACAGAGCTACTTGCCCATAGGACCGTCTCACCCAGAATAATGCATCAGATGTAGAAACTTACATCTCATTGACATTCCTTGGACCTCTGCAGAGAACTGGGGTAGGGTGGTTTCATCATCATTCTGTTATTTGCATTATCTAACTTGGAAGATAAAGTTTAGTACTAAGGATCAAAGTGTTTTTCAGCTTTTATCAGTTCTGACTTACCTCTTATTTATTTAAATAATACATTAAACTTCTAGTTAAACATAACATATGGAAAAACCTTGTTTATCTCCTTTCTTTCCTAGGAACATACTAAATGATATTACTGGAATTAAACAAAGTTTTAAGCCCATACAGGCAAATATAGATTAGAATAAGACAGTAGCATAGAAGACGTTTATTTGGAGAGAACATAGAAAGACATAACTGATTCATCAAGGCAAGGGGAACCCAGCCTAAGTGCCTTCAGTCAGAAATAATAATGATTAGTAAACATTTTCATCCATGGACTAGGACTGTGTCTAGGATTTAGAGGCACAGGTTTTCCAGTGGGCAAAGATCAAACAAGGGAATTGGTTGAAAATAATATAGGAAGCAGTTAACCCTTGATCCTTTCTTATACTTCTGAAAGCCAAGTAATTGCTCTCTTCTCCCTCTGTCTTCCATTCCTAGGCAGGGGCTCAAATATTTATACTCTGGAGAAATTGCCCTTGTCAAGTTCTGGACAATCAACATCAAAAAGGCAGAAGGCCCACATTGGAAAAGCAGAGGGAATATGTGAAAGTTTACAGGGCCATACTGCATAGTGCATGGCAGAGTTCCAGGATGCCTTCATACTGAATGGTGGTGCCTGTAGCTCCTCTCATCCATCCTGCTTCCAGAAGACTAGCACATTATACCATCAATTTACCTCCATGCCTGCAAAGAAGACTGGAAGGTTTAAAAGGTTTTCACATATTTACAATCGAAAGTTGCCCCAGTGAACCAGCCAACTTATTCCCTAACCACCCTATAATAAAACCTTTTGAGGTAAGGTTCCACCTTCATTCTTTTGTGTGTGGATATCCAGTTGCCCTAGTCCTATTTCTTGAAAAGACTCCCACTGCTTTTGTCTCTCTGTGTCATCCCACTGCTTGGTTCTGGAGGCATATAGCTGTGCAAGTGAGTGGCAGAAAGCAAAACTAAAGCCCTAGGTTTCTAGACACCAGACCTAGTTCCCATGGGAACTAGGGAGTGTCAGAGATATAGAGGAGAGGGCCTTTTCTTAAACTGCATGGATCTGATGATCTGACCAAAAGCAAATATAAAAGTTCTGATAACTGAAATACAGAGTATAACACCATGTAGATCCAAGACTTGGTCAATCAAAACAGGTCTGTATAACACTTCAAAGACTGAAAAACGAACTGATCGTGGAACTACAGATCACAAGAAATGAGTTAGAACTTGTGGTCTGAGGCTAATTTAATTGATTGCTTGCTAAAACAAAAGAAAATATTAACATTTTCCATAGGTTTTAAACATGATGGAAGAATCTAATAACACGATCTTAAAAATATCCAAGATATAATGCAAAATTACTTGATATTGATGAAGAAAATGTCAAGAACTCAGAAGAGAAAATATAATCAACAGACACCCCAAGATAACCCAGATGTTGGAATTATGACACAAGGATTTTCAAAGCAGCCATGGTAACCATGCTAAGGGTCAATACTTTTG
Organism: Smutsia gigantea; assembly: GCA_032199065.1. NCBI lineage: Eukaryota > Metazoa > Chordata > Mammalia > Pholidota > Manidae > Smutsia > Smutsia gigantea. The sequence goes on along the minus strand of JAVSCE010006934.1, from coordinate 102,879 downwards.
AGATAAAAGGAAAAATAAACCATCTCAGGGAAACAAAAGGTACAAATCAGAACAAAACAAAAATTTTAGAACTGAAAAATACAAGAAACAAACATCAAAATAAACTTAATGGACTCAATAGCAGAATGGAAAAGACTGAAGGAAGAGTCAGTGAACTTGAACCTATATTAATGGAAACTATCCAATTTGAAAATGGAGAAAAAATACTGGGGAAAAAAAAATAACTCCTCTCCTCAGGGAGTTGTGTGAAATGTCAAAAGATATATATTTTTTTATTAAGATATTATTGGTATACACTCTTACGAAGGTTTCACATGAGAAAACAATGTAGTTACTACATTTACCCAGATTCTCAAGTCCCAACTCATACCCCAATGCAGTCACTATCCATCAGTGTAGTAAGATGCCACACATACACTGTTTGCCTTCTCTCTGCTACACTGTTTCCCTGTGATACCCCACACCATGTATACTAAACATAATACCCCTGAATCCCCTTCTCCTCCCTCCCCCACCCACCCTCCCACACCCCTCCCCTTTGGTAACCACTAGTTCCTTCTTGGAGTCTCTGAGTCTGCTGCTATTTTGTTCCTTCAGTTTTGCTTCGTTGTTATACTCCACAAATGAAGGAACTCATTTGGCATTTGTCTTTCTCTGCCTGGCTTATTTCACTGAGCATAATATCCTCCAGCTTCATCCATGTTGTTGCAAATGGCAGGATTTGTTTCCTTCTTATGGCTGAATAGTATTCCATTGTGTATATGTACCACCTCTTCTTTATCCATTCCTCTACTGATGGACACTTAGGTTGCTTCCATATCTTGGCTATTGTAAAAAGTGCTGCAATAAACATAGGTGTGCATATGTCTTTTTGAATCAGAGAACTTGTATGCTTTGGATAAATTCCAAGGAGTGGGATTCCTGGGTCAAATGGTATTTGTATTTTTAGTTTTTTGAGGAACCTCCATTTTGCTTTCCACAATGGTTTAACCAGCTTACATTCCCACCAGCAGTGTAGGAAGGTTCCGCTTTCTCCGCATCCTTGCCAGCATTTGTTGTTCTTAGTCTTTTGGATGCTGGCCATCCTTACTGGTGTGAGGTGATATCTCATTGTGGTCTTAATTTGCATTTCCCTGATGATTAGTGATGTGGAGCATCTTTTCATGTGTCTGTTGGCCATCTGAATTTCTTCTTTGGAGAACTGTCTCTTCATATCCTCTACCCATTTTTTAATTGGGTTATTTGCTTTTTGGGTGTTGAGGCATGTAAGTTCTTTATATATTTTGGATGTTAACCTCTTGTCGGAAATGTCATTTACAAATATATTCTCCCATACTGTAGGATGCCTTTTTGTTCTGTTGATGGTGTCCTTTGCCTTACAGAAATTTTTAGTTTGATGTAGTCCCATAAGTACATTTTGCTTTTGTTTCCCTTGCTCAAGGAGATGCGTTTAGGAAGAAGTTACTTATGCTTATATTCAGGAGATTTTTGCCTATGTTGTCTTCTAAGAGTTTTATGGTTTCATGACTTACATTCAGGTCCTTGATCCATTTTGAGTTTACTTTTGTGTGTGGGGTTAAACAATAATCCAGTTTCATTCCCTTGCATGTAACTGTCCAGTTTTGCCAACATCAGCTGTTGAAGAGGCTGTCATTTCCCCATTGTATATCCATGGCTCCTTTATCATATATTGATTGACCATATATGGTTGAGTTTATATCAGGGCTCTCTAGTCTGTTCCATTGGTCTATGGGACTGTTCTTGTGCCAGTACCAAATGGTCTTGAGTACTGTGGCTTTGTAGTAAAGCTTGAAGTTGGGGAGCATAATCTCCCCAGCTTTATTCTTCCTTCTCAGGATTGCTTTGGCTATTTGGGGTCTTTTGTGGTTCCATATGAATTTTAGAATGATTTTTTCTAGTTAGTTGAAAAATGCTGTTAGTATTTTGATAGGAATTGCATTGAATCTGTAGATTGCTTTAGGCAGGATGGCCATTTTGACAATATTAATTCTTCCTATCCATGAGCATGGGATGTGTTTCATTTATTGGTATCTTCTTTAATTTCTCTCATGAGTGTCTTGTAGTTTTCAGGGTATAGGTCTTTCACTTCCTGGGTTAGGTTTATTCCTAGGTATTTTATTCTGTTTGATGCAACTGTGAATGGAATTGTTTTCCTGATTTCTCTCTCTGCTAGGTCATTGTTAGTGTATAGGAATGCCATAGATTTCTGTGTATTAATTTTGTATCCTGCAACTTTGCTGAATTCAGATATTAGATCTAGTACTTTTGGAGTGGATTCGTTAGGGTTTTCTATGTACAATATCATGTCATCTGCAAACAGGGACAGTTTGAGTTCTTCTTTGCCAATCTGGATGCCTTTTATTTCTTTGTGTTGTCTGATTGCTGTGGCTAGGACCTCCAGTACTATGTTGAATAGAAGTGGGGAGAGTGGGCATCCTTGTCTTGTTCCCGATCTTAAAGGAAAAGCTTTCAGCTTCTCACTGTTAAGTATAATGTTGGCTGTGGGTTTGTCATATATGGTCTTTATTATGTTGAGGTACTTTCCCTATATACCCATTTTCTTGAGAGTTTTTATCCTTAAGGAGTGTTGAAATTTGTCAAATGCTTTTTCCGCCTCAGTGGAGATGATCATGTGATTTTCGTCCTTTTTGTTGATGTGGTGGATGTTGTTGATGGGTTTTTGAATGTTGTACCATTCTTGCAACCTTGGAATAAATCCTACTTGATCATGATGGATGATCCTTTTGATGTATTTTTGAATTTGATTTGCTAATATTTTGTTGAGTATTTTTGCATCTATGTGCATCAGGGATATTGGTCGGTATTTTTCTTTTTTTGTAGTGTCTTTGCCCGGTTTTGGTATTAGAGTGATGCTGGCCTCATAGAATGAGTTTGGAAGTATTCCCTCTTCTTCTACTCCTTGGAAAACTTTACAGAGGATGGGTAGTAGGTCTTTACTAAATGTTTGATAAAATTCAGTGGTGAGACATCCAAATATATAAAGAACTCATGCACCTCAAGAAACAAAAAGCAAATAATCCAATTACAAAATGGGCAGAGGACATGAATAGACACTTCTCCAAGGAAGAAATTCAGATGGCCAACAGGCACATGAAAAGATGCTCCACATTGCTAATCATCAGAGAAATGCAAATTGAAACCACAATGAGATATCACCTCACACCAGTGAGGATAGCCAACATCCAAGACACAAACAACAGCAAATGTTGGCGAGGATGTGGCGAAAGGGGAACCCTCCTACACTGCTGGTGGGAATGCAAATTAGTTCAACCATTGTGGAAAGCAGTATGGAGGTTCCTCAAAAAACTCAAAAGAGAAATACCATTTGACCCAGGAATCCCACTCCTAGGAATTTACCCTAAGAATGCAGCAGCCCAGGTTGAAAAAGACAGATGCACCCCTATGTTTATTGCAGCACTATTTACGATAGCCAAGAATTGGTGCCTGGTGGGAGGAAAGAGCTGTTTCCTGCTTCCTGGTTGGTATGCCTGACTCCACTGCCTGAACCAGTGGGCCGAGCACACATGTATAAGCCTCTGTGCTTTGCGTTTTTAGTTGCTGTAGACAGATCTTCCCTCTGGCTGGCCTTATGCCAGGGTAGTGTTTCCCGGCTTGTAAGCCCTGTGTGGCTGGCCAGAAGAAAGGCACAGTAGGCTGCCTATCATGGAAGAGGTTCTTGGAGCAGTGTAGGCAGCCAGGAAGCTGGGGCACCTGAAGATCGAGAAAGCTCCCAACCTGCTGGGTAGAGTGCACGCAGACAATTTTGTCTACCTCTCCTTTCTCCTGAGCTGTAAGCTCTGTGCAATCCTTGTCCCTTTAGCAGCCCTCTTGCTAAAGGCTTCTTTGTTAGGAAGTCTCTCAGACTGCCCACCTTTCTTTTGTCCCATAGCAGCTGAATATGGATCCCTGCTTTCCACAAGCAGGTGGAGTCTTAGTCTCTCCAGGAATTCTGCTTGTCTTACTTTCCAACCCCCTAATTACGAGAGTATCATGCAAGCACCATGAAATGTAGGTTTGTGCTCCCAGAGCAGGTCTCCAGAGTTAGGTATTCAGCCATCCCAGCTGCACTCCTTGCCTGCTCCATTTCTCTCCCTCCTGTTGGTGAGCCGGGTGGGGGACAGGCTTGGATCCCACAGGGCCACAGCTTTAGTACGTTACTCTTTTTGGTGAGATCTGCTCTTGTCTTCAGGTGTATGCAGTTTAGTGCCGTCCTCTTTCCTGTTGCTCTTTCAAGAGTAGTTGTATTAGTTATATTTTCATATTATATGTGGTTTTAGGGGGAAGCCTCTGTCTCACCTCTCATGATGCCATCTTTAATCCTTCAAAAGGTATAATTTTTATGTCATCAGAATCCCGGAATGAGCAAAGGAGGATAGCTTAGAAAAAAATATTTAAAGAAGTAATATCTGAAAACTTTGCAAAGTACATAAATTTATAAGTTCATAAAAGCTCAGTAAAACCCAAACACAATAAACGAAAGGTTCATGTCAATACATGTCATAAACTGATGAAAACCAAATCCCCTCCCATCTCCAAATTCACAAAAGTAGTCAGAGAAAAACAACATATATTATACAGGGAAATGATTTGAATGACAGTGGACTTCTCATTAGAAACCATGAAAGCCATAAAATAGTAAGACAAAAATTTGAAAGAATTTAGAGAAATGAACTGTCAACCCAGAATTTTATATCCAGTGAAAAATCCTTTAGGAATGAAGGTGAAATAAAGATATTCTTAGATAAAGAAAAACTAAACATCATTGGCACACCTGCTCTAAATCAAATGTAAAAGGGAATTAATGAAGAAAGACCAACAGAACTTGTAAATATATGGCTAAATATGTTTTTTCCTCAAGTTCTTTAAAACGTATTTGAAAGCATAAATTAAAACATTTCTTGGTGGGTTTTCTAATGTATGTAAGTTGTCATACCCAAGAAACAACATAAAGAGGAAATTCAGACATTTATGTGATAGTAAGTTTTCTACATTCAATTTGAAGCAGTAAAAGATTAGTTTTAAATTGACTGAAAATATAAATTATAATGCTTTAGAAAAAAATTGCAAAGAATATACTAAGATACAGTAAAAATAGTTAAAATGCATATTGGAAAATTTTAAGTAATTAAAAAAATCATCAAGGAGAAGTAGAACATTTTAAAAAGAGGGACAATCAGATAACCAATAATAAAATGGTAGAACTATCAAAATATATTAATACATTAAATTCAAGCCATCAGCACATTAATCAAAAGACAAATTGTTAGAAATAATTAAAAATAAAACATGAATCAACTATATAATATCTCTAAGAGATCACTATAAATATAATTCATAGGTATCTTAAGAATAAAAAAGTGGGAAAAGATATATCATGCAACCACTAATGAAAAGAAAGCTAAAGTGGTTCCAGTAATCAGAAAAAGTAGACCTCAAAGCAAAGAAAATTAGTGAGGGAAAGAGAGAGAAATTACATAATTATAAAAGGTGTGATCCAGCAAGAAAAATAAACTTAAATGTGTATACACACAACAAGAAAGTTTCAAACTGCATGAAGCAAAAGCTAACAAAGTAAATAGATAAAATTATAATTATAGTTTCATGTGTCAACATTGTACTTTCAGGAACATATGAAACTGGAAAACAAAATCAGTAAGAAAATAGAAGAACTAACACCTTCTGTGAACTGAGTCTAAAGGAGTACGTCAAATGACATTCTCAAGGGAAATTGGAAAGTATTTTGAACTAAAAGAAAATGAAAATACATCATCAAAATTTGTGGGATGCAGCTAAAGAGTAGCTGAGAGTGAAATATATCACATTAAATCCTTTTATTAGAAAATGAGAAAGATCTGAAATCAATAATTTAAGCTTCCACTTAAAGAAATTACAGAAAAGGAAGAGCAAAATGATCTCAAAGCAAGCAGAAGAAAGGATATAATAAGAGCAGAAAATGAAATTGGACAAAGAAAAAGTAGAAAAAAATCAAGGAACATTAAGGCTCACTGTTTGAAAAGTTAAATTATGTTGACCGATCTCTAGTAAAGCTGACGGGAAAAAAGAGAAACAAATTACCAATATGAGAAACAAATGGAAGATATCACTGCATACCACACAGACATTAAAAGGATCATAAAGGAATAGTACAAACAACTTCACACTTATAATTTTGACAACTTTGATGAAATGGACCAATTCCTTGAAAGCTACAGTCTACCAAAACTCTCCAAAGTGAAATAGAAAAGTGACCAAAATTCTGGAACAAGAGGATGCTTCAGACAGGCAAAGCTGAGGCAAGTTAACCAATTTATTGCGCTTGTTGAAGATATTGTGCACGTGATTTCTCCCTAACCATGCTATGTTAAAAGTAAGTTAAGGTTATCAAAGTTTTTCCTAACTCAGGGAAAATCAAGTTACTCAGTTTTTACCCATGGAGACTTAAAGGCAGGCTTAACAACTTTGGAATTATTGGAGGTAGATTTAAATTTTAGATTATTTTGCATGTATAACTAGAGGTTTCCCTGGAATTAGAATCCACTGTATTTCATTTATTCAATGAATAAATACTTATTGAGAACCTACTATTTGCCAGGCCTTATTCAAGGGATACAGCACTGGATAAGAGAGCCATATCACAGAGCTTATTCTGGATTTTCCCAAGGCCAGTGTGGCCAGTGGAAACAAGGGTTACATGATCAAATTACTCCAAGCAAAGAGGCACTGCTGTGCTGTGTTAAAGATAGCAAGGGAAACACCTTCTTTATCATGGTTTTAACAGAATCAGAATTCTCAGGTATTATTCTTTGGTTCCATTTTCTTTAGCTCTGGTATCTCATAACTGGGGATTTTCACTCATCTCTGGCCCTTAACTGATACCCAGATAAGAAGCCTGAAGTTCTCTAACAACTCATATTCAAGTTATTCACAGTACGTGGGTTTGAAAGTGAAAGGTCAAACCTCAGTAGACTTGCAATGCCACTGGCTGAATAGTAATTGTTTTCAAGTTAGGAGATGAAAATGTAACCAATTATGTTGAATTAAGGTTGATTAAATTTCCTTCCAATTATGTAATAAATCTCGGATTGCTATGATGCTAGACACTGAGTAAACAGACTCATATGTTTAAACATTTTTCAACCAGTAAGCTTAGAAAAGACATGCATACACATATATGCATATTTTTGTATGTGTTCAGTAAATAAATATGTAGAGAAATAAAATTTTATTCAAGAGAGGTACACATTTTCAATTAATGAATATAGGAGGGGGCATAATATTCCTTAAATAAAATGGGTTTTGTAGTGAGACAAATACAGGTGTGAAAACCAACTCTTCCACCTTACCAACTATAAGACCTCAGATAACTATTTAACCTCCTGAAACTTCTGTTTTATAATTTGTTAAATCTCAGTGGGTTATTATGAAGATGAGTAGCATTAGTAGAGATGGTGGTACATGTAAAGCCAATGTTGATGTTCTCTCAGGCTCCTTATATGGTAAGAAAGATGCTACCAGTGGTTCTTACCTCCCACATTTAGTGCTCCATTGTCAGACATAGAAGAGAGAGCTCTTATCCCCCATTTTGACTTCCCATAGTTAGCTGAGTACATTTTAATTTGGCCTTGTGATTTAGTGGAGGAGTAGGGTCTAGATATACAATCCCTAATTCCACTAAATGTTCTATCATTGAGACTTTAACTGATATTTTAACCAATCCCCAAACAATTGTTATGTAAGCATGAATTTCATTTATGAATAGAAATAATGGTGTAGTTTGTAGGCAGTATTTATGTTGTTTTGATTCCTTGTCTTCCTTGCCTCTCACATTTTCCTCATGTAGACCACACCCATGCAATCATAAGCTCTTAGCCCAAAATTAAGCTGCTACTAGTGGATTTAATTTATGTAACCATACACAGGCATTTTATAGATTTTTCAGAATTTCTGGTGTCTGAAATATTGCAATACTCAGATTTCTCAGAATTTCTATATTTGAAATACTCTTTATCTGTTACTGATTTAGCATATCCATCAGGTGACATGCAGCCTGGAGTTTGGAATGCCAGCTCTAAATTTCCCAGATCTTTCAGGGACTATGTAGACAGTGGACATTTTGATTAATAACATTTAGATGGAAAATCAGCACAGGGCTCTGCTCCTCTTGGAAATAGCAGGGGAAGACAAAGAAACTAACATTATTGAGGATGGAGTTCTAAAATATTCCTCTAAGATCTCGCAACTTAATACCTTGGACTGTGAATATGATTAGAAATCACAGTTGTTATTATTTTACCTTACATGGCAAAAGGGATTTTGCAAAGATAATTGCGGTCCCAAATTAGTTGAGTTTTGTTTAATCAAAGGGAGAGTATCAGGGCAGCCCTAGTTTAATCACACAAGCTATTTAATAGCACATTTTCTTGACAGATCAAAAGGGGAAATCGGAAAAAATCAAAATACTGAAGGGGGTCGAGGGGTGATGCAAGGCTAGGACCTATCCTACCAGTAGCCAGAAAAGTAAGTGGGACAGCTGCAAGGAACTGTATTTTGTCAATAACAACTATGACCTTGAATGAGGACTCAGAGCTCCAGAGGAAAATGAAGCTGGCAAAAACTTTGATTTTAGTCTTGTGAGACCCTAAGCAGAGAACCCAGCTAAGCTTACCTGGACTGCTGACCTACAGAACTGAGAGGTAATAAATGAATGTTTGTTTTATGCCACTAAATTTGTAGTAATTTGTCACACAACAATAGAAAACTAATACAGATGCCTGTCTAGTAGCCAGGTATTATCCTAAGTCTTTTCTAGGTGGCATTTAATTTAATTATCACAGGAATCCTATAGGAGATGGGTTCTTGTAACTGTTTTACAGACAGGAAACAGGCTCAAGTAGTTTATATGACTTGTCTAAGGTCTCATGAATTATAAGTGGCAGAACCCAGATTGGGAGCCATTGGCTGTCTGTATAGTACAAGGACTTTCATTATACAGAAGTCTAGTAGAATAATCCATCTTGGGAAAGTCACTCCACACGTGTGCCCCAAAGGAATATACTTTCCCCTTGAACTTCCCTGTAATGGCAAACTGAAGACAAGTCAGCCCCAAAGGCTATCATTACTAATTTTCTGTGATTGCTCTCTGTCTCCTTTAATGTACCTCTTGGTCTCAGTATTCCATTTCTGAGCCCTGAGTTAGGAGTGCTGGCTTCTTTATGTAGTGTTATGTTTTTTGCTTTTTCAAGTCACTTGTCCTTAAGTGTTTCATATTTTTCTTTACCTATGTGGAATAGTACTAATTCCAGCTGACAGCTTACTATTTGTAGTTAAATGCGCTAGCTAGGTTTTTCCTTACTAATCACTGATTAAAGGGAAATAAGTTCCAACTTCTTATACCACATGATATTCATGTGACTTTTTTAAATGTAATTTTTCAGAAGAAAGCCTAGTCTAGTCCACTTCAGACTAATCAGATTCATCTGTTAAATCTTCTATATGATCACCTGTACATTAGGCATAATTGATTGAATTATAACATTCTCAGAAACTTAAAGTATGGCCCAAAGGTATCATCTCAGTCCAATTAATATTCAACAGTTATCTTTATAGAGTTTCATATAGTGATATTGTTTTATTTTCTAGTATTTGATTTCATTTATAAATAAAATACACTTGCTGTATGAATCCTTTGTTCTTAAATATATCTGGAGTGAATTCCTGTGGTTTTCTTTTAAGAATATAAGAATGCATATTTCTAAAAGAATTAAACATTTTAGTGTAAAGAATTTGAGACAAATTTGAGGTGTTTAATATGGGTGCTTAATTCAGTTTGCACGATCCACATGACCTGAATTAATCTTTCTTTATCAACTATCTTCTGAGTTGAATTATTTTTTCACACCAGAAGAGCTCTAGTTGATGCTCAAAAGAAAAGTACTCAGTTAAATTCCACAGTGTCTGACATTTCCCACTGCATCAGATGGAGTGCTTAAAATACATTCTGCATTATCAGTTGCAAAGAACAAATCATGTAGTATTATACTTACTAAAAATATACAATACAAATTATTAAAGGGAAATATTCTGAGTCTTGACTCAAAGAAAAAAACTAAATATATATACCTATTTCTTAGATATGTTTTGTTTATAGAAATATAATCATCTACAAAATGATTATAGTTTTCTTTCAATATTTAAACATTAGTACTATTATGTTTCCTTAGTCTGTTAGTCTCACTCTGTGGCTGAGTAATTTCCAAGATGTGGCTTTATATGAATTCATTTATCATTTCATTATGTTTAGATATTTAGATGTGGCCAGTTTTTCTCTACCACTATGATACTTTGATAAACATTTATTTTTGTAAAAATCTTTTTTGTATTACCTGTATTTTGAGAGCATGCCATTTTTCATCAATTGGGTTGAAACATTTTTCAGTCTAAGGTCTCCACTTATGCAAATAAACAAAATGCATTATACATTTCATCCTCTAGGAGTTTGATTCATATAGTACCTTTATTTTCATTTTCTTCGAAGCCAGCTTTCTTCACCACCTGATAAAAATATCTCAGCATCCAGTGATTAAATCCTGGCATTCCTTTCACTGTCCATCTCCATCACAGTGTTTCCTGCTTTGCAGTATAACTAGTGATTAACCTTACTTACAGTCATGACCACCTTACACAGCAGAGGCTAAAAGGATGATTACAAATCATGTTTCATAATATTCTTCAGTAAGATCAAGCCTCAACACATCTACCAGTCTCAGATAACTAATTTGCATATCATTACCTACAATTCAAATGGACTTATTTTATCCACTCCTACCCATTGCTCATCTTATTACAGTTTAGGAAATTTATTGACTTTGGACCATGAATCTGCAGGTGAAAGGAAGAGGATGGCATTGCATTAATAACACAGTATAATGATGAGAAAAAATTTCTGCAGGTTATTTTGTTTCCTGCCTGATTTATTTGATTATATCACTCATAGGCCATTGGTACAACCTTAGAAAATTTTTATAAGATTTAATTATTTAAGTGGAGTTAGTAATAATTAGAATTTACTGCATGTGTGCTATAATCCTGGTACTGTGCCTAGTTTAACACATTATCTCATTTAATCCTACAAAAGCACCCTAAGGCTCTACTTTAAATACATGGGAATTGAGAAGATAGAGACGATCTTAGAGAAGATAGGCAGCTAAGGTCATTTTGTTGGCCTTTAGCAGAGCCCAGATTCAATCTCAGGTTTACATAACTCCTCAACATAGGCCCTAAACCTGCTGTTTCCTATAGATGTTTTCTTGGGGGTGCTCTGGAGGGATGGTTTTATTTTCTTGTACTTTGTATGTGAAATTAATAGTCTTGTGCATTTATTCACAAATTTTTGAAACAATATTTGTGGAGTGGCCACTGTGTGACAGGCTCTAAGTACCACGTGTAACGTCATTCAGTGTTGACATTCTTACTTGATTGTTGTTACATAAGGAAGCAATGAAAATTACTTGAAAAGGGAACACATGTTCCCTCTTGTGGTCATTATCTCTGAGTCTTTTCAACAGAAGTTTCAAAATTAAAGGCTTTTTTAACTGGGGGAGAAGTTGAACAGATATATGAGTTTAGTGTTATGACTGATTGCAAGTCTGAAGTATATTAAAGCTTGAGCTCTACTCACAGAAAGTTCTGTTCCCAAAAGGCTGGAGCTTTCCTATTTCTGGTGACTCAGGAGAAAGCAATGTTTAGTCATGAAGCTGGGAGTTCTGTGGTTGTGATACAGTAACTCACAGAATGTAGATGTGGCAGCTTGGGGCATTGCAGAAGTAGGGGATTTTCACTCCCCCCTTGGGCCACATTCTATCTGCACTGAGGAGCTGGGGAAGGTAGTGAACTTGGTAAGCGAGATCGTGAAACAAAGAGCTAAAACCACACTTTCTGGCCAGATTCACACTCCAACTCTCTAGTTATTCATAGAAAGGAGAATATTCATGTATTCACTATATCACAATCAGAAGAAAAAAAGGAGTGTTTTTTTCCTTAGAGTTTATGGACTCTTTATCAAGGTTTTAGATATGATTATCCAGAACTCTAAGGAAATAAAAATGAAAAGGTAAAAGAAAATAGTAAAGTTAGAGAAAATGATGGTGTTTAGGTTGATACAGAAGCAAAAGAGAGGAGTAAGTACACCTGCTTGTTTTAGAAACACTTGACTCCATCTAGTACTTCATTGTTATATATTGTCCATGCCTGTAAACTTTTATTTTTTGGCCATCTTTTTTGGCCCATGTTATTATTATTATAATTATTATTATCCTTTATTAAGGTATCATTGACATACATTCTTCTGAAGGTTTCACATGAGCAACACTGGTTTCAATATTCACCCATATTATCAAATCCGCCACCCCCCAAACCATTGCAATCACTGTCCATTAGCGTAGTAAGATGCTATAAAGTCATCACTTGTCTTCTCCATGCCATACTGCCTTCCTCGTGACCTACCTGTATTGTGAGTCCTAATTATAGTGCCCCTTAATCCCCTTCTCCCTCCCTTCTCCCCCATCCTCCCCAACCCCTTCCCTTTGGTAACTGCTAGTCCCTTCTTGGGTTCTGTGAGTCTGCTGCTGTTCCTTCAGTTTTGCTTTGTTGTTATACTCCACAAATGAGGGAAATCATTTGGTATTTGTCTTTCTCTGCTTGGCTTATTTCACTGAGCATAATACCCTCTATCTCCATCCATGTTGTTGCAAATGGTAGGATTTGTTTTCTTCTTATGGTTGAATAATATTCCATTGTTTATATGTATGACATCTTCTTATCTATTCATCTACTAATGGACACTTAGTTTGCTTCTATATCTTGGCTATTGTAAATAGTGCAGCGATAAACATAGGGGTGCATATGTCTTTTTGAATCTGGGATCTTATTTTCTTTGGGTAAATTCCCATGAATGGAATACCTGGGTCAAATGGTATTTCTATTTTTAGTTTTTTGAGGAACCTCCATAGTGCTTTCCAAAATGATTGAACTAATTTACATTCCCACCAGTAGTGTAGGACTGTTCCTCTTTCTCTGCATCCTTGCCAGAATTTGTTGTTTCTTGTCTTTTGGATATTGGCCCTCTTAACTGGTGTGAGGTGATATCTCATTGTGGTTTTAATTTGCATTTGCCTGATAATTAGTGATGTGGAGCATCTTTTCATGTGCCTGTTGGCCATCTGAATTTCTTCTTTGGAGAAGTGTCTGTTCAGATCCTCCACCCATTTTTTAATTGGCTGTTTGCTTTTTGGGTGTTGAGGTGTGTGAGTTCTTTATGTATTTTGGATGTTAACCCCTTATCGGTTGAGTCATTTATGAATATATTCTCCCATACTGTAGGATGCCTTTTTGTTCTACTGATGGTGTCTTTTGCTGTATAGAAGCTTTTTAGTTTCATGTAGTCCCATTTGTTCATTTTTTTTGTTTCCCTTGCCTGAGGAGATCTTTTCAGGAAAAGTAGCCCACGTTTATATTTAAGATATTTTTGCCTGTGTTTTCTTCTAAGACTTTTATGGTTTCATGACTCACATTCAGGTCCTTGATCCATCTCGAGTTTACTTTTGTCTGTGGGTTAGACAATAATCCAGTTTCATTCTCTTACATGGAGCTGTCCAGTTTTGCCAACACTAGTTGTTGAAGAGGCTGTCATTTCCCCATTGTATATCCATGGCTCTTTTATCATATATTAATTGGTTGTGTAGGTGTGGGTTTATATCTGGGCTCTCTATTCTGTTCCATTGACCTATGGGTCTGTTCTTGTGCCAGTACCAAATTGTTTTGATTACTGTCACTTTGTAGTAGAGCTTGAACTTAGGGAGCGTAATCCCCCCAGCTCTATTCTTCCTTCTCAGGATTGCTTTTGTTATTTGGGGTCTAATGTGGTTCCATATGAATTTTATAACTATTTGTTCTAGTTTGTTGAAGAATGCTATTGGTATTTTGATAGGGATTGCATTGAATCTGTAGATTGATTTAGGCAGGATGGCCATTTTGACAATATTAATTTTTCCTATCCATGAGCATAGGATATATTTCCATTCATTGGTGTCTTCTTTAATTTCTCTCATGAGTGTCCTGTAGTGTTCAGGGTACAGGTCTTTCACTTCCTTGGTTAGGTTTATTCCTAGGTATTTTATTCTTTTTGGTGCAATTGTAATGAAGTTGTTTTCCTGATTTCTCTTTCTGCTAGTTCAACCTTAGTGTATAGGAATGCAAAAGATTCCTGTGTATTAATTTTGTATCCTGCAACTTTACTGAATTCAGTTATTAGTTCTAGTAGTTTTTGGGTGGATTCATTAGGGTTTTTTATGTACAATAATATACAATCTGCAAACAGTGACAGCTTAACTTTTTCCTATCAATATGGATGCCTTTTATTTCTTTGTGTTGTCTGATTGCTGTGGCTTGGACCTCCAGTACTATGTTAAATAAAAGTGGTGAGAGTGGGCATGTTTGTCTTGTTCCCAATCTCAGAGGAAAAGCTTTCAGCTGTTAAGTATGATATTGGCTGTGGGTTCGTCATATAGGCCTTTATTATGTTGAGGCACTTGCCCTTTATACCCATTTTGTTGAGAGTTTTTTTCATGCATGAATGGATGTTGAATTTTATCAGATGCTTTTAAGCATCTATTGAGATGATCATGTGATTTTTGTCCTTCTTTTTGTTGATGTGTTGTATTATGTTGATGGATTTTTGAATATTGTACCATCCTTGCATCCTTGGAATAAATCCTACTGGATCTTGATGGATAGTCTTTTTGATGTATTTTTGAATTCAGTGCTGCTAATATTTTGTTGAGTATTTTTGCATCTATGTTCATCAGGGATATTGGTCTGTAATTTTCTTTTATTGTGGTGCCTTTTTCTGGTTTTGGTATTAGAGTGATACTGGTCTCATAGAATGAGTTTGAAATTATTCCCTCCTCTTCTACTTTTTGGAAAGCTTTATGAAGGATGGGTATTAGGTCTTCTCTAAATGTTTGATGAAATTCAGTGGTGAAACCATCTGGTCCAGGAATTTTGTTCTTTGGTAGTTTTTTGATTACCAATTCAATTTCATTGCTGGTAATTGGTCTGTTCAGATTTTCTGCTTCTTCCTGGGTCAGTCTTGGAAGGTTGTATTTTTTTCTAGAAAGTTGTCCTTTTCTTGTAGGTTATCCAATTTGTTAGCATATAATTTTCATAGTATTCTCTAGTAATTCTTTGTGTTTCTGTGTTGTCCATAGTGATTTTTCCTTTCTCATTTATGATTGTGTTTATGTGTGTATACTCTCTTTTTATCATGGTAAGGCTGGCTAGGGGTTTATCTATTTTGTTTATTTTCTCAAAGAACCAGCTCCTGGTTTCATTGATTCTTTCTATTGTTTTATTCTTCTGAGTTTTATTTATTTTTTCTCTGATCTTTATTATGTCGCTCCTTCTACTGACTTTGGGCCTCCTTTGTTTTTCTTCATCTAGAGGCTCCTTTTGTGGCCTAGTATTTGACTATTCTGACAAATGTTCCATGTTTGCTTGAGAAGAATGTGTATTCTTCTGCTTTTGGGTGGAGTATTCTGTAGATGTCTGATCAGTCCCTCTGTTCTAATGTGTTGTTCAGTGCCTCTGTCTTATTACTTATTTTCTGTCTGATTGATCTGTCTTTTAGAGTGAATAGTGTGTAGAAGTCTTTTCAGATGAATGCATTGCATTCTCTTTCCCCCTTTAATTCTGTTAGTATTTGTTTCACATATTTAGGTGCTCCCATATTGGGTGCATAGATATTTATAATGTTTATAGCCTCTTGTTGGTCTGACTCCTTTGTCATTATGTAATGTCCTTTGTCTCTTGTTACTTTCTTTGTTTTGAAATCTCTGTTGTCTGTTATAACTACTGCTACTACTTCTTTTTTCTCCCTATTATTTGCATGGAATATCTTTTTCCATCCCATCATTTTTAGTCTTTGTAGGTCTTTAGATTTGAAGTGAGTCTCTTGTAGGCAGCATATAGATGGGTCTTATTTTTTTATCCATTCTGTAACTCTATGTCTTTTCATTGGTGCTTTCCATCCATTTACATTTAGGGTAATTCTCAATAGATATGCACTTATTGCCATTGCAGGCTTTAGATTCATGGTTACCAAAGGTTCAAGGGCAGCTTCTTTACTATCTAACAGTCTAACTTACCTTGTTTAGTATGCTATTTCAAACATAATCTAAAGGTTCATTTTTTTCCTCCCATCTTGTTCTTCCTCCTCCACCCTTTGTATATTAGGTGTCATATTCTGTTTTCTTTCTGTATCCCTTGACTGACTTTATGGGTAGCTGATTTAATTTTTTACTTGCTTAGTAATTAATTGGTCTACTTCCTTTACTGTGGTGTTATTTTCTCTGGTGACAGCTTTTTAGCGTCAGGAGCACTTACATCTAGAGCAGTCCCTTTGAAATACACTGTAGAGATGGTTTTTGGGAGATAAATTCCTTCACCTTTTGCTTATCTGGAAATTGTTTAATCCTTGCTTCAAATTTAAATGATAATTTTGCTGGGTAGAGTATTCTTGGTTTGAGGCCCTTCTGTTTCATTGCATTAAATATATCATGCCACTCCATTCTGGCCCGTAAAGTTTCTGATGATAAGTCTGATGGTAGCCTGATGGTCTTTCCTTTGTATGTGATCTTTTTCCTCTCTTTGGCTGCTTTCAATACTCTCTCCTTGTCCTTGATCTTTGCCATTTTAATTATATGTCTTGGTGGTGTCTTTCTAGGGTCCCTTGTGTTGAGAGATCTCTACACTTCCACGACCTGAGACACTATTTCCTTCCCCATTCTGGGGAAGTTTTAAGCAATTATTTCCTCAAAGAGACTTTCTATCCCCTTTTCTTTCTCTTCTTCTGGTATCCCTATGATGAGAATATTGTTCCATTTGGATTGGTCACACATTGGAGATCCTTTTTTCCTCTCTGTGCCTCAGCTTCTTTGTTATCCTGTTCTCTAATTTCTATTTTGTTTACCATTTCCTCTACCTTCTCTAGTTTTAAACCATCCATTTTATGTTTCATTTCAGATACTGTACTTTACAGTTTCTGTCTCTTTCTTGAAGTCCTGAGATCTTGAATATATTTCTGTAGCTCTGTGAGCATGTTTATGATTAAAAAAATTTTTTTATCAAGAAGACTGTTGATTTTAGTTTCACTTAGCCCTCTTTCTGATGTGTGTTGCATTTTTGTACAAAAGTTTTTTGCCATTTCATATTTCTAGTCATTCCTATAGAATAATAACTTTGTATAGGTGGCATCCTCTAGTGCTGAGAATCTCTGCTCTCTGGAGCAGCCCAACACCTAGAGCAATGGCCAGGGTCTCAATCATAGTGCAGCTGGGAAAAAAGAGCTCTTTCCCACTCCCCAACTGAAGTGCTTGCCTCCACTGCTGGGTCCAGTGGGCCGAGAAACCTTGGAGGAGCCTCTGTGTTACACCCCTGTAGCTTCTTCATGCAGGGCAAAACTTTGGCATGCAAAGCGCAACAGTGACGGGCAGCTGGTATGTGGATGGTGCCTGCTGGGAAGAAGGAACAGCAGGTTGTGTATCAAAATGCGTGGACCACAGCTCTGTGCTTCCAGTGAGGGGTATGGAGTTTCTGAAAACTCCTGAAATTTTGCGGGCCTGTACTTCCACTCCCTCCCAGCTCTGAATCCTCTTCTCTCGCCTGTGCGCTAGGGTGGGGGAGTGCTCGGGTCCCGCCAGGTCGCGGCTCCTTATCTTACCTGCCTCATGGGGTGCTGAGTCCTCTCAGGTGTAGATGCAGGCTGTGTGCTGCCCTGTATCTTCTGGTTTCTTTTTTAGGAATAGTTGTATTTGTTGTATTTTCATAAATATATATGGTTTTGGGAGGAGATGTCCACCACCCTGCTCAAGCCGCCATCTTCCTGGAAGTCTATATGTACAGATTTTAACTTTTCAGAAGGCGGTGCGGTCGGGTCTCTCTCAGGGTGGATGCCAGGCCTCGCCGATATTTCTATTTTGAGTTTTTTGAGGAACCTCCATACTGCTCTCCACAATGGTTGAACTAGTTTACATTCCCACCAGCAGTGTAGGAGGGTTCCCCTTTCTCCACATCCTCACCATTATCGTTTGTCTTTTGGATGTTGGTCATCCTAACTGGTGTGAGGTGATATCTAATTTTGGTTTTAATTTGCATTTCTCTAATGATTAGTGATGTGGAGCATCTTTTCATGTGCCTGTTGGCCATCTGAATTTCTGCTTTGGAGAATTGTCCGTTCAGCTCCTCTGCCCATTTTTTAATTGGCTCATTTGCTTTTTGTTTGTTGAGGTGCTTGAGCTCTTTATATATTTTGGATGTCAACCCCTTATCAGATATGTCATTTATGAATATATTCTCCCATACTATAGCATGTCTTTTTGTTCTATTGATGATGTTCTTTGCTGTACAGAAGGTGTTTAGTTTGATATAGTCCCACTTGTTCATTTTTGCATTTGTTTCCCTTGCCCAGGGAGATATGTTTATGAACAAGTTGCTCATGTTTATGTCCAAGAGATTTTTGCCTATGTTTTTTCTAAGAGTTTCATGGTTTCATGACTTACATTCAGGTCTTTGATTCCATTTTGAGTTTACTTTTGTGTGTGGTGTTAGTAATCCAGTTTCATTCTCTTACATGTAGCTGTCCAGTTTTGCCAACACCAGCTGTTGAAGAGGCTGTCATTTCCCCATTGTATATCCATGGCTCCTTTATCATATATTAATTGATCCTATAGGCTTGGGTTTATATCTGGGCTCTCTATTCTGTTCCACTAGTCTATGGATCTGTTCTTGTGCCAGTACCAAATTGTCTTGATTACTGTGGCTTTGTAGTAGAGCTTGAAGTCAGGGAGCATAATTTTTGCTGCTTTATTCTTCCTTCTCAGGATAACTTTGGTTATTTGGGGTATTTTGTGGTTCCACGTTAATTTTAGAACTGTTTGCTCTAGTTCATTGAAGAATGCTGTTGGTATTTTGATAGGGATTGCACTGAATCTGAAGATTGCTTTAGGCAGGAAGGCATTTTGACAATATTAATTCTTCCTAGCCAAGAGCATAGGATGAATTCCATTTATTAATATCCTCTTTAATTTCTCTTAAGAGTGTCTTGTAGTTTTCAGTATATAGGTCTTTCACTTCCTTAGTTGGGTTTATTCCTAGATATTGTATTCTTTTTGATGTGATTATTAATGGAATTGTTTTCCTGATTTCTCTTTCTGCTCGTTCCTCATTAGTGTATCAGAATGCAACAGATTTCTGTGTATTAATTTTGTATCCTGCAACCTCACTGAATTCAGATATTAGATCTAGTAGTTTTGGAGCCAATTCTTTAGTTTTTTTTTTTATGTACAATATCATGTCATCTGCAAACAGGGACAGTTTGACTTCTTCCTTGCCTATCTGGATGCCTTTTATTTCTTTGTGTTGTCTGATTGCCGTGGCTAGGACCTCCAGAACTATGTTGAATAAAAGAGGGGAGAGTGGGCATCCTTGTCTTGTTCCCAATCTTAAAGGGAAAGCTTTCAGCTTCTCACTGTTAAGTATAATGTTGGCTGTGGGTTTGTCATACATGGCCTTTATTATGTTGAGGTATTTGCTTTCTATACCCTATATCCATTTTGTTGAGAGTTTTTATGAATGGATGTTGAATTTTTGGAATGCTTTTTCAGCATCTGTGGAGATGATCATGTGGTTGTCCTTCTTTTTGTTGATGTTGTGGATGATTTTGATGGATTTTTGAGTGTTTTACCATTCTTGCATGTGTGGGATGAATCCCACCTGATCAGGATGGATGATCTTTTTTACGTATTTTTGAATTCGTTTTGCTAATATTTTGTTGAGTATTTTTGCATCGATGTTCATCAGGGATATTGGTCTGTAATTTTCTTTTTTTGTGGTGTCTTTGCCTGGTTTTGGTAATAGAGTGATGTTGGTCTCGTAGAATGAATCTGGGAATATTCCCTCCTCTTTTACTTTTTTGAAAACTTTAAGGAGGATAGGTATTAGGTCTTCACTAAATGTGTGATAAAATTCAGCAGTGAAACCATCTGGTCCAGGTGTTTTGTTCTTAGGTAGTTTTTTGATTACAGATTCAATTTTGTTTCTGGTAATTGGTCTATTCAGATTTTCTGTTTCTTGATGGGTCAGCCTTGGGAGGTTGTATTTTTCTAGAAAGCTGTCCATTTCTTCTATGTTATCCAGTTTGTTACCATATAATTTTTCATAGTATTCTCTCATACTTCTTTGTATTTCTGTGGTATCCATAGTGATTTTTCCTTTCTCATTTCTGGTTCTATTTATGTGTGTAGATTCACTTTTTTTCTTGATAAGTCAGGCTAGGGGTTTATCTATTTTGTTTATTTTCTCGAAGAACCAGCTCCTGCTTTCATTGATTCTTTCTATTGCTTTATTCTTCTCAATCTTGTTTATTTCTGCTTTAATCTTTATTATGTCCCTCCTTCTACTGACTTTGAGCCTTATTTGTTCTTACTTTTCTAGTTTCATTAATTGTGAGTTTAGACTGTTCATTTGGGATTGTTCTTCTTTTCTTAGGTAGGTCTGTTTTGCAATATGTTTCCCTCTCAGCACGGCCTTTGCTGCATCTCACAGATTTTGTCATGTTGAATTATTGTTGTAATTTTTCTCCATATATTTATTAATCTCTGTTTTTATTTGGTCATTGATCCATTAATTATTTTGGAGATGTTGTTAAGCCTCCATGTGTTTGTGGGCTTTTTCATTTTGTTTGCATAATTTATTTCTAGTTCCATATGTTTGTGATCTCAGAAGCTGTTTGGTGCAATATCAATCTTTTTGAATTTACTCAGGTTCTTTTTGTGGCCTTGTATATGATCTATTCTTGAAATGTTCCATGTGCACTTGTTAAGAATGTGTATCCTGTTGCTTTTGAATGGAGTGTTATGTAGATGTCCATTAGGTCCATCTGTCCTACTATGTTGTTCAGTGCCTCTGTCTCTTTATTTTGTGTCTGCTTGATATGTCCTTTGGAGTGAGTGGTGTGCTGAAGTCTCCTAAAATGAATGCATTGCATTCTATTTCCCCCTTTAAATCTGTTAGTATTTGTTTCACATATGTAAGTGATCCTGTGTTGGGTGTTTAGATATTTATAATTGTTGTATCCTCTTGTTGGACTGGCCCTTTTATAATTATGTAATGTTCTTCTTTGTCTTTTGTGACTTTCTTTGTTTTGAAGTCTATTTTGTCTGATACAAGTACTGCAACTCCTGCTTTTTTCTCACTGTTTGTTGCATGAAATATCTTTTTCCATCCCTTTACTTTCAGTCTGTGTATGTCTTTGGGTTTGAAGTGAGTCTCTTTTAGGCAGCATATAGATGGATCTTGTTTTTTCCATTCAGTGACTCTATGTCTTTTGATTGGTGCAATCAGACCATTTACATTTAGGGTGATTATCAATAGGTATGTACTTATTGCCATTGCAGGCTT
The DNA here is from genome assembly GCA_032199065.1 of Smutsia gigantea. NCBI lineage: Eukaryota > Metazoa > Chordata > Mammalia > Pholidota > Manidae > Smutsia > Smutsia gigantea. Next base: position 81,327 of record JAVSCE010006934.1, on the reverse strand, counting down.
TAGATTCGTGGTTACCAAAGGTTCGAGGGTAATTTCCCTTACTGTCTAACAGTCTAATTTAACTCACTTCGTATGCTATTACAAACACAACCTAAAGGTTCTTTTTTTTTTCCTCCTTTTTCTTTCTCTTCCATCTTTTATGTTATGAATCATATTTTGTACTCTTTGTCTATCTCTTGGGTGACATCTATTTAGTCTTAGGAATACTTCCATCTATAGGAGTCCCTCCAAAATGTACTGAAGAGGTGGTTTGTGGGAGGTAAATTCTCTCAGCTTTTGCTTATCTGAAAATTGTTTAATCCCTCCTTCAAATTTAAATGATAACCTTACCGGGTAGAGTATTCTTTGTTCAAGGCCTTTCTGCTTCATTGCATTAAATATATCATGACACTCCCTTCTGGCCTGTAAGGTTTCTGTTGATAAATCTGATTATAGCCTGATGGGTTTTTCTTTGTATGTGATCTTTTCTCCCCCTCTAGATGCTTTTAAAAGTCTTTTGTTATCCTTAGTCTTTGCCAGTTTAATTATTATATGTCTTTATCTTGTCTTCCTTGGGTCCCCTGTGTTTTGAGATCTGTGCAACTCCATGGCTTGAGAGACTATCTCCTTCCCCAGATTGGGAAGTTTTCAGCAATTACCTCCTCAATGACTCTTTCTATCCCTTTTTCTCTCTCTTGTTCTTCTGGTACCCCTATAATGCGAAAATTGTTCCGTTTGGATTGGTCACACAGTTCTCTCAATATTCTTTCATTCTTAGAGATTCTTTTTTCTTTTTGTGCCTCAGCATCTTTGTATTTCTCTTCTCTAATTTCTATTCCATTTACCATCTCTTCTACTATGCCTAATCTGCTTTTAAATCCCTCCATTGTATGTTTCATTTCAGATATGGAATTTCTTAATGATTGAATCTCTGGCTTAAATTCGTTCCTGAGTTCTTGAATATTTTTCTGTACATCCATAAGCATGTTTATAATTTTTATTTTGAACTCTTTTTTATGAAGATTAGTGAGTTCAGTTTCATTTGGCCCTTTTTCTGGTGTTCGTGAGATTTTGATTTGAACCATTGTCTTTTGATGTTTCATATTTCTGTGTGGTGCCCACTAGGGCACAGAAATTCCAATCTCTGGAGCTGCTCAGTCCCTAGAGTGAAGTTGTGGGTGTTAGGGGAGCAGAGCTGATGCCTGGGTGGAGGAAAGGTCTGTTTCCTGATTCCCATCTGTGATGCCTGTTTCCAGTGTCAGAGCCAGTAGGCCAAGCACACACGTGTAAGCCTCTGTGCTTTGTGTCTCTAGGTATCATAGGCGGGGCCTCCCTCTAGCTGGCCTGATGACAGCACAGTGACTGCCAGTTTGTGAACCACTGCCGGCAGGCTAGGAGGAAGGTGCTACAGGCTGTGTGTAACAGTGGGGGGCCTCAGAGCTGAATAGGCACCAGGGTGATGGAGCACCTGAAGCTCCTCAAAGTTCCCAACCAGCTGGGCAGAGTGCTCTGAGACAACATTGTCCATCTCTCCCTTCTCCCGTGCAGCAAGCTCCGTGCAAACTGTGCCCCTTCAGCAGCCCTCTCACTGCTAGGACGCCTCTCAGACACCCCCACACCTCCTCTGACACAGAGCGGCCTGATGTGGATCACCCCCTCCACAAATGGCCTGAATGTCAGTCTCCCAAGCACTCCACCTGTCCAAACTCCCCGACATCCAGAGCACCACACCATATAGGCTTCCGCTCACAAAGCAGATCTCCATGGCTAGGTGCTTAGCAGTCCCAAGGTTCCACCCACTCCCCTGCTCCATTTCTCTTTCTCTCACCAGTGAGCTGGGGTGGGGGAAGGGCTTGTGTCCTTCCTGATTAAGGCTTTCCTACGTTACCCTGTTTCATGAGGTCTGCTCTGTTCATGAGGTCTGTATGCAGTCTGGTTCAGCCTTCTTTCTTGTTGCTGTTTTAGGGTTAGTTTTATGAATTAATTATATTTTTGTACTATTTGTGCTTTTGGGGGGGAGTTCTCCGTGTCACCTCTCACGCCACCATCTTGAATCCCCATGCTTGTAAAGTTTTAAATGAATACTTATTCTTATTGGAAAGATCCAGATATACGTAACTTTGTAAAAGCGTAATACGAGTATTGTTTGATCACCTTTTAAACAAACTTCATTTATATTAAAGTGATTATATATGCCCGTTGTGCAAAAATTAAGATCAAGGACAAATTTTAAAAAGACAAGGAAGAAATTTTTCCACATCTAGTAACACTCATCCAACAAACTAATATTTTTCCAAATGCTGGGTGATAATTAAATCTATGTTATCAACTAATGAGGTTGCCTGTTCATTAATGTATAGTCCTTTTGTATTACTTACATGTGAAGTGCCAATTTTATTGACTGAACAGTTATGTTGGTTTTTTCCCCTTCGATTTGATACATTTCCTCATTTTGAACCATTCCATTGTATGTGCTGCCTCTTTATGCCTTGTATATTGTGCAAATGAAGAATATTCAGTGTTGAAAAAGAAAGAGTTCCTGACCTGTGGAATTTGGCCTAATAGAGGAAACAAATAAATCAACCAATAATAATAATAAATCAAGATACGTGCTATGGTAAGTCACTTATAAATTATGATAAAGCAAGCAGTCTAGTTATAGAGCTAAGTTAGAGTGTGAACAATAGTGCTTAGATGGTCAGAAATATCTACAGAGAGGAAGAAAAACATCGAAGTCCTGGCAAGCTAAAAATATATGTATGTATCATCCCAACAAATGTTAGAAATAAATCCCTCAGCCTCTTAAAAATCTTACCGTTGTTTACTCCCAAGTTTCTTGTTAGGCTAAGGACAAAATAAATGCCAGCTTATTCCCTTGTAAGTTCTTCATGCGTCATCTAGAACTTTATTTGGAGGAACACAGCCTTTTTTGTTTTGTTCTTAGGTTTTGTGACAACTAACACTGAAACAGAATGAGCTCATTTTAACATTCACTTACACATCTAAATGCCAAGATTGCACTATAATTACAGCAAAACTGAATGCAAGGTATCCTGCTACTTTTTGATATACAGACTGAACCCCATGAGTTGGATGGACTACTTGCCTTTCAGAAAATTGAAGTTCCAAAATTATAAAGACACAGACTTAATTTCTCTTGGAATCAGGACTTCAAGATAGCCAATAAAATAATCTGTATTTTTTGTATTTAGAAATTTTATTTTTATTTTTAACAGAAGTCTATTTGACATGCAGTATTACATTAGTTTCAGGCGTAAAACATAGTGCTTTGACAATTATATACATTGCTAAATGCTCACTGTGATAAACCTCATTACTGTCTGTCATCACACAAAGCTGTTATGGTATTATTGACTGTATTCCCTATGTACTTTCATCCCTGTGACTAATTTATTTTGTAATTGGTAGTTCTGCTTGATATCAGGTGGAGACCTGGGAAGTCTGGTTAGTACACCAACACCAGGGTTTCCAACACCTGCCAGTGTTACTGCTAAACCCTGTTAAAGCATACAACAGGGCAGAGCATGTATGTTCACTGATGCAATGTCTGCATCCATGCCAGCACCCTCCCCAAACCTGAGACTTAAGCTCCACGGTTCTGGCTCTTTTAGTTCATGTATATATGTGATGTTTTTTGTACCAAAAGCATGACACTTTCCCCCCTTAACTTATTCCAGTGGCCCTCCATTCTAGCCATGCCACACTAGATCACTGTGTAGAACGTAAACTTTTGGCTGTCATTCTTCCTGTACTCAGCAGTTCTTCCCTCCTATCACATGAATGTGGACCAACCCTTGAAACACTGCCTTCTCTGGGCTTCATCCACATCTAGTTAGTTTTTTCCTGCCTCAGTGGCTGCTTCTTCAAAGTCTCCTTTTCTGGCTCCTCCCTTTCCATATATTTTCTAACTGAAATGACTTCTATCTACATCTTGTTTTCCCTCTTTGTGGTCTTTTGGTGAGTTATTCTAAGTCCAGGGCTGTAAAGGTTGAAGGCCCTCAAATTACTTCTTCAGACTTGGCCTCTTTTCTTAATTTCATGTTACTACTGAGTAGTGTTTGCTACGGGGTATGTGTGTGTATGTGTGCATGTGCATGCGCACGTGCGTGTGTGTGTGTGTGTGTGTTCTTGTTGCAAACAACAGAACCCATTGTAGCTGAGTAAAGCAGAAAGGGATTTAGAAGAGGATATTATATAACTTGTAGACTTTCAGGTTCTGGGAATATTTGGGCTGGAGGAATACCAAAATCACACTGTCACAGTGCAGTTCCAGCAAAAGCTGCACTGCCCCAAGTGCAGGCATGTTGGCTGATTCTGCTGAGCCTGGACACTGGGCTCCAGAACACCTGATGTTGCTCCTTCACAAAGACAGGCATAAACAAATGGGTTCCACACATTATTTGCTTCCTCTAGTAGCTGAGTTCTGTATCCCAGTCTTGGTGGGTACATCTGATGGCCGGATTTTAGGGCATTTGCCTGATCTAGCTACAGTGGAGCCTGGAAAAGGAAGTTTTATGGTTTCTATTTTTGAAGATGACACTCCAAGAATACAAGACCACAAAAATATGAGAAGAGTGTTCAAAAGCCTGAACAGCCAGATAATATAACAAATGCCTACTAAGATGAATAACTGATATCTCACATTTAACCTGATCAAGACTAACCCATTGACTTTCTCTTAAAAATTCCTTCACTATCTTCTCACCACCTTCTCTCTTCTACTCCATCTCCCTATTCATTTTATTAGTAAATTCTCTGAGTTCTTAGAACAAAATCTATCCCAAACCTGATGACATCTCCTATATCTACTACTAAAAGCATAGTCCAAAGCATCATCATCTTTTACTTGAACTATTGCAAAAACCTCCCAGCAGGTACCCCTGTGTCACTCATGTCCGTTTGGTGATGGCAACCACCAGAAAGGGTAATATTAAATCTTACAAGAGAAATGATTCCATTGTTTATCCCAGCCTTTTTTTTGTCTCTATGCAAACTTACTCACCTCCAAAGGCCTTGTTTTCTTAGGAAAACAGAAGATGGAGGTGCTCCTAAAAGACCCCATCACAACCTTTCTCCAGGGTAGTGCATCTCTGTGAGCTTTACATTTACATGAAAGGGGCTGGTTCAGTGACTCTTCCTCAAGAAATTCTGTTCTCCCCAGGTTGAAGGACTGTGTTGATGCACATGGGATAGTGTTGGTCAAATTTCTCACTAAAACCTTCTTCCTCTTTGGGTTATACTAGAAAATATGTTTAATAATGATAATCATTTACAAGGAGACCTCAGCCTCTCATATATACCACAGAATTACAGTTGCTCCTATCAATGATAAATAGCATTAATTAAAATACTTTTCTCTTTCAACATAAAGTATAATGATTTATATCCTAATAAAGTAAGAATACTCAATTCCCAGGACCATTGCTGTGAGGATGTTTCTGAAATCTTTAGTGCCTCACCCTCTTGTTCTAGTCACCAATCTTTCAGACTTATTTTGTTTCTACTTTACTCAGAAAAATTTTTATTCAAAGAAGTTTTCATCTTAAAGGATCTACTTCATTTTTTTTTTTTGGATCATCAAGATGCTACTCTGGGGTTTGCTTATATGGATCCTGTAGGGTCAGAATGACTACTGTGTTAAAAATGTTTACATTCAAACATATCTATGGTGCAACAGTTTTCATGTAAATAGAAGGTGGCCTGTTCTGTATCACTAAGGTCACAAGAGCAGCCTTTCTACCTTCCTCAAATGTTATGTTCCTGAATGCAAGTGAGTACAGATGAATGCAGTATATTCTCTTCATTCTTCCTTCCTATTCTAATGTTTCTTTTCTTCATGTACCAGGCTTTAGAAGATACTGCATTATTTACACTAGGGTATTTTAAATAGCAAATACCTTTCTTTTCAGGGTGTGCAAAATTCTCTAGGAGTTTTCATAACTAAAGAATTAAAAATGTCTTGCCCTGTAGGAGTGAAGTTCAAAAAGGTAAAATTTGTAGTCTGGTACTTAAAATAAAATGGTATGTCTCTAAGCTTTTTACAGCATAGTCCACTGACACAGAATCTCTTCACTTGATGTTGCAAAATTCATATTTGCTAAAAATGAAGTAGGTGCCATAAATTGTTTCAAAGACTTAGACAGTTTTGTGCTTATTAACATGTGCATCTATTGAAAAGAGTGCAGCTAGATTTTAAGGGACAGGGTTAAACCAAGTTGAATCCAAATGACATTATAAGACTTATCACATTTTGCTCTTTAGCATGAGGAAAAATTCATAAATTGGGTACCTAGGCAACCAAATAAATCTAAACTATTCACCCTTGTATATTTGTATTACCACTGCTTACTTTAAAAAATTTGAAGTGCTGGGATCTTTTTAGAGAAGCTCGTGAACATAACAATGTTTATTTGACAGCAAGCCATTAGAGGTCTACAGGTCATTTAAAAGCAGAGTTATTTTCCTTTTGTTTCGCTACCTAGGTCTGCTGCTGCAGTGATATACCTCCTGGGTGATCGCATTTGCAAATGTGTTAGAGTATTGAGTTAATGTATGGTATCCTAAGCACAGACAGGAGAAAAAGCCCTGGCTGTTTTTATACCTAACAGACTTTGAGAACCTGGAATATAATTTGAAGCTCATACCCCTAAGGATGAGAGTTCTGCTGTGGCCAGTTGCAAAAATTTTCGATAGCAGAAATCTCCCACAAGAATAACTACAGCCTACATAGTGGCTGTTGGAAAGGCAAAGACTGTGTGAAGAAGAGATTTCGAGGCAGCAGAGTATAAGGGTTAAGTGTGAGCCTTGAAACCAGACAGGCCTGATTTCCAATCTGGGATCCACCATTTATCAGCTGGGCACATTTTTTAACCTTGCTGAGTCTCAGTGTTTTCATGTGTAAAATGGGAAGCATAGTGCCGATCTCTTAGTGTTTTAAAAACCAAAGAAGGTAATGCAAGCACAGCACTGAGTAAATGCTCAGTAAATGTTCCTGCTGCAGTTCCGTGTTGCTGTGATTGAAGCTACCTGGGTTCTTTTGAAGGCTGCACATCTACAAATCATCTTCTGAGGTCTTTCAAGGGAATTTTTCACTATGTTGAAAAAGTAACTGCATTATCATCCCTTTGGCACAGTTTCACCCCCAAGGGTTAGGGTCATACTCAAAGCCCTATAGTGGGAGCTGAGCTCCCAGTCTTTCCCCTGCACTAGGGCTAGTGTACATTCCTGTTCTCACACAGGAGCTCCTAGAGAGAGGACAGTCCATTCCTCAGCAGAGAAAATTGCATGCCGAGTTGGCTGGGTCTCTGGAATTAAAGCTCAAGTCACTCATACAGCTTCTTCCTCAAAGTAAAGTCTGTCCCAGGGAAGCTGGACTGGGTGGCCTCCCTTGTTCTCTCTCCTTGCAGTCCCAGCCCCCACTCAGATCTCATGCCAGCTCCAGTCTGCAGCCTTTCGGTTATGATGCCCGTGTTATTTTAGGTCAGGGCCGCTGTCACCCCTACCTGCCGCTGAGCACTGGTTAGCATCGTCCTGACATGCTCCAGCACATTTTCTTAACTTTGAATCATAGTATCTCTGCTTTTTCCCTTCTAGGAGGCTCCTGGGCAACACATGCAGACTGGCACAGCTCCTGCCCAGAGCTCTGTACGTCAGGATGAGATGGGAGAGCTGTCTTACTCTCTCTGACATAGAAAATTGGCTCCAAGTTGACATTTTGATTCGACTTCTAGATGTAGAAAATTCTAGCATAATTTTCATGCTCCAATTCATCAATCATCCTTTTACATTATTTCAGCTAATTGCCAAATAAATATTATATGAAGGAAATGTTATGATTTCTATTTTATAGTTGAGGGAGCTGAAGCACAGTTCAGTTACATGCCCAAGATCATTCAACTAATAATTGAGAGAGTTGGGACCTGAACTCAGTTTTAATAAATCCAGCAATTATTCTTCAGAAATAAAAAAGCCCATTTGTCCTTCAGTCATACTTAAAGTAATATCTTTTGTGTAAAAAATACAGCCTCCTGCTTTTCTATTTTTAGTAGATCGTTTTAAGATGATACATTTTTTTCAAAAAAAGCAGGCTGTGGCTGAAACAGCTAAGTATCAACATTAAGTATAAAATTTAGTGATTTGTGTTAATAGAGACAAATCTGAAGAAATAACATCAGAATACTCCAGTCAAGTGCTATTTAATTTAAGCCTAGTGTTCTTTCCTCTCTGGGGTAAGAATTACTCGCTCTCAATCTCCTGGGATTTCTTACTCCAGTGTCCAGGGCTGAATTTATTTGGATGTCCGAATGGCATCTGAATGCTTGTTCTGGTCTCGGTCTTTTCCACCTCAGTCATAAACTTATAAATGGCAGATTTGTGGGTTTAGAGCTAATCAGAAGAAAATGTCATTTTTAGCTTTTCTATTTTGCTGATTAGTATAACGTATGAGAAAGCATATGGATTGGAAGCCCATCACATAAGGGTTCATAATTTACTCCTTGCAAACTTTGACAGAATTACTTAAACTCTTTGAGTCTAGTTTTCTCCTGTGGTTAAGGAAAGTCACTCACTTCATATGTTATTCATCTTGAAACTGGCTCCTTGTCTACTTGACTCCTAAGCTGAAGCTCGATCCACTGGACCATGTTGCTTCCTGGGATTGCTCTCTGGCCCCTATGGTAATAAAGATATGAGGTGGCAACTCAAAGTCTGCCACACCACTTGTCCTAGGAATCATGCCCCTTTCAATATCTTAGATGAGGAATTCTAGTCCTTGATATAAAATATAAAATGTTTAGTAGTATACTTTCCTTATTAAAAAAGTAACAATAGATTTTCAAAGGAGTCCCTGTCTAAAAATGTTAAGAACCAATTCTGTGTTATCTAAAATATCTCCCTGCCTCAAATAGCCAATGACCGATGGTTGAGCAGGAAAGGCAGATCCAGTGATTTCTTGCAGTGCCGGGTTTTGGTGCTAGTACCTGAGGTTCCTGATATTCTGAGCACCTGCCCTAAATTAACATACACTAGGGTGTGGAGGCTGTCCCCAAGTATTCACCTCAACACTCCTGGCCAGGTCAGTATCATTCTAGCAACACCCCTTTTCAAAATCACACATATATGAATGAACTGCTAAGGATTTGTAAAGAATGGAGAGAAAGAATATATAGTGTAATGGGAAAGCTCTGCAGAACTTAGTGGAATATAGTAAAGACATTGATAAAATAGAACAGACCCTCTCGTGTTTCATTTTTTTTGATGTAGAGGGAGTGCCTTTGGAAGAGTAAGGTGGACAGTGTGGTTGGGAGAGGGGGAAGGAAGTGGTGACTGTGCATATTTCTGAAGGAAGATAATCATTGGCAGTGACCCTGCCCTGCCCAGGGCGGGGAATATTTCTCCCTACATCAAGAACAGCTGCTTATCTCTGGACCTAAAACTAATTTCATACCTGCAAATCATTTGTTTTGGTGGAAATTTGGCTTTTTTCTTGGGTGGAGGTGGGGAGCAATTTACTCCTCTTATAGGACCAAGGAATATGATATGTGTGTTGATGCCGGCAACAGCATCGAATTTTTGGAACAAATGAGTATAGCCTCTATGATGGGAGACTGTGAAGCAGGCTAAGGTATCCCAAAGTTATTTTGTAAATGGGGAAAGTACATTTTTTGGTACTTAAAGAACCAGAAAGTACATGCTTTTCCACAATAGTTTTCCTATATAAGCAGTTCCTCCCTGTTTACTTTTATAGAGTATTACTCTGTACATACCCTAACATAGATTAATTTGCTCAAGCCACCTAAGAAAAATAAGGTCTAAAAAGTTCCTTTGCTTTCACTAAGAAAAGCAACTTGTGCTTTACAAGTGTCTACAACATGACATATACTGGGAAAGAACAATCACATTCTCATCTGGTGGATTCTCACAACAATCATGCTGTATTATGATGTCCAGAGTGGAAATGACAAAACAGGCACAGAGAAGTAAGTCAGGTTCTCCTGTGACACATGGTCTGGGAGGGACAGAGCTGACAATCAACCCTGACTTCCTGTCCAGTGAATTATCCATTGTCCAAAACTTAATTTAGAGGAATTCCAAGTGGGACGGAGATGGTTCTGTGGAATTGAATATAGGAATTAATATTATGTGAAAAAATGATCAGTATTTTAGTAGGGAGCAAAGTTTCACATAAAGCCTCTGCTGAGTGCATCAAACTGAGTTTTAAAGGAATTCCATTTTGGTAGCATATCCAACTGGAAAGCTTGTTAGCGGCACAACAGTTTTCCACTGTGGGATTACTATCGTTCAAAATTAAGTAATGAATACTTTCTGGGCAGAATAACTTAACCTTCTGTAGGTTATCGCACATCAGTAATTCATTTATTCAAGCAACACCTGTTTGTTGATAGACTCTGTATCAGCTCAATAGAAGGTGCTGGGAAAACCACTCTGGAAAAAACAGATTTAGTCAAATGTGTATTCTTTAATGGAAAAGCACATTTTCATTTGAATTTTTTCTAGTTTCTGATAATATAAATCATTCTTGCCAATTTCAGGGCTTTGAAGGTATAGTCTTAAATTCATGCAGGCATGGAAAATATCAGTGTGATGCTCTAATACTTCCCTCCCAATTTGAGCTCAAAGACCAAAATAAGTACAAGACAAGAATATTGCCATCTATTCACCATTCAGCCATGTATCTCATGGTGCCAACAAGAGATATAGGGATATGGGTGTAGCAAATTTCAGATAAGCAATTCAAATGGACAGAATAATTCCTTGACTTCTGTGTAGTCTTTATAAAAAGACAACAGCTTAATAGTTAATGAATTGAACCAGTGTTAATCAAAAATTTTAAGGGCGAAGAGAATATGACTTCCTTTTCAATAATCATACACTACCACTGAGAATAACTAGAAAAGTTGGATGAAATATTTTAAAATTTATGCTTGAAATCACTTAAAACATTCCTTAAGTTGAACCTGATATTCACCTATGCTTTTCCCTTTACAATATCTGCCAATTTTTTAGCAGCAAGTCTAGACGGAGATGCTGAACAGAGCCTTGAGAAGCTCCACAAGGTGCTTGATCCATCATGCAGTTATTTCACCTTCAGTAGCACACTTTCACACAGAAGATCCCGGAAAATCCTGGTAGCATCTAGAAGAGTGAGCATGGCCGAGGAGAATCCCCCTGCATAGTTTTCCCATAAATACAGAGCTGGCCAGACTTCTTCTTGTGCAAGAATGAGTGACAGAAATATACATAGTATGTGGTTTAGTGCCTCTCAAAAATTGCTATTTTAAATAAAAAAGGAGAAAGCCACAGTTTGCATCCTTCTGGAAAAGTTTTTCAACAGACAAAACAAAACCCAAACTCTTGTCCACTGCCCCCCAACCGACACAGTTTTGTTGCAAAGAAAGAATACCAGTCTGCTTTCAATTTATTATGCTAACTTCATAAAATCACATATTTCTTTGTAAAATAAAAATACTAAATTAAGAGTATTATTAAAGGGCACACAAAACTGGAAAAATAATGGCAGGCCATATGATGGACTAATAAGGGCTGGTATTCTATATTAGGAATTTTCACAAAGCATTCTGGGAAAAAGTAAACATCTTAATAAAAAATTGTAACAAAAAATTGGAAATCAACCGAAAACATACAAATGGCAAATTTATATAGTAAGCTCTCAACAAATGCTTTTAAATAAATGGATGGATAAATTAAATGTTTTATTGGCAATAAATTTGGCACAAAATAGGCACTTAATAAACATTTGAAGTGAAAAATGCATAAATGAAATATACACTGACAATAGATCTAAAGAATACAAAATAAAGCAGTAGTTTTGACTTTTTAATGTTGAGATAAAAAAATATTTCCATGTTAATATCCAATCCTAGCAGAAGTGAGAAGAAAATTGACATCCTCATACTTCACTGTTGAGAAAAGAATCTACTAAAAATACTTACAGAGATAAACTTGCATGTATTTATGAAAATCTTATACTTCTTTAGGAACCGTTAATTTCATTTATTTTATAAAGATGTGTGTGAAAGTGTGTTCAGTGCAAGGTAATTCATAATATTAAATTAGGAAGAGAAATGTCAAGCAATAGGAGATTATTTAAACTCATGTAGTCAGAGTTTTAGAAAGATATTTAAAGATAATGAAATATCTCCACACAGGTAATATTAAATCAAAAATAAAAATAAGGATACCATAATCTTAATTACATTGTATTTGCATGTGTTTTATGAATTCATAAAAAACTAGAAGTATAAATACCTTTATGTTATCTCTGTTTGCATCTGGATAATGGGATTACTGTTGGTTGTGGGCACACTCAAAGTTCTTGTGTCTTCCCAACTTTCATAATGAACTATTTTACTTGGGTAGTAAAAAAGAGATACCTCTATAAATGTTAAAAATGTATAATAAAATAAAACAGAATGACAATACAGACAGAATTTCAATGCATATCTGCTTTTATTCTCTCAGGATTGCCTAGGGCTCTGCTGAGATATAGACACATTATGTTTTATGTCTCTCTCAGGATTGCCTAGGGCTCTGCTGAGATGTAGACACATTATGTTTTATGTCAAGGTGGTGATGGGTTTGCATAGAAAATAATTTTGTTAAATGACATGAAGGTCATTATTCCCAATTGCTGCAAGGTAAAAAAGTCTTCTTTGGAATAATGGGAGTTGACGTTATTGAGATGAGTTAGGACCAGGCAACATCCTAAGAACTTGATTTTCTCATTTCATCCACGCAGAAGATCTAAGCAACAGATATTATTATCATGTCTATTTTTCACATGAAGAAACAAGGACTGAAATTAAGTGCATTGTTTAAGTTCAGTAGCTAGTACCTGGAAAAGGTTGGATTTGGATTCAAGTAATATGATGCTCCCATGAGGAATGCTTATGAAAGTTCTTTTTTCTTTTTGGAATTCAGTAAATTCACTTTCTTCACTTTTTAAAACTTAAGGCTTAATGTGCAGCAGGTCTACAGAGAGCTGACAAAGAACCATGTTATCTTTGGAGGCTGGAAGAGAATAATCTAAACTGACATGGCTGCTTCAGATTGCTCTGATTTGGAATTCTATTAAGGGAGATTCTGAAGCCAATTTTCTCAGGAAATGCAGGCATGAGACCTGTCTTGTCAAAGTGCTGTCAGATCATGCCAGGCCTCTGAACAGTTCATTCCAAGAGACATCTGCCAAAATAATGGGCCAGCAATCTGGAATTCTCAAAACCACATGAGGAAGAAAAGTGTTTATTTGTCATACACAGCTACTATGTTTTTATTTTTAATGTTACGATTCACTCCACCCTCTAAGTCAGAAGGGCTGAGAATGTGAACTTCAGTTCAATGTAAATCTCTTACAAATGGACGCTTGTTTGGAGAAAACATTATCTTTCCTGAGTATATGTGTTAAAGTTTCTCATCACAAGGGTATATTACCTCTTTGTTTCTCCTTTCTGATTGAGTTAAACAATTAGTGTAAGGCCCGAAAATCAGGCTTTGCTCAGCCCCGGGATGGACGGCGACCCAAATACTCACAAGAGACCGGTCTTGATGCAAACAGCAAGAGGTTTATTGATTTCACCAGCGTGCTGGGGTCAAGACTCATATCTCACACAGGAGCAGAGTCCGACCCCGAGCAGAATTTTACAGGAGGTTTTAAAGGGAAAGAAACTATACCTAAGGGGAGGCGAGGGGGTGGTCTGTTGATAGCAAAAATATTTCTATTAGAGTCCCCCCACAGAGCTTCGGCATTCTTTACTTTATCTTTACGGTTCGTTGGTTTCTGGTATATACTCAGGTCCTGTTTTGCAAATATGTCCAGGCCGGTTTTTATGACTCAGGCCAAGGGTCAGAGCTTACTTAAAATTTTCCTATTCCTTCAGGTGGGTTCGGGGAAACTGAAACTTAGGCCCTCTGATTTCTGAGGCTTTCTGAGGCCTGTCATGGCGTTAGTTTGGTCCTTTCATTCCCCACTTCTTCTTATGCATAGTTCTAATCATAGAACTAGAATTCCGTATTAACATAAAATTCTTTTTCAGAATCAGGTACGGACTGGTAATGTTGTCTTAACATTAAGATTTGTACTGCACTAATCCATTCTCTAATAAAAGTTACTAATCTGTTCAGAATGCAAGGGCCAACAGTGAGTAACAGAAGCAGAATCAGAATAGGTCCTAAAAGGGAAGATATTAAAGTAGTAAACCAGGGAGATTAGGTCATCTCTAATTGGGGCCACCCACCAGGTATGCCCGGTGGATACACAACTTCATGAGGCACAATAATAACTATCGGCCCCCCCATAAAGCTTTTGTTGGGCCTTAGAAAGGTCAGAACCTGGGCAAGCGTAGAAGTGGTGTTGCTGTATGAATGCATCATCCCAGGTGATTTGTAGTAGGTCGCCTAGATCAAACTGGAGGTCAGGGAACCACGTGCCCCTAGGGACAATTTGGGAAGTCTGATTGAGAACTTTACTAGAGGCAAGATTAACGACCTTTCAAGTGGACTTCCAGGGCTGATGGGGGTTAGAGAGGGTCAGGGTTACGACGCAAGCGAAGCTTAAGAGGATTATCAGTCTTTTCTACGTGCCAGGACTCATCTTTTTCCTTTGGTGCAGCTTTTAGGTGGGAGGCGTGGATCCAGGCGGCTATTCCTTCGACCTTCACTGCAGTAGGAGTTGTCAGCAGGACTAGGTAGGGTCCTTTCCACCGGGGCTCGAGATTCTCAGCACGATGTCTGCGTACGTAGACAGTGTCTCCCACTTGGAACTGGTGAGGGACGGTGGTGGTCTCAGTGGAGTAAACGTCTTTCAGTTGTTCCCAGGCCTGCTGGTGAACTACTTCTAAGGCTTTTAGGCGGACGGACAAAGGTTGAGAAAGAACAACATCAGGGTTATGTATTTTTCCTACTTCCACCAGCGGGGGTGGTCCTCCATACAAAAGCTCATAGGGGGTTAGTCCAAAGCGCCCTGGGGTGTTCCTGACTCAGAACAGGGCAAAGGGAAGGAGAGCTGTCCAGTCATTCCCGCCGGTCTCTAAGGCTAATTTAGTCAAGGTCTCTTTTAGAGTTCTGTTCATCCTCTCTACCTGTCCTGAGCTTTGGGGTCTATATGCACAATGTAATTTCCAACTAAACCCCATTTGTTTGGCCAGTCCCTGACTTACCTGAGCAACAAAAACGGGCCCGTTGTCAGATCCGATTACCTTAGGGATTCCAAACCTGGGAAAAATTTCTTCTAATATCTTCTTGGCCACTATGTTGGCAGTCTCTGTCTTAGTTGGGTATGCTTCTACCCATCCTGTGAAGGTATCTATAAAAACTAATAGATATTTATTTCCATATTTGGCAGGTTTTATTTCAGTAAAGTCTATTTCCCAGTAAGCCCCAGGTCGATCACCCCGCAATCTTCGTCCAGGGGGGCGTCGGTTGGAACCTGCATTCGTCATGGAACAAGGAATACAACTTTTAACTACAGCATTAACAACTTCAGGAAGTCCAATTACATAGTAGGGGGATGATTTTACTGTCTTTTTCAGGTGTTTGGTCCCCAGATGGGTGAGCCGGTGGAGCTGTTCCACATATTCTTTAGCCTCTCTCTGGGGGAATATGATTTTCCCATCTTCTGTCTTTCTTAATCCTTGAGGCGTCTCTATAGTATACCCTAGGCAATTTATGACTTGGCAATCTTCTCTAGTATACTGGAATCCCTCAGGGCTGAGATCTGTCTCATAGTCACTCATTGCTGGCAATATTGGGGTTCCGTGAGCAGCTTTCTTTGCTGTCTGATCAGCCAACTGATTTCCTTTAGTTATTTTATCGGTGGCCTTTTGGTGCCCAGGGCAGTGTATGATGGCCACCTTTTTAGGCAAATGCACTGCCTCTAATAGACTCAGAATTTCTTCTTTATTTTTAATCTCTTTACTTGCTGATGTTAGTAATCTTCTCTGCCGATAGATGGCACCATGTACAGGTGCAGTAGCAAAGGCATATCTACTATCCGTGTAGATATTGATGACTCTCCCCTCAGCTAGCCTCAAAGCCTGTATTAAAGCTATGAGTTCTGCCTTTTGAGCTGAGGTCCCTTCTGGTAGACTGCTTGCCCATACTGTTCGCTCACTATCCACTACCGCAGCCCCAGCCATTCTCTTACCTTCAACTACGAAGCTGCTGCCATCCGTGAACCAAGTGGTACCATGAGGCCAGGGGGTGTCTGTGAGGTCACTTCTGACTCCAGTTTCCTCGGCCAGTATGTCTGCACAGGTATGAACAACTGGCTCTTCAGTGTCCTTAGGCAATAAGGTAGTGGGGTTGAGGAGGGCAGGCTGGCCAAAGATGATTCTCTCCGTCAGCAATAAGCTTTGGTAGTGGGTCATGCGAGCATTCGTCATCCACCGATCAGGAGGCTGGCGAATAACACTCTCTAGGGCATGGGCAGCAATTACAGTCACCTGTTGTCCCATAGTCAGTTTGTCAGCGTCCTTGATCAGGATCGCAACTGCCGCAATGGCCTTTAAGCAGGATGGCCATCCGCTGGCCACTGGGTCCAGTTTCTTTGACAGGTATGCCACCGGCCTCTTCCAGGGTCCCAAGGCCTGGGTAAGAACTCCCCTGGCTACTCCCCCTCTCTCCTTGCAGTAGGCACATTGATCTTTGCCAAGGGGTGGTCTGCCCATGCTTCTCGTTGTCTTCTGGCCCCTGTTGCTCAGGTTCCCTATCTGCCTAGGCCCTTGAAATCCTCTTTCTTTCTCTCCTACCACTGTGGCCAAAATTCTAGATAAGTTTTCCTCCTGTCTTCTGTCTCTTTTATCCTCCCTTTCCTCTCTCTCTCTCTTCTGCCTTTCTTCCTTCTCTTCCTCTGTCTCTCTTTTGTGATACACTTTCTCAGCCTCCTTCACTAGGTCCTGCAAAGTAAAATCCTGCAATCCTTCGAGGCGCTGCAGCTTCTTTTTGATATCAGAAGCTGATTGCCCTATAAATGCCATAGCTACGGCTGCCCGCTGTCCCTCAGAGGTGGGATCAAAAGGAGTATAGCGCCTATAAGCCTCCATAAGGCGCTCAAGAAAAACTGAAGGCGGTTCAGTGGGCCCCTGAAGAATTTCTCTTACCTTAGCCAGATTAGTGGGCCGTCGCGCAGCCCCCTTGAGACCTGCCACCAGAGCCCGGCGGTAGACAGTCAACCTCTCCCTACCTTCCGGAGTGTTGAAGTCCCAGTTGGGTCGAGTCAGCGGGAATCCAGCATCTATCACATGGGGAAGTTGGGAGGGTTGCCCATCGTCTTCTAAAACATTTTTCCGGGCTTCCAACAGGATTCTCTCTCTCTCTTCCGTGGTGAAAAGAGACTGCAACAGTTGCTGGCAATCATCCCAAGTGGGTTGGTGGGAGAACATGAGAGACTCCATCAATCCTGTAAGTCCTGCAGGGTTTTCTGAAAAGGAAGCATGATTAGCCTTCCAATTATATATATCTGCAGAAGAAAATGGCCAATACTGCATGGTTTGGACTCCGGGGGGGCGGCACGGGTGGGCCATAAACTCTTAGTGGGAGAGTGACAGTAGAATCTGGCCCATACCCAGGAGGGGCCCCTATACGACTCCTTGTACCCGCTGCTGCTGGTAAAGGGGGAGCATTGGGCCCTTCCTCTTCCCTTTCTTGTACTACCGGCTGAGCAGGTTGTGGCTCAGGGGCTGGAGCAGGTTCTGCCGCCTGTTCAGCAGGTTCTGCTGCCTTTTCAAGATAATACGGGGGAGGGTTACGTTCCGGCCATTCGGGAGGGGATTCTACTTCAGGATATATTTTAGGTTTCGGGGTTCCTGCAGCTCTGCCCCTATTTAGTACCAACACTTGAAACTTTGGTTTCTTGGATTTTTGGACCCAGGGTTTTACCCACGCAAGAGGATTATCTACCAAATTCTGCCAGATCATGATGTAGGGTTGGTGGTCAGGGTGAGAATCGGGTCCTGGCTGAAAAACAAGATTTTTAACTGCAAAAATTAACTCTCTATTAAAAGTACTCTCAAGAGGCCAGCCTACATCGAAGGTCGGCCATTCACCCGAGCAGAGGGTCTACCACTGTCCTTTTTTAACTTCTACAGACAAGTCATGGGCCCTATTCTTGACGTCCGTCCAGCGGTCCAAAGTCAGAGACAGGGGGGTCGTCACAGTCTGTCCCATTTCAATCGTCTCCAGATACACAAAAACAGCAAGACACAAAATGACAAAAGACGCCAACAAACACTTTCCTCCTCTCGTACTCCACAGACACGAGAGGTATTCAGACGGGGGAGGGTCCCTCCGTTGAATCCGCTCAAACCGGACCCTTTCCCCCTCCAAAAGACGGGCGGAAAAATCCCCCGTTTCACACCCAGGGGCGTCCCCCAGGGTTGCAGCTTGTGGCCCCTGGCACGTCTGCCTTACCACAGCTTTCCGTTCCCTTACGGGAGCGGCAAGCAGCTGCCAAACCGAAAGCGCTTTTCACAGACCCAGATATCTGACAGAACAAACAGGCGCCGGTGCACACAGAAACTTAAGGATCCTTTGCTTACCTCCAAGTGGGTCTCTGGAGAATAGGGTGACCGCAGATCCCGGACGAGCCCCCAAAATGTAAGGCCCGAAAATCAGGCTTTGCTCAGCCCCGGGATGGACGGCGACCCAAATACTCACAAGAGACCGGTCTTGATGCAAACAGCAAGAGGTTTATTGATTTCACCAGCGCGCTGGGGTCAAGACTCATATCTCACACAGGAGCAGAGTCCGACCCCGAGCAGAATTTTACAGGAGGTTTTAAAGGGAAAGAAACTATACCTAAGGGGAGGCGAGGGGGTGGTCTGTTGATAGCAAAAATATTTCTATTAGAGTCCCCCCACAGAGCTTCGGCATTCTTTACTTTATCTTTACGGTTCGTTGGTTTCTGGTATATACTCAGGTCCTGTTTTGCAAATATGTCCAGGCCGGTTTTTATGACTCAGGCCAAGGGTCAGAGCTTACTTAAAATTTTCCTATTCCTTCAGGTGGTTTCGGGGAAACTGAAACTTAGGCCCTCTGATTTCTGAGGCTTTCTGAGGCCTGTCATGGCGTTAGTTTGGTCCTTTCATTAGCAGTTGTTAAATTAATATTAGAACAAACTACCATATTGAATTGAGGGCACAGAATTTAGAAACTTGAAGCTATATATTTCATTTTCCTTTCTTTTTTGAAATTAACATGCTCAGGTCAATTAAAATACCAGGAAACTTCAAAAGAAAAAGAAAAAACTACATAATAAGTGAAAAAAATAAAAGCAATCACTTGTTTCCTCCTGAATTGATGCAACAAGCATTTGAAAATTACTCTATTAGGTGGTTAGGATACAAAGATGAAAAATTCAGGGACCTTGCCAGGCTGGAGCTCAGAGTCCAGATCAAGACACAAAAATGCAAACTAATAATTAAACACATTTTGCGGCCTCAAACCCTGTTTGGAATGAGGAGCATTATAAACACATACAGAAAAGCAGATACAGAGTCATCTAACCATTTGGGGAACATAAGGAAAGCTTCTAAGAGACAGCAAAGGTGTAGCTTTGTGGAAATTAGGTGAAAAGTGGAAGAAGAGAAAAAGAAAGAGAAGGAGAAAGGTAGGGTGTGCTTTTTCTGTAGGGCACTTAAGGCCTGATGCATTCAAATTCTTTACAAGGATATGCAAGTCATTTGACCCAGAAACTTTGCCTTAAGGCATCTATACTGAGTAACTAACTAGTCCTGGATATTCCCAAAGATTTAGCTATATTTCACTGTTATTTATAATAGCATAGAATTACAAACAACTGATGACCAAAATACTGTTTTCAGTATGACACAACTATAAAATAAATACTATTTTATTATTGAAAATGATGCTCGGAAAGAAACAGAAAAGCATGGAAAAACACCCCCAATAGCTTTAAAGTGAAAAATCATGCCATATTTATAATACCACTTTTGCGAAAAAATATAAAGTGTGTTATACACTTTATTTCTGAATGTTCTCCACCCAGGGATTCATGTTTTCTCCAGACTTTTGAAATCATTCTGTGTATTACAATTGATGTCAAAAGATTTTTGGCAGCCACCAAGGAAGGAAGGGAGTCGAGGTGTGCTTGTCATTATCTGCCCGTGTGGGAACCTCAGGGTCTAAGGGGAACTGGCTGATTAGCACTTCAGTTCCGTTCTTTGTTAGCATCTCAAGTATTTATAAGTTAAATGTGGATTCCTAACTGTTGCAAAAAATATCTTCCAAAATACAACAGTGGATAAAACATTGAAATTAAAAATTATAATTCATCACCAGATGACAGCCTGTCATACATGGGAGTAATACAATTGAAGATGATAGAAACTATCACCTCAAAAAGAATTCTTGAAATTTGCTAAGAATAGATCTTAAGCGTTCTCATCACACACACACAGACACAGGACCCTGCCCCCCAAAAGTAACTATGAAATGACAAATGTGCTAATTGACCTGATTGTGGTAATCATTTCAGAAAATATACATAAATCAAATCATCACCTTGTATCCTTTAAATATATACAATTTTTTTTTTTGTCAATTATACCTCAATAAACCTGGGGAGAAAAACATGATCCTGGAATTTTCAAAGATGTCATGAAGTGCCAAACATCACCTGTCAAAATCTTTCATCAGACTTGCAGGGAGAGCTTTTTAATAATCTGCATTATTATTCAATTAAAAAAATATCCCGAAACACTACGCCTTTTAATGAATTTGGAAGTGGAATTGAAACTCCAGGTTTCTTTGATTCTGCTTGAAATTGCGTTAGTAATCACAACGGGCCTCAAAAGGTCAGGCAGCAGATAAGGAATTATGAAAAGCAGTGTGCCTTTGTGATATACCATGGTCTGTGGCCAAAGTGATTCACTTGATTTTCAGTCCCTAACAGTGAAGGAGGTTTAGATTCAAACTTTGTGATACAAAAGTAGAAAATGTTATAAATATGTATTAATGTACTCAATGTTTTCCTCAGTAAAATTATTTCTCTACATTAAATGTAGTTTATTTTTTCCCCAAATGCTGTTTTCAATCTTTAAGCATTGTTATACGAAATAGCATATTTAGAATATATATGTGAGAATCAAGAAAATATGATATATTTAAGTGTATTTATTAAATATACAGTCATACCTTCTTCACATGCACATAGCAAAAATATTGTAATGTATCATTCACCAGATATGTGGTAATATCTCACAAAATAAAATTTAAACTTACTTTTCATTCTTTCCTTTTTTCCTTAGTGTTATAAATTACTTTTACAACTTAAAGAGTTATTCAAATTAACACTTCCTTATCTAATCTTTAAAAATTTTTTAAATATAATTTATTTTGGTATCACTAATCTACAATTACATGTGCAATATTATGATTATTAAACTACCCCTTCAGCAGGTCCCCACACCAATCCCATTACAGTCACTGTCCATCAGCGTAGTGAGATGCTATAGAATCAATACTTGTCTTCTCTGAGTTGTACAACCCTCCCCGTGCCCCCCCAACATTACGGCTGCTAATCGTAATGCCCCTTTTTCCCCCTTATCCCTCCCTTCCCAACCATTTTCCCCACTCCCTTTCCCTTTGGTAACTATTAGTCCGTTCGTGGGTTCGGTGAGTCTGCTGCTGTTTTGTTCCTTCAGTATTTTTTCTTTGTTCTTATACTCCACATATGAGTGAAATCATTTGATACTTCTCTTTTTCGGCTTGGCTTATTTCACTGAGCATAATACCCTCTAGCTCCATCCATGTTGTTGCAAATGGTAGGATTTGTTTTCTTCTTATGGCTGAATAATATTCCATTGTGTATATGTACCACCTCTTCTTTATCCATTCATGTACTGATGGACACTTAGGTTGCTTCCATTTCTTGGCTATTGTAAATAGTGCTGCAATAAACATAGGGGTGCATCTGCCTTTTTCAAATTGGGCTGCTGCATTCTAAGGGTAAATTCCTAGGAGTAGAATTCCTGGGTTGAATGGTATTTCTATTTTGAGATTTTTGAGGAACCTCCATACTGCTTTCCACAATGGTTGAACTAATTTGCATTCCCACCAGCAGTGTAGGAGGGTTCCCTTTTCTCCACATCCTCGCCAACATTTGTTGTTGTTTGTGTTTTGGATGCTGGCCATCCTCACTGGTGTGAGGTGATATCTCATTGTGGTTTTAATCTGCATTTCTCTGATGATTAGCGATGTGGAGCATCTTTTCATGTGCCTGTTGGTCATCTGAATTTCTTCTTTGGAGAAGTGTCTAATCATGTCCTTTGCCCATTTCTTAATTGGATTATTTGCTTTTTGTTTGCTGAGGTCATGAGTTCTTGATATATTTTGGATGTCAACCCTTTTTCGGATATGTCATTTATGAATATATTCTCCCATACTGTAGGATGTCTTTTTGTTCTACTGATGGTGTCCTTTGCTGTACAGAAGCTTTTCAGCTTGATATAGTCCCACTTGTTCATTTTTGCTTTTGTTTCCCTTCCCCGAGGAGATATGTTCATGAAGAAGTCGCTCATGTTTATGTCCAAGAGATTTTTGCCTATGTTTTTTTCCAAGAGTTTTATGGTTTCATACTTACATTCAGGTGTTTGATCCACGTTGAGTTTACCTTTGTGTATGGGGCTAGACAGTAGTCCAGTTTCATTCTCTTACATGTAGCTGTCCAGTTTTTCCAACACCAGCTGCTGAAAAGGCTGTCATCTCCCCATTGTATGTCCAAGGCTCCTTTATCAAATATTAATTGACTGTATATGTTTGGGTTAATGTTTGGATTTTCTATTCTGTTCCACTGGTCTGTGGGTCTGTTTTTGTGCCAATAACAAATTGTCTTGATTACTGTGGCTTTGTAGTAGAGCTTGAAGTCAGGGAGCGTCATTAACCCTGTTTTATTCCTCCTTCTCAGGATTGCTTTGGCTATTCGGGGACTTTTGTGGTTCCATATGAATTTTAGAATTATTTGCTCCAGTTCATGGAAGAAAGCTGTTGGTACTTTGATAGGCATTGTGTTGAGTCTGTAGATTGCTTTAGGTAGTATAGCCATTTTGATAATATTTATTCTTCCTAGCCAAGAGCATGGGATTGATTTCCATTTGTTAGTGTCCTCTTTAATTTCTCTTAGGAGTGTCTTGTAGTTTTCAGAGTACAGGTCTTTCACTTCCTTCGTTAGGTTTATTCCTAGGTATTTTATTCTTTTTGATGCAATTGTGAATGGAATTGTTTTTCTGGTTTCTCTTTCTGTTAGTTCATCATTAGTGTATAGGAAAGCAACAGATTTCTGTGTGTTAATTTTGCAACTTTGCTGAATTCAGTTATTAGTTTTAGTAGTTTTGGAGTGGAGTCTTTAGGGTTTTTTATGTACAGTATCATGTCATCTGCAAATAGTGACAATTTGACTTCTTCTTTACCAATCTGGGTGCCTTGTATGTCTTTGTTTCGTCTGATTGCTGTGGCTAGGACCTCCAGTACTATGTTGAATAACAGTGGAGAGAGTGGGCATCCCTGTCTTGCTCCCGATCTTAAATGAAAAGCTTTCAGTGTCTCACCATTAAGTATGATGTTAGCTGTGGGTTTGTCATATATGACCTTTATTATGTTGAGGTACTTGCCATCTATACCCATTTTCTTGAGAGTTTTAATCATGAATAGATGCTGAATTTTGTCAAATGCTTTTTCAGCATCTATGGAGATGATCATGTGGTTTTTGTTCTTCTTTTTGTTGATGTGGTGGATGATTTTGATGGATTTTCGAATGTTGTACCATCCTTGCATCCGTGTGATGAATCCCACTTGATCACGGTGTATGATCCTCTTGATATATTTTTGAATTCGGTTTGCTAATATTTTGTTGAGTTTTTTTGCATCTACGTTCATCATGGATATTGGTCTGTAATTTTCTTTTTTGGTGAGTTCTTTGCCCGGTTTTGGTATTAGAGTGATGCTGGCTTCATAGAATGAGTTTGGAAGTATTCCCTCCTCTTCTATTTTTTGGAAAACTTTAAGGAGAATCGGTGTTATTTGTTCTCTATATGTCTGATAGAATTCAGAGGTGAATCCATCTGGCCCAGGGGTTTTGTTCTTGGGTAGTTTTTTGATTACCAATTCGATTTCGTCACTGGTGATTGGTCTATTTAGCTTTTCTGTTTCTTGCTTGGTCAGTCTTGGAAGGTTGTATTTTTCTAAGAAGTTGTCCATTTCTTCTATGTTTTCCAGCTTGTTAGCATATAGATTCTCATAATATTCTCTTTTAATTCTTTGAATTTCTGTGGGTCTGTCGTGATTTTTCTTTCTCATTTCTGATTGTGTTTATGTGTGTAGATTCTCTTTTTCTCTTAATGAGTCTGGCTAGGGATTTATCTATTTTGTTTATTTTTCAAAGAACCAGCTCTTGGTTTCATTGATTTTTTCTATTGTTTTATTCTTCTCAATTGTATTTAGTTCTTCTCTGATCTTTATTATGTCCCTCCTTCTGGTGACTTTGGGCCTCATTTTTTCTTCTTTTTCCAATTTCAGTAATTGTGTCTTTAGACTATTCATTTGGGAATGTTCTTCCTTCCTTAAATAGGCCTGGATTGCAATATATTTTTCTCTTAGAACTGCCTTTGGTGCGTTCCACAGAAGTTGTGGCTTTGTGTTGTTGTTGTCATTAGTCTCCATGTATTCTTTGATTTCTGTTTTGATTTGGTCGTTAACCCATTCATCAATTAGGAGAGTGTTGTTAAGTCTCCATGTATTTGTGAGCCTTTTTGATTTCTTTCTAAAATTTATTTCTAGTTTTATACTTTTGTGATCTGAGAAGTTGGTTGGTAGGATTTTAGTATTTTTGAAATTACTGAGGTTCTTTTTGTGGCCTAGTATGTGGTCTATTCTGGAAAATGTTCCATGTCCACTTGAGAAGAATGTGTATCCTGTTGCTTTTGGGTGTAGAGTTCTGTAGATATGTGTTAGGTCCATCTGTTCTAGTGTGTTGTTCAGTGCCTCTGTGTCTTTACTTATTTTCTGTCTGGTTGATCTGTCCTTTGGAGTGAGTGGTGTTTTGGGGTCTCCTAAAATGAATGCATTGATGTCTATTTCCTCCTTTAATTCTGTTATTATTTGTTTCACATATGCTGGTGCTCCTGTGTTGGGTGCATATATATTTATAATGGTTATATCTTCTTTTTGGACTGACCCCTTTATCATTATGTAATGTCCTTCTTTATCTCTTGCTACTGTCTCTGTTTTGAAGTCTATTTTGTCTGATATAAGTACTGCAACACCTGGTTTTTTCTTGTTGTTTGCATGAAATATCTTTTTCCATCCCTTCACTTTTAGTCTGTGTATATCTTTGGGTTTGAGGTGAGTCTCCTGTAAGCAGCATATAGATGGGTCTTGCTTTTTTATCCATTCTGTTACTCTGTGTCTTTTGATTAGGGCATTCAGTCCATTTACATTTAGGGTGATTATTGATAAATATGTACTTATTGACATTGCTGTCTTTAGATTCTTGTTTACCAAAGGTTCAAGGTTTGCTTCTTTACTATTTAACAATCTAACTTTACTTTCTTGTAAAGTAATTGTAAACACTGTCTGATGTTTCTTTATTTCCCTCCCTTCTTATTCTTCCTCCTCCATTCTTTATATTCTAGGTGTTTTATTCTTTGCCTTTAGTTAGTATTTAGATGGTCTGCTTTCTTTGCTATGATTTTATTTTCTGTGGTGACATCTTTTTAGCCTTAGGAGTGCTTCCATCTAGAGCAGTCCATTTAAGATATCCTGTAGTGGTGGTTTATGAGAGGCAAACTCTCTCAACTTTCATTTGTCTGGAAATTGTTTAATCCCTCCATCATATTTAAATGATAATCGTGCTGGGTACAATATTCTTGGTTCGAGGCCCTTCTGTTTCATAACATTAAATATATCATGCCATTCTCTTCTGGCCAGTAAGGTTTCTGTTGAGAAGTCTGATGATAGTCTGATGGGTTTTCCTTTGTAGGTGATCTTTTTTCTCTCTCTAGCTGCCTTTAATACTCTGTCTTTATCTTTGATCTTTGCCATCTGAATTATTATGTGTCTTGGTGTTGTCTTCCTTGGTTTCCTTGTGTTGGGAGATCTGTGGGCTTCCGTGGACTGCGAGACTATTTCTTTCTCCAGCGAGGGAACGTTTTCAGCAATTATTTCTTCCAAGACACTTTCTATCCCTTTTTCTCTCTCTTCTTCCTCTTGCACTCCTATAATGCGAATATTGTTCTGTTTGGATTGGTCACACAGTTCTCTTAATATTCGTTCATTCCTAGAAATCCTTTTATCTCTCTCTTCCTCAGCTTC
The DNA here is from genome assembly GCA_032199065.1 of Smutsia gigantea. Taxonomy (NCBI): domain Eukaryota; kingdom Metazoa; phylum Chordata; class Mammalia; order Pholidota; family Manidae; genus Smutsia; species Smutsia gigantea. The sequence continues at coordinate 54,966 of JAVSCE010006934.1, read as the reverse complement.
TCTGTATTCCTGTTCTCTGATTTCTATTCCATTAAACGTCTCTTGCATCTCATCCAGTCTGCTGTTAAGCCTGTCGATTGCTTGTCTGATTTCTGCAGTCTTTCCTCACTTCCCTCACTTCCTCCCTCAGTTCTTGCACATTTCTCTGTAGGTCCATCAGCATGGTTATGACTTTTATTCTCAATTCTTTTATAGGAAGACTGTGCATTTCCATCCCTTCAGGCTCCCTCTCTGGGGTTGTCTGGTTGATTTTCGTCTGAACCATATTCCTCTGTCTTTTCATGGCTGTAGAAGTGGTCGCTGGTAGTTGCCGTGTATGTTAGCTGAGCTCTTTAAGACTTTAAAAAGAGAAAGAAATAAAGAAAAAACGAAAGAAAAGAAAAAACAAAAAACAAAACAAAACAAAACAAAACAAAACAAAACGCCCACCGGGAGCAGATTCTGTGAGAATGCTGTAGGTGGCGCTGTTGCCCCACTATTCCACAGCCTTGGCCGCTCCGCTCCGCAGGGCCCTTTATCGCTCTCGCCTGGGTGGGAACAAATGGGAGGCTGTTTATCTCCGTGAGAAGTGTAAGTACGGCACGCTTCCCCAGTCGCCAGCTAAGGCATCTGAAACTCCCCAGGACTCCCAGCTTGCTGGGCTGAGTGTGCCGGGGTGATCTGCCTCCTCTGTTGGGCTCCTGTCTTTTTAATACCACTGAAGAAAGCGCGTGCTTTTTTTTTTTCCTTCCCGGGAGCTGGCTGCAAGCACCCTGGTGCGTTCCCTGCTCAGATCCTGCCCCTCTGTCTCTCCAATCTCCACTTTACTGTGCAATGTGGGTCAGCGCTCCCCGCGCAGATCACTGGGGCTGGCTACTTCACGGGGTGTACTTCCACTCCCTCCCGGCTCTGAATCCTCTCCTCCCACCGGTGCGCTGTGGTGGGGGAGTGCTCGGGTCCCGCCGGGTCACGGCTCCGTATCTTACCCGCCTCTTGGGGTGCCGAGTCCTCTCGGGTGTAGCTGCATGCTGTGCGCTTTCCTGTGTATTCTGGTCTCTCTTTTAGGAATAGATGTATTTGCTGTATTTTTGTCGATAAATATAGTGTTGGGAGGAGATTTCTGCCGCCCTGCTCACGCCGCCATCTTCCCGGAAGTCTCCTAATCTTTTATATTTATGTTCTCCTGTAAGCCAGCCTTAATTTTTATCCCACAGTTTTATCTTATAACATGACTTTTGATTCTTTATTTCATCATTTCATGTTTTTTGAAAGTATACAGTGGTCTTCATATATCACTTGTCTCTTGTTACAGAATATATTATTTTGCATTTTCTGTTTACTCATTGTGAAATGAAAAGATATGTTATTTATCTAAAAATATTCTCCTTGGGCTCCCTGTCTGTTCAAGCCACTTTATAAACATTGATTTTATCAGCTCTGAAGTCAAGCAATCTATATAGGAGGTGGAGATATGATGTCCATGGGCAACCCAGCAGGTAACTTTGTGTTGGTGAGTTCCCGGCTGTTTCTGGTGCCACAGGGACAAAGGCCTGGCTTTCTGTAATCATTCCAAAGCTACAGCTTAAAATTATAGACTGTAGGGGGATATCTGGCTGTATTCAGTCTCCATGTTTTCCCATTTGATTTGGTGGTGTTGCAAAATGTATTTATAAATTTCCTAATTTTCAAACAGCCTCACATACCTGAGATGAACTCTGCTTGGTCTTGGTAGTTAGTCTTTTAGTATGTTGTTTAAATCTATTTTCTGGTATTTCATTTACAAAGTTTCCTTCTACTTTCGTAAGTGAATTTTGTCTCTATTCTGCTGATTTTTGTATTTTGGCTTCAAGGTGTTTCTAGTTTCAGAAAATGGATGGAATAGTCTTTCATCTTTTCCTGTGCTACAAAGAAAATTATACGGAACAGAAATTGCCTGTCCTTTGAAACTATGAAATAAATTGTCTTTAAAACTATCAAAGGGTTTCTGATATCAGTTATCAAAATAACTATTTTTATAAGATTTTAAGGTATATAGACACATAGGAGATAGATATATATCCCTATATATAAAACCAAGAAAGAAATTCAGTTCATAATGATGTTAACAGATGTTAATTTTTTGAAGTCATTGGGGTTATTTTCAATTTCTAATTTTCTGTGCTTTCCAAGTGTTATATTATGAGAATGTCTTAGTTACAAAATGGTTAAAATATATTAATGAAGGTCATAGACTCCAGCGTTACTTAACACTTAATTCTGATGTTCTGTCTGAGGCTTCAAAATAATTGTTCCCATCAATTATCAATTTCATGTAAATTGAAATATATAAGTATATATATCTACTAAATTTATTCTGTAGCACTTGGCACATGAACAGTTTCTTTTCACAAAATCAATGCAAACTTGACCAAAAGCCTCATTACATAAAAGTAATTCACTCTAAACATGGTGAATATTAAGTGCCATAGCTGTAGAAACTACTACCTGTTCATTTTATGGATCATGAGTCTAAGAAACACAGACTTGCAATGTATCAAGAACGAAATTGACATATCGTTTTGATGGAGCATCTTTAAAATATAAGATTAGAGAGTGATTTTTCTCCACAAAATAATAATTCAGAGAAGCGATAGATGCCTTAGACACATGTTATTAATAAGTGTCTCATTTCACAAACTGATTTATAAATTTATTGCAGTCCTAATTGAAATCCCAATTTATATGGAATTGTTAAGGTTCAGAAAGCCTAGATAAGTTGGGAGGGCTTTCTCTATCAATTTTCAAGATTTATTATAATATTACATTAATTAAGATAGTGTGGTATTAGTGCAGAGCTAGACACATCAAAATAAAGCAACAAGAGATAGAGCCATGCATAATAAGTAAGAACTTAATAAATACAAGAGTGTTTCAATAAATGTTGCTGGGGTAGTTAAATGTCTATTTGGAAAAAAAATGATATTGGACATCGCACCATACACAAAATCAATGGAGGCATGTAGGCCTAAATGGGAAATACAAACTACTGGTTTTTGGAAGGTAATATAGAAGAATATATCTATTACCTTGGAGATATATTGAAGAGATATTTTGGACAAGACAAAAATGTGTATGTATTAAGGGGGGTGATAAATCCAACTACAATAAAATTCAGTGTTTCTCATTATTAGAAGTCATAAAGAGATAAAGACAAAGAATGGAAGAGAATACTTATAAAATATATGACCACTAAGAGGCTTGCATATAGAATATGTGCAAATCAATGTTTTTTTAAAAAGAAAAAACAATTGAAATATGGGCCAAATATTTGAATGGGCACTTCACAAAAGGGTAAATCTAAATGATCAATAAACATAGGTTAAAGTACTCAGCTTTGATAGTAAATCAAATTTAACACCATGGCCACCAGATTGTCAAACATTAAAAGTGAGAATATTGAGCTCAGGAATTTTCACACACTGCTAGATAATGTGCGAACTGGTATAACAATTTTGGGAAACAGTTTAACATTTTCTAATACTTACATGCACACCTTAAAACTTAGCAATTTTGTTCTTGGAATGCATCCTAGAGAAATACGTGCCTATATATTAGGCAACAAGTACAAAGAAGTTCCTACTACCATCATCTGTAGTAGATGAAAACTCAAAACCACTCAGATACATCAGTGGTAAAATGGATAACCTAACTTGCACACTTTTCGTAGAGTGGCATTTATGAATTATTCAATTAAGAAAGCAAATGCACTAAAGCAAGATGCAACAGCACAAATAAATTTTACAAGCAAAAATATGGAATAAAAGAATCCAGCCACTAAAAAATACATACATTTACACAAAGTTAAAAACATAAAAACCTAAACTGTACCATTTGGGATGCTCCTATGGGTTACAACTGAAAAGAAAAGCATGGAAGTCATTAACAATAGTTATGATATTGGTTACCTCATTGGGAGGGTGAAGGGATCCCATTGAAAAGATGTCCAGAGGGGGCATTTGGAGTGCAAGAAGTGTTCAGTCTGTGACTGCCTGGTGGTTACACAGGTGCTCCCTTAATAAATATTCATCATTTAGGCTTCAGGTGCTATTCTGCATGTGTGTATATTTTACCACCAAAAAAAAAAAGTAAAAAAGAAATAAAAATTAGAAAAATTTTTATTGTTTCTTAATTCCTGGGACAGTTTAAATCCCACAGAAAGTATCTGTTTCCTGAAGATCTGATAAATTCATTCATGCAAGTCTCTGCACTTAGATTTGCTTTTAAAAGCAATTATTTGTCAATGTCATCTTTTCTTTTGTGATCTGCTCAGTTGTCTACTTAAAATGATTATTTGCGTTTTCCAAGAAAGTTATCTTTTGGGGCGATGTTTTAAATTGTTACCATAAAATTATTCTGCACCAATCATATATTTTAGGTATATGTGTGGGATCACAGTCTTTCAGCCATTACTCAGTTTTACTACTTCCATATCCAACATTGCCTCTATTGATAAGAACTTGCTGGTTTTGCTACTACAAACATTGCCATAGAAAACATCCTTGCATCCTTACACATTAATCTTCACTTACTTGTGTCTTCATTTCTGTATATTTTGCTAGAATTTCAGTTCACACTGTGACTGGTAATATATGAGTATCCATTTTCCTCCATCCTCATTAAATCTTAATATTATCATGCATTTTAATTTTGCCAATTTGACAGGTAAAAACTGAATTCTCATTTTATAATGTGCATTTTCCTAATTATCATCAAAACTAAAAATATTTTTTGAGATACTTCGTGTCCATTTCACCATTTACATTTCCTCTCACATGAATTTGCTTCTTATACTCTTTACCGATTTTTTTGTTGATTTGTTTATATTTTTACTATGAATCTGCTGAACAGGAGTATTAACTCTGTCTATGTACATGTTACAAAATTTTTCCCCACCACCATATCAGCTCTTTTTTTTTCTACTGTTATATTTGATGTCTTTTGCTATGGGCAGTTTTTCATTTTTATAATAACATTTATATTTTTCATTTAAGATTTTTGGGCTGCCTTCTTTTCTTAAGAAAGTTTGTGTATATCTATATATTCATACATGGAATTATTTCCCTTTTATGTTGTGATGGAGGGTATATTCTTTTTTTAATCACTAAGTTTTTCTTCATTGTTTTGGTACACATATGACCTTTTTTTGCTGATTGTGCTAAAGGAGGTATAATGAAGCATTTAAAAGTATGATCTTCAAAGTCATTATGGCCCTGCTCCTTGTTAGGCATGTGAATGGGAGCAAATCAACTATATTAATTTTCTGTTTTGTAATTCATCATCCTTGCTTTGTCTTGAAAATTGCTTTTTTCTCCTTTTTTCTTTAATTAAACACCTAGATAATTTTCTTCCTTGCTAATAATGCATTTAATAACCTTTTTCCACTAATTTTTTGCCTTCACTGGAACCATAGGTTTTGACAGGTAGTATTATCTTTATCCTAGTTCTAAGAATCTATGATTGCCCTTTTGATATGTTTTAGAGCAAAGAGCTATATGGGAAAGCGACTTTTATACAAATGGTTGAGTATTTTTAATTTTTGTTTATCCATTGCATTAATCTCAGAGTTTAATAGCTGCTTTGGGGGAATCATTGAGGATTTCTCTCTTGCCTAGTATGTGGTTGATTTTTATAAATTCTCCATGGACATAAGAAAATAAGTTACTTTCCAAAATTTGTGATTTATAATGTCTGATAGAGTTTGCTGGCTAGATTTGTGTTTATCATCTGCATCGTCCATAGCCTTTTTATCAAACTTTATCCCTTCAAGTGTTAGAAAGGTATACTAAATCTTCTGACTACTGCTTTTGACTACTGTTGTCCTTGTCATTATACATTATATCATATGCACACCATAGACAAAAGAACTTTTCCTTCTGGTTATGAGAATTCTAAATCCTGGGCTTCCAAATGCTGCTGCAGACCAAAAAGATATAATTTTACAATGTTTTACACCATGGTAGACAACAAAAAAATGGTTAAACTTTCAAAAAATTTAATCTTTGGCCCCGTAAAGAAGTTGACTGTTAGAAATTACAAACTACACAAGGTTGCACCTCTAAGAAAAGCATCAGTCCATGAAATTAAATTATGCATTTTGAAGGTACTCTAATACTGACAGATATTAATTGAAGAAATAATTGTCTGGATTTTTAAAAAGACTCTTTATCTCCTTTGCTCAACAGGCTTGTTCAAAGTTCCTAAACTGGCTTCTACAATGACCCAAAATACCTTTATTTTCTTCCTCAAAGGAAAACTAGCAATCAAAGACCTAGAACCATGTTCATTTCAATTAAACTTGGAATTCTATAAAGATTCAATTACTTATTTCAATAAGGTATACTTAAATTAGGGAACTGTCATGTTGAAGTTAAAATAGAGCTGTTTTCCTCAAATTATGATTTTCATTCCCCAGGGAATCATGATATCATACTAAGGGGTAGGTTTGATTATGGAATACATACAGTTTAATTATGGAGTATCTTGTTAAAACATCAGTTATGTTCAGAAATATAGTAGAAGTGAGTGGTGGGAGGTGGGTAGGCAACAGTGGGAATTAAGTAATTCATCTAGCTAGTAATATAAAAATATTTTTGTGTTAAATATATTTCTATTTGTGAATAGAAAATAAAACTTGAATGAAAATGTTCTGGGCCTTTACACATAGTAAATGTTCAAATAATAGAAAAGTGTATGTGAAGTGTAACTATCCTTCCACCCCTACATTTTAATTTTTAGTCCTTTTCAGTGTAATGGATTTTGTAATTCTACTACTCACTTCTCCTTAAGGGTTTTCTGTAATCTCTGGGATAGGGCTGTCTGGTAAAATTAGAATGGAAAAAGTAGGTATTATTCATATATAAGAAAGCTATTTGTTTTCTGTATTTCGTTTGGTCCAGGTATTTGTGAAACATTCTCTTTAGTTCTAACAGTTTTTTTCTTTTTTTGTGTGATCATTCTTGTATATTCTGGGTAATTATATCATCTAAAAATAAATACAATATCTCATTCCCTCCCCCCTCCAATTTATGCCTTTTTATTTCCTTTTTTTCCTCCTTTTTCTTGTTTAAGCTAGTATTATCAGACAAATATTTACTAATGCTTTGGTTATGTTTTTTGTTTTGTTTTCCTAAATTTAGTTAAAATACGTTAAGAATTCCTTCATTAAGTATGATGCCAGATAACTTTTATTGTGTTGAGGAAGTACTCTTCTATTTCTATTCTATGCAAAATGGGAATCAAATTTCATAGAATCATTTTGGCAATGACTTACAGAACAATTTTTTTTCTCACCGATTTTAAACTAATAATTCTGTTTTTTTGTGTGGTCATCCCTCAGTCTTTGAAATTAGTATCACAGAATATGATCATTTTGAACAAGTAGATAATTTTCCTTATTTCAATATACTTTGTTGATTTGAGTCATTTGTGGAGAGGAGTTGAGAGTCAGAGTCTTGTCCTCAGAATACAGTCTTTTCCATTTTAATATATGCCTTTTAAAAAAAGAAAAGCTTAGTAGCAATGGTTTCTTTCTTTTTTTTTTTTTTTTTAGTAACAATGTATTTTTGAATGGTTTTTACAATTAGGAGATGCAGAGGGATTTTCTTCTGATATATTTTTCCAGAATCTCACGAAGCATAGTAAAATGTAGGACTTTTTGGTTAAACATTCAAATATAAATATTAAATATTTGTTCATGTAAATGGAATTCACAAGTCAAACAACTCTTTCCATACTTAGAGAAAAGTGTTGTGTCTAGAAGACTTTTCCTAATTTTATATTACATTTTATTATTTTGTGTATTAGCAATGCAGTAAAAGCCTACCTTAATTTCTTACACGTTTTTAAAGGAAAAATTATAGCAAACTTCAAGCCCATTTTATAATTCCTCCTTTGAATGTTCATTTCAACATCAACAATGCTATATAATCTGTCTATGGACTTAGCTGTTTGTAAAGACATAGAACTCCATTGAGTTCTATTCTCTTGCAGAGTCAATGAAACTAGTTTTAAAATTGATTTTTCCTCCTATTCCCACTCAGTTTCTGCATATTATTCTCCCAAAGAGAGTCTTATCCCCTTTTAAGACTAAGTGCATTTTCTTATTATAAGAGTGACTTTCTTCAGAATTTAATTATTATTAAGTATTTAAATATTAATGTGTAAAAGGGATTAGGCTTTACAATCCTTAAATCTCATAATATCTATGCAGAGGACGTTCAGGACCCACAGTAGTTTGAGTACAGTATGATAAACTGCCAGTTATCAGGCCCTGTGGTCTCAAGGCCCTCCATGCTTTAGGATGTGCCATCTGTAGTTAGATCTTAAAAGGACGTGAACGACAGCAGCAGCCTATTTGGCAAGAATTTATAAAACATCTATTCTGGCCTCTTTCCACTGCTAAGTGATGGGACTGGAGCTGCCAGACTCAAACTGTAAAAGGCAGTTCATTCCTGAGGAAGAGATACTAGGAACACATTATTTGGGTGAATTTTCATGAAAACCAATGTACTCTAAAGCAAAACTAGAAAAAAAATCTTGGCTGTGTTAAGTATTCATTATGTGGAAAAGAACTATCAAGGAACCCAGTAGAGACTAAAAAATCAAATTTCAAGTAAAGAATTGACCCTTTACAAAAGAGTTGGGCAAAAAAGGCAGCCTTCCTTCTCTGGAACCATATAATTAACATACAACGTTCACCTCACATAATTAATGCATTGTGCTCTTTACCACTTAGCCAGAGGGTCACACTGAGATTTCTGGCAAGCCAGTGATCTTCCATACAATGAACATGCAATGACTATATTGCACACAAGGGTTATTCAACGTGATAGTTAAAAAAATTAATTCTCTCCACATTGAAAAAGAAACCATTACTGTGAAGAAGGTGTAATTACTTTGAATGGATAAACTCCAGAGTGTGATATAGTGATTTTAATTCTTGGAGTGTACACAGCTTGGGGAAATGGAAAGAATTTGCTCACAACAAATATTGATCAGTTCCCCTCCTCTTCCCCTACCACATGTTTGCTGGACTACTCATTAGAACACCTGGTTTCAAGTCAGTTTTTCTGTATTGTTTGTGTGACTTACCTGTTGCTTCTCTCCTGTCCCAATTTGTTTATACCTAATAAAGGGCATTCAAATTGCACAGAGGTTGAAAAATACAAAGTGTCTGACAGAAATGGCTCCACTCACATTTCCATACTCATGGCAGAAAATATTGTTCAAACATGACATGTTTTACCAAGCCCAGATGACTTCCTAGAATCCTTCATGCTTCCACAGCTTGGAGCCATAGGTTGGAGTGTGAAAGCAAAATTGACCCCTGGCAGGTCTCCATTATAGGTAAAGGTTCCTAATCACCACATGATTAGGAATACAAACAAAAGCAAGGCAACAAAACTTTGCACCCTGAGACAAACCAAATGAACAGAGTCACTATGTTTATTTTTAGTGTCAAAATCAGTGAAATCGTATGTGTTCTCACAAGTCACTGACTGCCTAACAAAAGCATCTTGATCCCTGATTTTTATAATGCTGATACCAGAGACTCTGTCAGGATCTTCTTGGGTATGATAATTGTGTGAGAACATTGTTCTTTTTTCTACCATGGACAGAATAACTATAAATTTGATAACCTGATGATTTTGCAGACTTTTCCTTTAAATATATATTATTGTGTTTTTATTTAATGAGCTAGTTTTTCTGAAATCTGTTTCTCTTGCAAACCATCTCTGTGACTAAATGACTTTCCTTCCCTGAATGTTTTTGCCTCTTCATCTTTCTTCCACAGGTGTTAAAACATGAAATGACACCTAGCTGTTGTATTTGGACTAGAAGGATTTGGAAGATCGTTTTCTGTTCAAGAAGTCTATGATCATGCTGTTTATCTAATAGGAAAATAAGGTAATCCAATTTTTCTTCCCTTGGTTTCCAGCTCGTCCATCTCATTGCTCATAGGCACAGGGTCAAGGATAGACACAGTTTTACTGATAGAATTTTGCATATGGGCTTTATAAATTATATAGTTTAATAGAATCAGTATTGATAATAGGAACATTTTCTGCAAAGTCTGAATACAAGCAAGAGAGTCACAGGTGTGGCTATTGGCTAAAATGCTTTAGAACAATATATTCCATATTCAAAACCAATATATTCTATATTCAAATGTAATATATTCTAATATACTCTTAAGAACTAAACCAAACTGTATGGTACTTAGGGATGGAGGTCACTTCCAGGTTCAGTTTTTTTGTGATTTGGCCTGAGAAGTGACAAGGATAATGATGGAGGAGTCCAATTGGGTTGCTAGTGTGCAGGACAAGTGAAGGAAGTTTGGTGGCTGAACCTGTAGCTATTACACAATCAGCCTAATCAAGTCTTGAAGTAGGCAATGCTTAGATTTGGCCTCTTCCACCTGTCCATAACAACAAGGTATTTCTTGAACTGAGCAGCCCTTTATCATTCTTCTGCTTCTGCTGTGGTGCATCATTTTGTTGCAGCCCATTGGAAATCCTCATCTTTGAATACCTGTGGTTTATCATTTCCCGGTGCAGATAGACTTTACTAGTTTTCTATCCCATTAGCAGGGGCTCGGTGTGGCACCCATTCCCAGATGGGATTTGGGGGTAGGGAACGTGTACCCTAGCTGACTTACTAGGAATTTGCTAAAGTCATGGATAAGTCTCTTGTCTTGACTAGGCCTAGTTTTGGTTCTTTTGAAATATGCAATGGGAAAAATTTCAGGACATCAAGAGATCTAGAAGCCATTCAAAGAATTATTCTGTTGCCTTTTTATTCCCTATTCAGAATAGTATTATGCAACATTCAGATATCACCACATTGGTTTTAGCACACTGCATGTAAGGTGAATTCTTCCAGAAGTGCTAGCAGGTTTTCTCTGTATATTTGTGGGGGAATACCCACAGAAGAACTTCTCTCCCAGGAGGATAATTCTAGGTAAACTGCTTTCTAGCTCCTTTTATTATCTTTAAGGAGAGAAATAAGTTGAGTTCAGTAAGCAGTTTTTGAAAAAATGAAAATAACTTTAAATATATGATGAGAGTTAAGAGGACTTTCAAGCCTATAAAAAGGAATTTAATATTTTAGTGAAACTTTGCCATACCAGAATTATCTATGGATGCGCCTGAGATGAAGACAATTTAATGTTTTTTGCCTCCTTCCACATAACACTGATACACTAGGACTCTGCAGAAGTAGCCCCAGTTGATGAATGCTCCAAGTGGAATACAGTTTAGCTCCAGCCCCAGCTACTTTCCACCAGGATGCTCTGACCTTAGAGTTGGATCTCAGTGCAATCCAGGTTAACCTGCCTTGGAGGCGTGAGATCCTGGGAAGGCTGACCAAGGAAGATAACACGACTATACATATCATTTGGGAATCCATCAGCTCCCTGTACTGTGTACCATGACACCACTCTGGCTATCCCCTGTTTTTTTCCTGAAGGGAAAATGGGGCTGCTGCTCATCCCCCAAATTCCTAAAGCTTAGTTTTAGCTCTTATCCTCCACCACCACTCTACCCTTGAGTCCCTTTATTTGACACTCTTGCCTGCATATCTAGGCATATCCTTCTTCCCTTGCCCTGTTAGTTTTTGATATTGGCTTCTCATTAGCATTCCTGCTCCCTTCTACGTTCACTCTAGTACTGCAGAGGTGAGAAGCCTAGAAACTACTTTTCCTATACTTTCTTGCCAGCATGTTCTGGTTTATGTTCTAACCAATGAGAGTGTCTCACATGATGTTTGGAAGGTGGAAAAGGAAAATCATTACTGCCCCAGCAGTGGTGAGCAGGCATATGGGCTCCGGCAGACAGCAGCTGTGGGGTGTTTTGACAGAAGTTTTGGGATATCCACCTGTGATTCAACAATGGTGTTTTCTTGCAATTCCCGTAAATTCAGCTAGTTGAAAGCTAACAGAGGCTCATGACCTTTACTTTCCTGCTTCCATCAGCCCCTCCAGTTGTGTGTGTCTTTGATACTTGTTATTATTTTCTCCATAAAATACTTAGAGTAGCTTCTGGTTTTCCAAACCAAATTATGATTGATAAAGTAGCCAAGTTTTAGATAATCTACATCAAGACTACATAGAAACTCCCACTAGATACTAACTCTGGCAGTTACCCCACATGCAGTAATTTATGGTGATGTCCTTTCATCTGCTGCTCTGCGACCCAGGATCCTCCAGGCAAGCATGATCAGCTCTTCTACGTGGAGATGAAGGAATCTGTTTCTTCTATTTTTCCTACTAGCATCCCTCTGAGAGGTATTATTATTTTTCTTCCCTTAATAGAAAAGGAAACAGAGGGTCAGATGTTTTCAGTAGCAGAAAAGATGTTCAAAGGCAGAAGTTTGATTGAATTAGGTTTTCTGTGCTATTTTTACCACACCTCTGAATTCTCATCTAGAACAGACCTTCTAGGAATCCCACAATCTAATTTTAATCCTCTATGTCCTGTTGGTATTTTGACTATAGTTATTTACTCTTGTCAGATTTTAAAATTGGCTTTCTAGTATACTTTCTCACTATGAAATGAAAAAACTGGAATTGTAGTAATAATATTAAAAAGCATCACTTAGCAGTTACACATGTTGGGCACTGTACTGAGTGTTACATGCTCATTTAATTATTAAGGTAATCTAGTCATTCATTTTTATTTTCTCTGCTTTACAAAAATAAAAACTGAGACTCACAGAGGCTAAATCCAAGGTCGTATAGTTGGTTTATAGCAAAGCCAGATGGAAACCCAGGTCTCTCCAATTCTCTCCAATGCTTCTGTTGATTCATTTCATACATACTTTCTGGGCACTCACTTTGTGCCAGGTACCTGTTAAGGTGCCTTGGGGAAAAAAACGAACCATCCAAAAATCAATATGGAACAGGAAGTGAAAAGGTGGGTGATGGAGTCCAGTTTGAAAAATTAGTGGTGAAGAATAGGTATGCACATCCCATCAGTAAGATGTTATGATTATTTAAGAATGAGATAAAAATATTTTTCTTTGAATCTGTGTGGTTTTCAAAAAGCTACAAGTTTGTCAGGATATAGATACCTACTAAGTAGTTTAAAACAATTTAATAAATGGAACTGTTTGCCTAGGGATACCATGTAACAAAATTACTTGATACTCAGAATGCAATGAACTGAGGAAGTGTGGGAATCTTGGAGCTATCGGATAGGAGTAAAATGAATGTCAACTTCAAATTTACTGATGTGGTCTTAAAATTTAAACAATTGCTATATATTTTAGGTTTTCTCCTTTACTTACAGCATATCTCAGTCCTAATGAAATGTATGTGCTCTATGCTTTGTTTTAAAATTTTCCCCAAAGCCAAGAGATACAGAGAAACACACACAAGGTTTTCTTAATAAAATGATATATCTTACAATTGTTGGTCTTACAGAACATTTTCATTCTGTAAACCTTTATTTAAATGTCACTTTTGTAGGGGAGTTAATTGTGAAAAAAGGAATTGGGTGTTCAGAGCCATAATCTAGGAGTGGATAAGGAGTTGCTTCTTTAGAGGAATCTCTGATCTTAATCCATCATCTGTGCTGATGGACCACAACCCCCACTTGCCCTGGGGCTTCCCAGCAGAGACATTGCGAGTCATCTAGAGCTTGTCCTCCACCCTTTTCCCATAGAGACCGCAGGACTTGGGCAAAGGCCCAAATTCTGGGGCCACCAATGGTTTTCTAAAACTGTTCCCTAAAAATTCAGAGCCTATTTATTTCTACAAGGAACTTGTATGGTATAGTATTTGGCATTTTTTCCTAAAAGGTAAATTAACTCATTTACTTGAATTTATTCTCTTGCTGGTCAGTTATTTCTGTGTTCAGGTCCATTGTGTGTTTTCTGGTATCATTCTCACAGAAATTCACCATTATGAATCAATGAAATCTTGTTATAAGCAATTTTGGGGCACTCAGTTTAAGCTAAATACATCTAGTTTTGTGGCCATTGCTTTAAAAGAAAAAAACATTTTTAGTGGTATCCTTCCTAAAGCCCTGAATTCTCCTTTAGTCTCCAAGAGTCTTAACAAGCTCATGAAATAGTAAAGGGTAGATGGTAAAGGGTAAAGTGCTTCTCAAAGGGAAAAAATGGAGATGCCAAGAGATTTATCGATAAGTAGTTACAGCAATAGCATTAGCCCTGCCTCAAATCACATATAAATATGGCACATTCAGTTTAAATGTCATTTCTTTAATGAAGGCTTTCATTTATCCACAGATCTGTTTAGCAACTTGTATTTCATATTCTCATAGTACTTATCCTTTTGAAACACTCAGTTCTGAGCAGGGAATCACAAGTGTAATAGCTTCTTTCCCAGCAGACTTCAGATCTCCTAGGCTGAGTAAAAGCTTTCTGGATATTCCTGAATCTCTAGCATTTAGCACGCTGCCTGGTGCACAACAAACATTTGTGGAAGGAAGAGAGAAAAAAAAGAAGGAAGGAAGGGAGGGAAGAAAGAAGGGAGAAAAAAAGAAAAGAGAAAGAGATTAAGGGGAAGGATGGGTCCAACAGTTGTTTGTTGAAACCTGTGATTACTACAGTAATTAGAAGTCCCAGGACTCTGCTTTTAAAATGTTACCTTTCTGGTGATGGAAAAACAGGAGAACTCAAATGACAAAATAACCCCAGTAATGGCATCTCTCTGCTTGGCAAGCTCTGTAGATGAAAAATAAGGGAATAGCATAATCAACAATTAAGTAAATCCACCAGCCTTTATATAAAGCCTATTACAGTTCTCTTACAGTAAAAAAGTATAGAAGGAATAGAATGAGTACAAGGGCTGGTTTCAAGGAAACAGCAGACTGATATCTCAGATAACCAAAGAAATAACTCCCAATAATCCTGGAAACACAAAGAACATAGTTCAAAGATTCTGAATCATACTGAATCATTCTTTCTCACAGTTAGCTGATGAGAACTAGCCTTCCTGGTGTTTTCTTCATAGAGTGCAAACCCTGAGAAACCAGGGAGTTTGTTTTTAACCTTGCATGACTTTTATTTCCCTAAGATAAACACCCTCCACAGTTCTTTTCATCAAAAGCTGCTTTAATTACTGGAGCTAGAATGTCTGTTCCCATTTCTCTTATGTGTGAGTTGGAATGGTATTTTTGGTTTAACAGTTTGACCTTCCACAGAGTCTTCTGAAAGAATTAATATCTACCTTAGTGTGTACGTCCAATAGGCCAGGGGATCTCTTTGATTTTTTTGACTCAAGTCTAGTTATCCTCCTATCATCTCTTAAATGTAAACCATTGATCAGAGGGTCCTGGGGAGAGAGTGTGATTGACTTCCTATGAAATCATTGCTGCCTCTTGGAAGAGCAAATAAGTCTCATGCCAGACTCTGTCTCATCACCTCACATAAATTGGCAGGGTCATTAAATTCACTGTCACCACAGTATAAATAATTCAGGTGAGAGAGATTAATTGGCTAATTTTTTAAAGAAAGGAAAACCATAGATTTATAGTCTTTGCTTGTTAATTTAAGGTGTCATAGCAGCCCGGGATGTCCAAAATGTTGGACTTTTCCTTTTGCTTTGCACAAGCAATAGACATTAGTAAAAAAAACTGGGATATAAATTCTGCAAGTGAAGACAGCAATGAGTTATAAGACCACTAGAGAATATCTTGAAGAGGGATTCATAAATGTATTCAATACAGGGAGGAAAAGGGAAGCTTAAAAACTGATACAAAAGAGGCCACCGAATAATAATATAGTCTCCACTGAGCCAGCTCCTAAGAGATTCAGCAGACTATAAACTCCTTGAGGGCAAGAGCTGAATTTCATATATCTTTGTTTCTTCACTACCCACCCCCACAAGAGTAGGTTCTTCCTTAATGTTTGTTGGCTAAATTCTACAATGTCATGTATTTGGGAGCCTAGTTTTCACGTGATGCCCATTACTCTGTACTCACTAACTTCGGCCATGGCCTCTTGTGAAGTTGCCCTCAGTGAAACTGTCTTCAAAACTGACAGTCTCTTTACAACTAAATGTATGTTATTATTGTATTTAATAACTCAATTTAGTAGTCTGAACTGAGTCTTCATCTTTTTTGGCCCTAGTATTGTATTTCACATCTGGCTGACATGTCTTCTTAAAACTTTTCCCTCCATTGACTTCCAGTGTGTTGTGTTATCTGGTTCTCTATCCAACCCTCTCCTCAACTCCTCTTTCCTCTTGTGCATCCTGAAATTGCACAGTCTACAACTTCTCTCCTTTTTATCTTCCCCTTATACTCTCTCAGAGCAAAGGGCCATAAAGCATCACCCATATATCTATTCTTAGGAATGATTCAGAGAAGGCACGTTACTAGGTCCAATAGTATGTAAATATTAAAATTTCTTGATTCATGTTGCAAATTGCTTTCTAGGAAGATTATACCAGTTTACATTCCCACTTGCAGTACATTAGAATGTCTACCTTGCTGTACCCAAATCAGTACAGAATGCTAGCTTCAAAGTATTTGATTATTTCTTAGGTGAAATTAATAACAGTGGTTTTTCTTATGTAGTTACCCATCTCAAAATGTTACCTGCTCTAAGCTGCTCCTGTACTTTTTGCCCTTTTTATATTGGGCATCTTTGAGTGAATGTGAATAGAGAGAAAGTGTCAGGGTGCCAAAAAGGATGATTATCAGATTTGGTTTGGTTTGCAAAATAGTCTCATACTGCTGGGGATTGTGACCCCCTTTTGACTCAATGTAAATCTATGAATTCTGAAATTAGGGGCAGAGTTGGAATGAGTCAGTGTTACCCCCACCTCCTTTAGTGACTTCTGACTTGCTGTAATTCAGGAAGAGTTTAAGAAGCTGTTACTCATTATTTCCTCATTAATAATGCTGTGGAGAGAGATTCTACCCAGGTTTTGGCAGGTTCTTCCATATGTTTAATAAATAGGGCTATTGTCATTATTAGTGATTTTATGCATTTTCATAAAAGTTGGGACTAGGTATGCCAAGAATATAGAGTCTCCTGTCATGCAAACCTAGAGAGAATTCTTAAAGTCCCTCAATTTACTTCAGAACTATCACCAGCATAAATATTTTATGAAAGGTACAATCTTCTTACAGAAGGATTTACAAAGATAAATAAGATCATACTCTGCTTTCAAGTGGTCTATTTAACCAGGTAAAGAGGTGAAACAGTTTGTCAATATGACTAAAGCATATACATGATGATAAGCTAAGTGCCAGTAAGTTAAGCACAAATAAAGAATGTGAATGAGAAATACAAGAATCATTAGGAAGGAAAATTCATTATCTGATGGGAACGAGCAAAGTTCCACAAATAATATAGCACTTGATAGACATGTAAAAGGAGGGACAAGATATTCACAAGTAGAATGAAGGTATGATTTGGGGAAGGGGGCAGCATTTTAAATTGAGGAAATCGCTCACAAGCAAAGGTTATGTATGGAGGAAAGCAGTTTCTCCAGGACTGGCAGGTTCATATTTAAATTGCAGATGTTAAATGTCAAGGCGATGAGATCGTATTAAATTTAGTAGACATTGGGCGACATTGAGAGACCCTGAAAAAGTAATGTTGAGTTTTATTGTGAAGTGGTATTCTGACAGCAATGTGGAGTCTAGATTAAAATAAAGAATGGGAGTATGATGCCCAGTTAGAAAGCTATTATTCCATTAGTCCAAGAAGAAGATCAAGTGTACTTGAAACAAGGAGTTAAGGATGAGAAGAAAAATGGAGAAAGGGATGCAGAAAGCCCTGGTGGAAACAAAGGCTAATGACTTAGCACCTAATTAAATTAGGGACAAGGGAATAGATTTCAAATCCAGGTGCCCAGGAGACTATTAAAATTATGCTGTTATTAATAGACAATGAATGCAGAAACAAGAAATAATGTAGTAAGAGAAGTGAGTTTGAATTTGAATACATTGCTTTTAATCTACCAGTTTTAGTTTTCATTTGTTTATTTGCTAACTAAGCAACTGAAAATGAAAGCTTGGGGATTAGGAGAGAAAAAGTAATTGGACATATATAGGACCAATTTGCATGATTAACCTTGGGATGAGCACATGACCCAAGATGGGTGAACCAGATTCTTTTCTTAGGAACATGAGGATGGAGGACAGGCGGTCCCGTTCTGCTCGTGCCATGTGCCCTGCCATGTGGAGTGGGCTGGGCTGAGAGAGTGAAGCCAACACAGAGAGGGAGGGACAGAAAGAGTCTTGGTGGCCCCTGAGTCCCTAAAAAATGACTCTCTCTTTCCCTGGTTACATGAGCTTTATGAAAATTTATCCCTTTACCTAAACTAGTCTGAAGAGAATTGCTGTAATTTGTAACCAAAGGAGCCCTGACTATTAACACTATTAAAAGGTCAGACCTGTCTTTAGGTATTTCATTTCAATTTTAAATTACAGATTTATTCTTTTATTCATTTAATATTTATTAAATGTCTGTTCTGGGCATCGTGATACTCTCTAAAGATAAATTGGATATTGAGTTGGAGAGAGGGCTGAATGGAGCAGGATGGTTCTGAAGGAAGTCTGGCCCTGTGGTGAAGACAAACCCCGACTTATGAGGGGGCGGAATTTCAGTCTTTGTGAATTGGCTGTTTGACAGTTGGGAGAGGTGACTTCATAGGAACCTCATTGTGAATGGTGGTGATATGCCCAGGAGAGCTTGGAAAATCCCATTGCACATATAATGCAACAAATTAGACATAAAAACAATAGTGTAGCATATTTTTCTACAAAACTCCTACTGGGCAGCATATTAGGACACCAGGTATAGATCAGACATTGGTAAATTCTTGTGGGCTGGAAGAAATCCTCATTCCCATCTCTTGAAAAGACTGTGGTGTGTGGAATGAGATTTTTAAAATTCTTGCTGTGTGACGATGGACAATTCTCTTAGTGGTGACAGAAGGCTTCCTAGGCATCCCAGCTGTGATGAGAAAGGGGAATCCTCTCAGCCCTTATATGAAGTTGAATTCCCAGTTACAGTTCTGTAGAAGACATTTGTAAGTCAGGCTTTTAAGAGTGAGGCATATGCACCAAATAGCTGAATTTAAATTTCTACTATCTGTGCAATAAGGCAAAGTTATCATAATATTGTAATTGCAAAGTTTTGTATCCTGAAGTAAAATATAAGTGATAAAGAGATAAAGATAACATTAATTCAGATATTTCATGCGTGCATTCATGTATATATTTAAAGAGTCTGTATTAATTACCTCCCATACATTTCATTAGTTCATCCAAATGCCAAGGCCTGGGGATAGGGAAGTAAGCAAGCTTGGGAATTCATAGTCTAATAACAAAACAAAATAACTAGTTAAAAAATAATGAACAAAGCATTACTGGAGCATAGAAGCCCTTAACATAGTTATAGATTCTTTCAAGTAGCTCTTATTTTTCTCCAGAGCACTTATCCCCAGACATAAAATAGATGTTTACCTCTTGTTTATTTGTCTTTCTTCATGTGAATGTAAGTCCCATGGGGCAAGAAAAATGTGAATTCAGGCCTTCCCAAACATTTGCTGCAAAAATATGAGGAATGGCAGCTGTTTACCAGTCTGTCAAGGAGAACAGCCTGGACAAAGGTACAGATGAGAAAAGAAACATCTCAAGCTGCTTATCTCACAGACCCTTGTGGAAGAGTGATATATAATCAGGCAAATAATAATAGCAAATATTATTATGGGGCTGATGGTATGCAGGACACTGCTGTGAACATTTGAGTACAGCAATACATGCAATCTTCACAAGCCCATGGACTGGTGCTATTATGATTCCTGTGTTAATGGAAGAGGGCACTGAAGTTCAGAGAGACACTTAAGCAACTTGCCAAAGATCACATGGCTAGTAGGGACAGGAGTTAGGATTTGAATCCAGGTAGTCTGGAGGGAGATTAGGTTGAAAAGGTCAGATGGGATAGATCAAGAAGGCCTTGCATGTCATGCTAAGGAATCTGGCTGTTGCTTGGAGACAATGGGGGACCTTTGAAGGGGGTTTCTGAAGGGGATCTAACTGATGGGATTTGGATATTAGAAAGAGTATGCTGGTGTAGAGTATAGGATAGACTTGAGGGAAGGTGGGAAAGAAAGACAGTAGAGAAGAGGTTATAGCAGCAGTTCAAGGGAGAAGTAATGAGTCTGTTTGAGAACTCTGGCAAAAGGAGTAGGAATGAAAGGAAATAGTCAAAATTATTGAGATTTAAGGCACAAAGATGATTATTTTGCCAATTTACCCTCCTAGTAGCAAAGTTTGAGGCTGTCCATTTCACTGCCACCTCTCCCACATTGAATGATTCTGTAATTTAAAATTCTTCCCAGTTCAATAGACAAATAATTACATCAATGTCGTTTCTGTTTTTATTTCTTTGCTTGGTGGAGACATTCTTTTTTTTCATGTTTAGAGACCATTTGTATATTTCCATATGTAAAATGTTCTTCACTGATTTTTTTTCTCATAATGTATTTTCTTCTCAATCCTTAACATTTCTGGAATTTTTTTTATATAACTCTATTCACTATTCAGGTGGATGTACTCTGGTCCCATCTCTTAGCTCTGGGCACTGTGGGAACAGTGAATATGGCCAGCACTTGATTAGAACACCTCCTAACCCTAGAACCCCTTCCTAACTGAGGTGCAAGGTTAGATCTTCCCAGGTGATAATTTCTACAGTTGCTACATTTGATTAAATCCATGTGAATTCTGATTATGGTTTGAATGGCAACCAAGTATTTTGATTTCAAGATTTGTTAAATCCTATTTAGTTACCTGATTTTTAAAAAAAATAAGAAAAAAATAAGGAAATAGACTCCTTAAAACATTTTATTTGATAATTCTTGCTTTTATTTATTTATTTACTTTTTCAGTGTTTCTAGAATTCTTTTTTTTTTAATTAAGGTATTATTGATATACACTCTTATAAAGGTTTCACATGAAAAAACAATGTGGTTACTACATTTACCCATATTATCAAGTCCCCACCCATACCCCAATGCAGTCACTGTCCATCAGTGTAGTAAGATGCCACAGATTCACTATTTGCCTTCTCTGTGCTATGCTGTTTTCCCTGTGATCCCCCACACTACGTGTACTAAACATAATACCACCAAATCCCCTTCTCCCACCCCCTCCCCAGCCTCCCCTTTGGTAACCACTAGTTCGTTCTTGGAGTCTCTGAGTCTGCTATTTTGTTCCTTCAGTTTTGCTTCGTTGTTATACTCCACAAATGAAGGAAATCATTTGGCACTTGTCTTTCTCAACCTGGCTTACTTCACTGAGTATAATATCCTCCAGTTCCATCCATGTTGTTGCAAAGGTAGGATTTGTTTTCTTCTTATGGCTGAATAATATTCCATTGTGTATATGTACCACATCTTCTTTATCCATTCACCTACTGATGGACACTTAGGTTGCTTCCATATCTTGGCTATTGTAAATAGTGCTGCAATAAACATAGGGGTACATATGTCTTTTTGAATCTGAGAAGTTGTATTCTTTGGGTAAATTCCAAGGAGTGGGATTCCCGGGTCAAATGGTATTTGTATTTTTAGTTTTTTGAGGAACCTCCATATTGCTTTCCACAATGGTTTAACTAGCTTACATCGCCACCAGCAGTGTAGGAGGGTTCCCCTTTCTCCGCATCCTCACCAGCATTTGTTGTTCTTAGTCTTTTGGATGCTGGCCATCCTTACTGGTGTGACGTGATATCTCATTGTGGTCTTAATTTGCATTTCCCTGATGATTAGTGATGTGGAGCATCTTTTCATGTATGTTGGCCATCTGAATTTCTTCTTTGGAGAACTGTCTCTTCATATCCTCTACCCATTTTTTTAATTGGGTTATTCGCTTTTTGAGTGTTGAGGCATGTAAGTTCTTTATATATTTTGGCTGTTAACCTCTTGTTGGAAATGTCATTTACAAATATATTCTTCCATACTGTAGGATACCTTTTTGTTCTGTTGATGGTGTCCTTTGCCATACAGAAATTTTTAGTTTGATGTAGTTCCATAGGTACATTTTTGCTTTTGTTTCCCTTGCTCAAGGAGATGTGTTTAGGAAGAAGTTGCTCATGCTTATATTCAGGAGATTTTTGCCTATGTTGTCTTCTAAGTGTTTTATGGTTTCATGACTTACATTCAGGTCCTTGATCCATTTCGAGTTTACTTTTGTGTATGGGTTTAAACAATAATCCAGTTTCATTCTCTTGCACATAGCTGTCCAGTTTTGCCAACACCAGCTGTCAAAGAGGCTGTCATTTCCCCATTGTATGTCCATGGCTCCTTTATCATATATTAATTGACCATATGTGCTTGGGTTTATATCAGGGCTTCCTAGTCTGTTGCATTGGTCTATGGGTCTGTTCTTGTGCCACTAACAAATTGTCTTGAGTACTGTGACTTTATAGTAGAGCTTGAAGTTGGGGCGCATAATTTCCCCAGCTTTATTTTTCCTTCTCAGGATTGCTTTGGCTATTTGGGGACTTCTTTGGTTCCATATGAATTTTAGAACGATTTTCTCTAGTTTGTTGAAGAATGCTGTTGGTATTTTGATAGGAATTGCATTGAATCTGTAGATTGCTTTAGGCAGGATGGCAATTTTGACAGTATGAATTCTTCCTATCCATGAGCACGGGATGTGTTTCCATTTATTGTTATCTTCTTTAATTTCTCCCATGAGTGTCTTGTTTTCAGAGTATAGGTCTTTCACTTCCTTGCTTAGGTTTATTCCTAGGTATTTTATTCTTTTTGATGAAACTGTGAATGGAATTGTTTTCCTGATTTCTCTTTCTGCTACTTCATTTTAGTGTATAGGAATGCCACAGATTTCTGCATATTAGTTTTGTATCTCACAATTTTGCTGAATTCAGATATTAGATCTTTAGTTTTGGAGTGGATTCTTTAGCATTTTTTATGTACAATATCATGTCATCTGCAAACAGGGTCAGTTTAACTTCTTCCTTGCTAATCTGGAAGCCTTTTATTTCTTTATGTTGTCTGATTGCCGTGGCTAGGACCTCCAGTAGTATGTTGAATAAAAGTGGGGAGAGTGGGCATCCTTGTCTTGTTCCCAATCTTAAAGGAAAAGCTTTCAGCTTCTTGCAGTTAAGTATAATGTTGGCTGTGGATTTGTCATATATGGCCTTTATTATGTTGAGGTACTTGCTCTCTATACCCATTTTGTTGAGAGTTTTTATCATGAATGGGTGTTTAATTTTGTCAAATGCTTTTTCAGCATTTATGGAGATGATGATGTAGTTTTCGTCTTCTTTTTGTTGATGTGGTTGATGATGTTGATGGATTTTCGAATGTTCTACCATTCTTACATCCCTGGAATAAATCCCACTTGATCATGATGGATGATCTTTTTGATCGGTTTGCTAATATTTTGTTGAGTATTTTTGCATCTATGTTTATCAGGGATATTGGTCTGTAATTTTCTTTTTTGTGTTGTTTTTGCCTGGTTTTGGTATTAGAGTGATGCTGGCCTCATAGAATGAGTTTTGAAGTATTCCCTCTTCTTCTACTCTTTGGAAAACTTCACGGATGGACATTAGGTCTTCACTAAATGTTTGGTAAAATTCAGTGGTGTAGCCATCTGGTCCAGGCATTTTGTTCTTAGGTATTTGATTACCAGTTCAACTTCAGATTTTCTGTTTCTTTCTGGGTCAGCCTTGGAAGGTTGTATTTTTCTAGAAAGTTGTCCTTTTCTTCTAGGTTATTCAGTTTGTTAGCATATAATTTTTCATAGTATTCTCTAATAATTCTTTGTATTTCTGTGGTATCCATTGAGATTTTTCCTTTCTCATTTCTGATTCTGTTTATGTGTGCAGACTCTTTTTTTCTTTATAAGTCTGGCTACGGGTTTATCTATTTTGATTATTTTCTCAAAGAACCAGCTCTTGCTTTCATTGATTCTTTCTATTGTTTTATTCTTCTCGATTTTATTTATTTCTGCTCTAATCTTTTTTATGTCCCTCCTTCTACTGACTTTGGGCCTCATTTGTTCTTCTTTTTGTAGTTTCATTAATTGTGAGTTTAGACTGCTCATATGGGATTGTTCTTCTTTCCTGAGGTAGGCCTGTATTGTAATATACTTTCCTCTTAACACGGCCTTCGCTGTGTCCCACAGATTTGCGGTGTTGAATTATTGTTATCATTTGTCTCCATATATTGCTTGATTTCTGTTTTTATTTGGTCATTGATCCATTGGTTATTTAGGAGCATGTTGTGAAGCCTCCATGTTTTGTGGCATTTTTCATTTTCTTTGTGTAATTTATTTCTAGTTTCATATCTGTGGTCTGAGAAACTGGTTCGTACAATTTCAGTCTTTTTGAATTTACTGAGGCTCTTTTTGTGGCCTAGTATATGATCTATTCTTGAAAATGTTCCATGTACACTTGAGAAGAATGTATATTTTGCTCGTGTTGGGTGTAGAGTTCTGTAGATGTCAGTTAGGTCCATCTGTTGTATTGTGTTGTTCAGTGCCTCTGTCTCCTTACTTATTTTCTGTCTGGTTGATCTTTCCTTCAGAGCATGTGGAGTGTTCAAGTCTTCTCGGATGAATTCATTGCATTCTATTTCTCCTTTTAATTCTGTTAGTATTTGTTTCACATATGTAGGTGCTCCTGCGTTGGGCACATAGATATTTATAATGATTATAACTTCTTTTTTGATTGACCCTTTTATAATTATGTAATGTCCTTCTTTGTCTCTTGTGACTTTCTTTGTTTTGAAGTCTATTTTTTCTGATACAAGTACTGCAACTACTGCTTTTTTCTCTCTATTAGTTGCATGAAGTATCTTTTTCCATCCCTTCACTTTTAGTCTGTGTATGTCTTTGTGTTTGAAGTGAGTCTCTTGTAGGCAGTATATAGATGGGTCTTGTTTTTTATCCGTTCCATGACTCTATGTCTTTTGATTGGTGCATTCAGTCCATTTACATTTAGGGTGTTTATGGATAGGTATGTACTTATTGCCATTGCAGGCTTTAGATTTGTGGTTACCAAAGGTTCAAGGTTAAATTCCTTACTATCTAAGAATCTAACTTAACTCACTTAATATGCTATTACAAACACAATCTAAAGGTTCTTTTTTTTTCTTCCTCCTTTTTCTTCATCCTCCATTCATTATGTATTAAGTATCATAATCTGTTTTCTTTGTCTATCCATTGATTGACTTTGTAGATAGTTATTTTAATTTTTGCATTTGCTTAGTAATTAGCTGTTCTACTTTCTTTACTGTGGTTTTATTACCTCTGGTGACAGCTATTAAACCTTAGGAACACTTCCATCTCTAGCAGTCCCTCCAAAATACACTGTAGAGATTGTTTGTGGGAGGTAAATTCTCTCAGCTTTTGCTCATCTGGAAATTGTTTAATCCCTCCTTCAAATTTAAATGATAATGCTGCCAGGTAAACTACTATTGGTTCAAGGCCCTTCTGCTTCATTTCATTAAATACATCATGCCACTCTCTTCTGGCCTGAAAGGTTTCTGTTGAGAAGTCTGATGATAGCCTGATGGCTTTCCTTTGTATGTGATCTTTTTTCTCTCTCTGACTGCTTTTAATAGTCTGTCCTTATCCTTGATCTTTGCCATTTTAATTGCTATATGTCTTGATGTTGTCTTCCTTGGGTTCCTTGGGTTGGGAGATCTGTGTACCTCCATGGCCTGAGAGACTATTTCCTTCCCCAGATTGGGGAAGTTTTTAGCAATCACCTCCTCAATGACATTTTCTATCCCTTTTTCTCTCTCTCCTCTTCTTCTGTACCCCTATAATGCGAATAATGTTCCATTTGGATTGGTCAAACAGTTCTGTCAATATTATTTCATTCTTACAGATCCTTTTTTCTCTCTGTGCCTCAGCTTCTTTGTATTCATCTTCTCTATTTTCTGTTTCATTTATTGTCTCCTCCACCTTATCCAACCTGCTTTTAATACTGTCCATTGTGCTCTTCTATGATTGGATCTCTGACTGGAATTCATTCCTAAGTTTTTGAATATATTTCTGTACCTCCATGAGCATGTTAATGATTTTTATTTTGAACTCCCTTTCAGGAAGAGTCATGAGGTTGATGTCATTTAAATCTTTCTCAGGAGTGGCATTAATAATTTTACTCTGGACCAGGTTCCTTTGGCGTTTCATATGTGTATATGGTGCCCTCTAGTGCCCAGAAGCTCTACTTCCTGGAGGTGCTCAGCCCCTGAAGCAATGTCGGGGGTCGCAGGCGAGTGGTATTGGTGCCTGGTGGGAAGAAAGAGCTGTTTCCTGCTTCCTGGCTGCTATGCCTTTCTCCACTGCCTGAACCAGTGGTCTGAGCACACAGGTATAAGCCTCTATGCTTTGCGTTTGTAGTTGTTGTAGACAGATTTTCTCTCTGGCTGGCCTAACACCAGGGTAGGGTTTGCCAGTTTGCGAGCCAGGTGGGGCTGGGTGGAAGAAAGGCGCTGTAGTCTGTATATCACAGAGGGGGTCCTTGGAGCTATGTAGTCAGCCAGGGAGCTTGGGCACTTGAAGATCGTCTAAGAAGGAATATTTCTTTTTCCTCCTTAAATATGAGAGTCTATATGGCAAAGCTCCCAATCTGCTGGGCAGAGTGCACCTGGACAATTTTGTCTGCCTGTCCTCTCTCCTGATCAGTAAGGTCTGTGCAGTCCTTGTCCCTTCAGCAGCCCTCTTGCTAAGGGCTTCCTTGTTAGGTAGTCTCTCAGACTGCCCACCTTTCTTTTGTCCCAGAGCAGCCGGATATGGATCCCTGCTTTCAACAAGTGGCTGGAAGCTCAGTCTCTCCAGGAATTCTGCCTGTCTTAGCTTTCCAAGCCCGTAATCATGAGAGTATCATGCAAGCACCATGAATTGTAGGTTTGTGTTTCCAGAGCAGATCTCTGGAGTTAGGTATTCAGCAGTCCCAGGCCTTTACACCCTCTCAGCTCTGTTTCTCTTCCTCCCCCTGATGAGCTGGCGTGGGGGAAGGGCTTGGTTCCTGCAAGGCCACACTTTAGTACGTTACCCTGTTCTGTGAGGTCTGCTCTTTTCTCCAGGTGTATGCAGTCTGGCTCAGTCCTCTTTCCTGTTGCTGTTTCAGGATTAATTGTATTAATTATATTTTGTATTATATGTGGTTTAAGGAGGAAGCCTGTGTCTCACCTCTCATGCTGCCATCTCTAATCCTTGAATTCTTCTTGGTTTGATTTAAAAGGAATCTTAACACATATCTGGATTATTTAAAAACTTTTTTTGTTGTTGTTTGGAAAACAAATGAAAAAGAAAAACCTGGGAACTTTTTGACTCAACACATCTGCAGCTCTAAAACAGCTATTATTCTTCACTGTGAAGTCCCCCAAGGATTTGCTTATGGCTGTTCTCCCCATTCCACACATAAATATTAATTACCCTTAAATACATCTCATTTACTACTATCAATAATGAAAAAATTTAAATGCTAAGATAGTATGAGACAAGCTTGAATCTGAATAATTATTACACTGTGCTGTTTGTTCTCTACAGTGGGTTTTAGCTTGGGTGTTTTTGATAGAGGGAGAACTGTGAGCAAGTGGTAACCTACCTGTGTATGATAATTACAAAATTCTAGAAGGAGAATCTTACAATTTTAGGAGGCTGTAATGACTCTCAAGACATTGGGGTGTGGTAGCATGGATCTTTCTGTGGGAATATAAATTCAGTGTTACAGAGAAATGATTGTCTGGTTAAAATGTAGAGGGAATAGATCCTAAACATTTAATCTGAATGGTCAATGGGGACTTTAATTTTAAGAAATGTATCTTCTTCATCTTTCACCTGACAGAATGTTTACTAAAAGGGTGGAGGAGAAATGGAGGTGCAGAATTATATTATTTAAATTATATTTATAAAGACACTGACTTATTTCATCCTTCTTTCTCTGAGAAAAAAGGCACTGAAATGATGGCCTAAAGGCATATGAGATCAGTTGCAATAAAGTAGTGAAGGCAATAAAAATATCACAGACAAATATGATCTGCATTATTTAAATTATTCATTCAATGAATGGTAAAAAATTGTTACTAAGCTCACTATGATGCATAACAATAATGTTTGAAATATTAAACTTATATGGTCTTTAAAACAAATTTTCTGATATAAAAGTAACAAAGATATTATGTAAACTTTTGGGAAGATATGAAAATAAAAAGACTAAAATAAGAGTAAAAATCCTGAAATAAACAGTTAAGAATTACATTGTTTCCCAGTATTTTCCTTTTAACTATTGTGTACTAATTGTAAAAACAATAAGAATTCCTCTTAGAGCATTATTAGTGATTAAAATATAATCTAAAATAAATCAATAACATTCATCCTTTTCATGAAATGCTACATTTTTTTTCAAAGTGTAAAATTTCACTTTGCATTTTATTTGAATAACACTTTGAATCAATCAGGTTATGATTAGGGATACTTGTCTGAAGCAGAGAAGGATGTTAGAGAAGAGACTGACTTTATATATCATTCTTCTTATCAAAACTATTCATCCTGTCAGAATTTTTGAATTATTTGGCAACAAAAATTGAATTATTATTGGTATTAGAGATTTAAGAAATTAATTTTCAAAAAGCACAACCCTCACTTAAAAAAAGCGATGTTATTTGAAACATAAATGTTCATGACTTGTATTTTCTTTGAGATAGAATATTATTTTTCTATTTAATGCTTTTTAATTGAGTTCTGTTTTCTTTGATATCAACACTGTAACCACTGCAAGAAAGAAAACAAAGCAGCTTTCTGTTTTTACCCTTTTTAATTTATAAAGGATATTTTTGCTTATCATTCTATATTTGACATTTTTGTTTTATAGCTATAGGTTGGTTTCTTACAATCATCAACATTTATAAGTGAATTTGACAAGATTATAGGAGTGTCATTAATTTTTTAACTGAAAAAGGAGGAAATAACTTAGGTATTTTATTTATTACCATCACTCCTATATTAGATCTTATTTCTGTTACTTCCTGTAATGTTTTCTGATTCCATGCATTCTTGTTTTATCATATATCCCATATTTCTTTGGTCTAACCTTGTCTTGTTTCTGTTAGGTATATTCTTTCAGTGTTCCATATAGAAAATAGAAAGTAAGATGGCATTTGATATCAAATTGTTAGAGTTTCTGGAGAAGCAAACTCTAGTCTGGGTCTCCTGGAGTGATTTTCTCAACACTGTAGAATGGTGCTAATAAAGGAGCTACTCTCCGAAATCAACTTGGAAAAACTGAGTTTAAGAATACATTGCTTCCCCTATGTTTATTGCCACATTATTTATAATAGCCAAGATATGGAAGCAACCAAAATACCCATCAACAGATGAATGGTAAAGAAAAATGTGATACATATACACAATGGAATATTATTCAGCCATAAAAAAGAAATTCTGCTGTTTGCAACAACATGGACAGGCCTAGAGGGTATTATGCTAAATGAAATAAGCCAGGTAGAGAAAGAAAAATACTATATGAATTCACTTATCTGTGGACTCTAAAACAAAACAAAACAAAACAAAATGAACAAAATAGCAGTTGACTCATAGACACTGAGAAGTGACTGGTGGTTACCATGGGGTAGGCATTGGGGTGCCTGGGTGGAGAGCATGAGGGGGATAAAAGGGCACAAAAATTCTCAACCCTAATATAAGTTCGTGTGGAGAGAGTGAAGGTTCCTATGGCCAGGATTCTCACCTGGCCCTGGTTGGATTGCTCACTACATACATGTTACTGACTCTATATAAAGAGCTCCACCCAGTGATCTAAGCTGCTTCATGGCTGCAGTGTTGCAGGGCTGCAGGAGAGCAGAGACCTGAGTGGTGGCAGCACTGAGGACAGAGACTGAGATGGCTACAGGGGCAGAGAGGCCCAGAACCAGCTTGCTGCATGCAGACTTACTCTGAGAGGACAGGATTCTAGTGACTGACCTGCCACCGTGGGAATAAAGTTGGGTATAAACCCTTTCACCCCAAGAATGTTCCACTATCATTTTTTTCAATCTCATTGCATCCATAGTGAACTTCTCTGGAGCTGAAACCCATTGTCAAGACAGCTGGTCACAGGATGGTAGTACAGCATGGAGAATATAGCCAATGATTCTGTAACATCTTTCTATGTTGACAGACAGTAACCATACTAGTCAGGGTGAGGATTTAATAAAATGGGTAACTATTGAACCACTGTGTTGTATGCTTGAAACTAATATAAGATTGTGTATCAACTATACTTCAATTAAAAAAATAGAATATAGTGCTTGAGGGCCTCTGGAGGCCTGTTTCTCCTGGGGATACACCACTGCCTCAGTCCTTTTGTGCACTTGATGTCCTGGCAATAATTAATACACAATGATGAAAACATTATAAAAACAATAAAGTGCTTGAGCTGATATCCAGTGTCCCAGAAGCCGGAATCAGGGATCTGCTGCTTCCCTGCTTTAGCCACCACATCACCTGGGAGACGAGACTGAACTCTGGGCTGCTGATGCAGGACCTTCTGTCTCTATGGCCATATTTGCCAATAGAGAAAATAGAAAGAGGCCAGAGAGCCTCTAATTCACTTCTACTTTCTGAAGTTTCTGTGCTTTTACTTGACTGGTGTCAGCTAATTTCCATCCAGAACCCTAGCTGTGCAGGTTCCTGAGAACGCACCACTCTCCTCTCCAGCCTGTGTAGTGAGGCCCCACAGAAGGAAGGTGGGGTAGAAATGGAGTTGGCCAGTCCACAGTACTTATTCTAAGATGGCTGGTTATGTTCTGTTTGTAATCCTATTAGAATTATTTGAAACTTACTTGAATTATTTAAAGTTTTTCTGTTTTACACAATCAGTCTTATACTCCAATTGTAAGAGGTAAGTAGTAATCTCAGGCTTTGTTTATATGTAAGTTATAGTTTTCTAGCTATTATGCTTAATTTTTTTGTACATATATATGAAACAGAATTCAGTATTATATATAAATATAAAATTATAAATAGTTATATATTTTAGAATGATATTTTGACCTTTACTTCTAAGTTGATAGGTCTATTGTCAGAGCCATTTTGCATTGACCTCTTGATATTCTGAAAGTGTCCAAAATCATAATTTATTGACTTAAGGATGTATAATAAATTATAACAACACATTCTTTCCCCAGCATATCATTCCTATATGCTAAAGCTATTTCTCAGTTTTAGGAGATTTTTTTCTGTAGGCTTTTATTGTAAGCTGTTAAAAATCTGGAGAATTTCCCCAAAATAGTTTAAAGCAGAGTGATGTAGTCTTATGGCATTTTCCTCAAAATCCATATGATCTGGAATCATCCCTTACATTATTTTCTTGTGTCTGTTATAATATGGTCTATAAATATTTCAATTGCCTGATATTTAAATCAACTCAGTAAATGTTAATTGTGTATTTAATATATCCCAAGCTATAAGGTCCTGGGGCTTTGACAGTGAATGCCCCATCCCACCCCCATGGAGTCATGGTCTAGCGTACTCCAACACAAATCCGTAAACATTCTGACAAAAATATAAATACCATAGAAGTGTATCATTAGCTCTGCCTGGGGGTTAAGAATCCAGGCAGATTTCAAAGAGGAGGTAACAGTGTACTAGATCTCTCAGTTTCCTAGTTAAAACAACAAAACAGAACAAAACAGAAAATGCAGAGAATGGTCCATAGAACTGTCATTTTAACTTAAAAAAAATTAGAACAAATGTGAAACATTTCAGACCTGTGATTTTTATTTGTGTTAAGACCTGTGGGAAATACAGGTGATGAGGATGATGATAATGATGTTAATGGATATTGTTGGTTCTGGGTACAGTTCCTATTTACCTGCTAACACCTTATTTTCCTTCTGTTCTCTATCCCTCTCCTGATTGGTGGTGACCAGGTGGTTTGGGAGGTTGGCTGCAGTTCAGGTGTGAGCTCTCACTAGCTGAAGTTAATTAACACACCCCATCCCCCAGCCACCGACTGGCTTAAGTACCCAAACCTGTGATAAGCAGAGAAGGGCATTCCTTGGTCACACAGATAGGCTCAGCAAAGGACACAAGACTAGATTTGGGCCAATGAAATATAAGGGGAATTTTGAAAAGGGGATTCTGGGAAACTTCTCTTATTTTTAAGGGAAAACCCTCAGAGAGCTTTCTCCTGAAGTTGAAGCTAGTATATGGTGTTAATCCACTGCCTCCTTCCTTTCCAAGTATCACAGGTGAATAGAGACACAGCTCTTGAATTAAGTAAACCCTAAAACCTACCTGACCTATGGACTTCCAGGTATGACCGTCTTTATGTTGTTCTTGTGTGACCAGTATGACTTGGCTTTCCATATGTGCTATCAAAGGCTTTCCAATTTAATAATTAACAGCTGAGAATAAAAAGAGAATTAAAGTGAAAAATTATTTAAAAATAATATATAAAATGATAAAAGTAAATAAGGGATGAAATCAGACAATTTGAAATATTACAATGCTAAAATAAATGAGAATAAAAAAGTAAGTAGAAAATATGTGTTACAGATCAGTTTGGAAAAAAAATCTAAAAACTGGGCAGAAGTGACAAATTATTTAAAAACCATAAAAAATACTAGTGTACTAGTAAGGCTTTTTGAGGCTAAAAGGAGTAACTGATATGAACATTACTTTTGGAGTGCTGAAGATTTAATATAAGGGATGTTTTCAGCCAATGATGCATAACAAAGATATCTGTGCAGGTTTTTAAAAAACTCATTCCTGGTTTTAGCCCTGGCGACTCCGATGAGACAGGTGTGACTTAGGCCCTGGCATGCACAATGATTGGACTGTTGAGAACAACACAAGTTTGGATCTCAGTGTGACTCTCCCTGAATGTATCTGTTCCAGTTTTATTGTTACATGTGTGTTGCCTATATCTCTCTGGGTGTTTGCATGTATTTCTGTCTGTGCATGTCAGCTTTTCTTCGTGTGTGTGTGTGTCTGAGTCTCCCTTTCTGTTTCTCTCATTGTCCTTCTGCATATCTATTCTCTCTTTAATGTCTCTGTGTCTCTATTTATGTAGTATACCTGTGTATTTCTGTTTATAGTTGTGTGTCTGTGGGTTTGTGTCTGTGTGTTTATATCTGAGTGTGTATTTTTTTGTCTTCCTATCTCTACTTAGTCTGTGTTCACTCTTTGATTCTCCCTTTATCTCTGGGTAGCCTTTTTTCTTTTTTTATTTGTATGTCTCTGTGAATCTCTTTTTGTATATATCTCTTTCTTTTGTGTCTCTTTTCCTGACACAGTTTACCTAGAAACAAAATCTGTGCCTAAAGCAGACAAGAACATATAAAAGTCACATCCAAATTCCAGGAACTTAAACGACTTACTGAGGCTTGGTTAGCCTGTAGGAATGCCCCACCTTCAGCCACATTCAAAGAAGTAAAATCACTAGACATGAAGAGAACCTGTGTCTTTCAGTGCCTTAGAACGATCTCACAGTATCAGACACATCTGTTCAGCCCTGGTCTCAAACTAACACTATGCAAGATGCTTCGAACACTGAGGGCAGATTTGTTGTTCACGTCAATGATTCTAATCATAAATTAATCCTATTTACATGCAGTTATCATAACATAGTTGTGTCATTTCTAACTCTTTATTGACTCTCATCATCACATGCCTTTCTAAGGCACAGCCATCTTGCATTGCCACACCACATAGCCATCAGGGACACCTGTGCTTCCTTCCTCTGCAAAACACGCTTGTGTAATAGCTTCTTTGTAGTCTGTCAAGCAGTACCCTGTTTGCCTGCGCCACCCTTGCATCTGAAGATAGCTGGTACATTTTCTTTCATGAATTTATGACTTTGAAACCTGTCATGTTCTGATCTGGATGTCATGTAGTTCTTCCCCCTTGATTCCTGACTAGAATGCTCCCAGCTTGGACTTTCCTTAATTATCTTCTGCCTCTTCAGGTCAGATCTTTATTTCTCCCCTGCCATCCTTTTTTCAGTCTTTGTAGGTTCCAACACCAATACCCTGCCTCCACTTCTCTATAAACAGTCCCCAAAGAATTTTTTGATAAATACAGTTCCAATATTTCCAAAGGTAGTTTTTAAATATATCAGCCCAAAGTATGATTGACAAGTCAGATAATAAGGGAAGACAATGATCTGTAGATCTCTGGAGAGAAAAGGACTGGAGGCTAATGGCCAGGTCCCTGTGCTGGCTGTATGGCCTCAGAGCAGGTCACTTTTCCAGGATGCAATTGTCTTGTGGAAAATGAGGAATTAGAACTTATAATTGTCAAGATATGGTTGGACCCTAAATATTTCTAGTCATCATAGAAAAACATTTTCACTGAAATAAAAGCATGTATTACCACTCAATTTATGACACTTAAAGAAGTAAAAGCACAATCACCCAGGCTCACGTTCCCAATCAAACATTGGTTTACTGTCTCAAAATAAATTTGCATTTATATTTTGCACATGATTTCTAATTTGGTTTAGTTTGTATTTTCTAATTTAGACTTTTGTTAAACTTTCCCTGAAAAATAATCCAATTGACTAGAACTCATTTCACTGCTAAGAGGCAAAATAAGTCCTTAATTTCATCTCTCATTATGAATTCCAACAACTTAGTTTATACTCACTCATTTATGGTACATTAGTTGTCTTTTTCCATACGTGAGAAGTTTGCATCTAACACATTTACACTGGAGCAATCTGAGATCAAATGCAGCATTTGGCTTTTTAATCACAAAACAACAATGCTATTTAGGACAATGGAACATCAAGTACATTAATGTCTTTTGGCTCTCTAGTTATCCTGAAAATGAGCTTGTATTCTTCAAGTACAAGATACTCTGTCTTCATACTTTAGGAATATCTGTAAGAAATTTGTTCTAAGATTATAGCCAAATAATGCATAAACAAACTGTAAAAATCAGAAAAATAATGAATGCAAGACATTCTTAATTAATACATGTATAGAGAGAGGAGAATGTGATTAAACAATTTGAAATAATTTCAGTGGGCACATCCAAAAACATACATTTCAGAGTTTGAGATCATTTTTAAAAGACTTCTGGCCTCAGAGAATTATGCCATGTATGAAAAAGGTGGTGATATTATTAAGTTTTAAGTCATTCAAGAGAAAGCTCTGCTACAGCACACACACTCAACTAACTTAAACTAATTAGCTGATGCAAAGAGAAAAATAAAAGTAAAGAAAAAACGCAGATGGAATCAAATCCCACAATTTCTATACTTCTGATTTCCTGTCTTTTACCTATTTTTTTTCATTTTCTCCAATTCATTTCTTTTTTTTAATATAATTTATTTTGGTATCATTAATTTACAATTACATGTGCAATATTATGGTTATTAAACTACCCCTTCATCAGGACCCCCCCACCAACCCCATTACAGTCACTGTCCATCAGCGTAGTGAGATGCTATAGAATCACTACTTGTCTTCTCTGAGTTGTACTGCCCTCCCCGTGCCCCCCAACATTACATCTGCTAATCGTAATGCCCCTTTTTCGCTCTTATCCCTCCCTTCCCACCCATTTTCCCCAGTCACTTTCCCTTTGGTAACTATTAGTCCGTTCTTGGGTTCTGTGAGTCTGCTGCTGTTTTGTTTCTTCAGTATTTATTCTTTGTTCTTATACTCCACATATGAGTGAAATCATTTGATACTTGTCTTTTTCGGCTTGGCTTATTTCACTGAGCATAATACCCTCTAGTTCCATCCATGTTGTTGCAAATGGTAGGATTTGTTTCCTTCTTATGGCTGAATAGTATTCCATTGTGTATATGTACCACTTCTTCTTTATCCATTCATCTACTGATGGACAGGTTGCTTCCATATCTTGGCTATTTTAAATAGTGCTGCAATAAACATAGGGGTACATATGTCTTTTTGAATCTGAGAAGTTGTATTATTTGGGTAAATTCCAAGGAGTGGGATTCCCGGGTCAAATGGTATTTGTATTTTGAGTTTTTTGAGGAACCTCCGTACTGCTTTCCACAATGGTTGAACTAATCTACATTCCCACCAGCAGTGTAGGAGGGTTCCCTTTTCTCCACATCCTCGCCAACATTTGTTGTTGTTTGTGTTTTGGATGTTGGCCATCCTCACTGGTGTGAGGTGATATCTCATTGTGGTTTTAATCTGCATTTCTCTGATGATTAGCGATGTGGAGCATCTTTTCATGTGCCTGTTGGCCATCTGAATTTCTTCTTTAGTGAAGTGTCTATTCATGTCCTCTGCCCATTTCTTAATTGGATTATTTGCTTTTTGTTTGTTAAGGTGCGTGAGTTCTTTATATATTTTGGATGTCAACCTTTTATCAGATACGTTATTTATGAATATATTCTCCCATACTGTAGGATGTTTCTTGTTCTACTGATGGTGTCCTTTGCTGTACAGAAGCTTTTCAGCTTGATATAGTCCCACTTGTTCATTTTTGCTTTTGTTTCCCTTGCCCGGGGAGATATGTTCATGAAGAAGTTGCTCATGTTTATGTCCAAGAGATTTTTGCCTATGTTTTTTTCTAAGAGTTTTATGGTTTCATGACTTACATTCAGGTCTTTGATCCACCTTGAGTTTACCTTTGTGTATGGGGCTAGACAGTAGTCCAGTTTCATTCTCTTACATGTAGCTGTCCAGTTTTTCCAACACCAGCTGCTGAAGAGGCTGTCATCTCTCCATTGTATATCCAAGGCTCCTTTATCAAATATTAATTGACTGTATACGTTTGGGTTAATGTTTGGATTTTCTATTCTGTTCCAGTGGTCTGTGGGTCTGTTTTTGTGCCAATACCAAATTGTCTTGATTACTGTTGCTTTGCAGTAGAGCTTGAAGTCAGGGAGCGTCATTAACCCTGTTTTATTCCTCCTTCTCAGGATTGCTTTGGCTATTTGGGGTCTTTTGTGGTTCCATATGAATTTTAGAATTATTTGTTCGAGTTCACTGAAGAAAGCTTTTGGTAGTTTGATAGGGGTTGTGTTGAATCTGTAGATTGCTTTAGGTAGTATAGCCATTTTGATAATATTTATTCTTCATAGCCAAGAGCATGGGATGCATTTCCATTTGTTAGTGTCCTCTTTAATTTCTCTTAGGAGTGTCTTGTAGTTTTCAGAGTACAGGTCTTTCACTTCCTTCGTTAGGTTTATTCGTAGGTATTTTATTCTTTTTAATGCAATTGTGAATGGAATTGTTTTTCTGATTTCTCTTTCTTTTAGTTCTTCGTTAGTGTGTAGGAAAGCAACAGATTTCTGTGTGTTAATTTTGTATCCTACAACTTTGCTGAATTCAGATATTAGTTCTAGTAGTTTTGGAGTGGAGTCTTTAGGGTTTTTTATGTACAATATCATGTCATCTGCAAATAGTGACAATTTGACTTCTTCTTTACCATTCTGGATGCCTTGTATGTCTTTGTTTTGTCTGATTGCTGAGGCTAGGACCTCCAGAACTATGTTGAATAACAGTGGAGAGAGTGGGCATCCCTGTCTTGTTCCCGATCTTAGGTGAAAAGCTTTCAGCTTCTCGCTGTTAAATATGCTTTTAGATGTGGGTTTGTCATATATGGCCTTTATGATGTTGAGGTACTTGCCGTCTGTACCCATTTTGTTGAGAGTTTTAATCATAAATGGATGCTGAATTTTGTCAAATGCTTTTTCAGCATCTGTGGAAATGATCATTTTTTTTTTGTTCTTTTTGTTGATGTGGTGGATGATGTTGATGGATTTTCGAATGTTGTACCATCCTTGCATCCCTGGGATGAATCCCACTTGATCATGGTGTATGATCCTCTTGATGTATTTTTGAATTTGTTTTGCTAATATTTTGTGGAGTGTTTTTGTATCTATGTTCGTCAGGGATATTGTTCTGTAATTTTCTTTCTTGGTGAGGTCTTTGCCCGGTTTTGGTATTAGAGTGATGCTGGCTTCATAGAATGAGTGTGGAAGTATTCCCTCCTCTTCTATTTTTTGGAAAACTTTAAGGAGAATGGGTGTTATTTGTTCTCTATATGTCTGGTAGAATTCAGAGCTGAATCCATCAGGTCCGGGGGTTTTGTTCTTGGGTAGTTTTTTGATTACTGATTCAGTTTCATTGCTGGTGTTTGGTCTGTTTAGTTTTTCTGTTTCTTGCTTGGTCAGTCTTGGAAGGTTGTATTTTTCTAAGAAGTTGTCCATTTCTTCTAGGTTTTCCAGCTTGCTCGCATGTAGGTTCTCATAATATTCTCTTATAATTCTTTGTATTTCTGTGGGGTCCATCGTGATTTTTCCTTTCTCATTTCTGTTTCTATTTATGTGTGTAGATTCTCTTTTTCTCTTAATGAGTCTGGCTAGGGGTTTATCTATTTTGTTTATTTTTCCAAAGAACCAGCTCTTGGTTTCATTGATTTTTTTCTATTGTTTTATTCTTCTCAATTTTATTTATTTCTTCTCTGATCTTTATTATGTCCCTCCTTCTGGTGACTTTGGGCCTCATTTGTTCTTCTTTTTCCAATTTCAGTAATTGTGTCTTTAGACTATTCATTTGGGAATGTTCTTCCTTCTTTAAATAGGCCTGGACTGCAATATACTTTCTTCTTAGAACTGCCTTTGCTGTGTCCCACAGAAGTTGTGGCTTTGTGTTGTTGTTGTCATTAGTCTCCATATATTGTTTGATCTCTGTTTTAATTGGGTCATTGACCCATTGATTATTTAGGAGCATGTTATTAAGTCTCCATGTATTTGTGAACCTTTTTGTTTTCTTTCTAAAATTTATTTTAGTTTTATACCTTTGTGATCTGAGAAGTTGGTTGGTAGAATTTCAATATATTTGAATTTACTGAGGTTCTTTTTGTGGCCTAGGATGTGTTCTATTCTGGAAAATGTTCCAAGTGCACTTGAGAAGAATGTGTATCCTGCTGCTTTTCGGTGTTGAGTTCTGTAGATGTCTGTTATGTCCATCTTTTCTAGGTGTTGTTCAGTGTCTCTGTCTCCTTACTTATTTTCTGTCTGGTTGATCTGTCCTTTGGAGTGAGTGGTGTGTTGAAGTCTCCTAAAATGAATGCATTGCTTTCTGTTTCCTCCTTTAATTCTGTTAGTATTTGTTTCACGTATGTTGGCACTCCTGTGTTGGGTACATATGTATTTATAATGGTTATATCCTCTTGTAGGACTGACCCGTTTACAATTATATAATGTCCTTCTTTATCTCTTGCTACTTTGTTCATTTTGAAGTCTATTTTGTCTTATACAAGTACTGCAGCACCTGTGTTGTTTGCATGAAATATCTTTTTCCATCCCTTCCCCTTTAGTCTGTGTATATCTTTGGGTTTAAGATGGGTCTTTTGTAAACAGCATATAGATGGGTCTTGCTTTTTTATCCATTCTGTTACTCTGTGTCTTTTGATTGGTGCATTCATTCCATTTACATTTAGTGTGATTATTGATAGATATGTACTTATTGCCATTGCTGCCTTTAGATTCGTGGTTACCAAAGGTTCAAAGCAGCTTCTTTACTATCTAACCGTCTAACTTAACTCTCTTTTTAAGCTACTCTAACACAGTCTGATGATTGTTTATTTCTCTTCTTCTTCTTCCTCCTCCCTTCTTTATATACTGGGTGTTTTATTGTATACTCTTTTACATTTCCTTTGACAGTTTTTGTGGATAGTTGATTTTACTTTTTGCCTTTAGTTAGTATTTGGATGGTCTTCTTTCTTTGCTATGCTTTTATTTTCTCTGGTGACATCTTTTTAGCCTTAGGAGTGCTTCCATCTAGAGCAGTCCCTGTAATATATCCTGTAGAGGTAGTTTGTGGGAGGCAAATTACCTCAGCTTTCACTTGTCTGGAAATAGTTTAATCCCTCCATCAAATTTAAATGGTAATTGTATTGGATACAGTATTCTTGGTTCAAGTCCCTCTGTTTCATTACGTGAAATATATCATGCCATTCTCTTCTGGCCTGTAAGGTTTCTGTTGAGAATTCTGGTGATAGTCTGATGGGTTTTCCTTTGTAGATGATCTTTTTTCTCTCTCTAGCTGCATTTAGTACTCTGTCCTTATCTTTGATCTTTGCCATTTTAATTATTATGTGTCTTGGTGTTGTCTTACTTAGGTCCCTTCTGTTGGGAGATCTGTGGGCTTCCATGGACTGAGAAACTATTTCCTTCCCCAGCATTGGGAAGTTTTCAGCAATTATTTCTTCAAAAGCACTTTCTATCCCTTTTCCTCTCTCTCTTCTTCCCCTTATACTCCTATAATGCAAATATTGTTCCGTTTGGATTGATCACACAGTTCTCTTAATATTCTTTCATTCTTAGATATCCTTTTATCTCTCTGCCTAAGCTTCTCTATATTCCTGTTCTCTGATTTCTATTGCATTAACAGTTCTCTTGCACCTCGCCTATTCTGCTCTTATGCCCATGTATTACTTGTCTGCATTGTCTTTCCTCACTTCCTCCCTCAGCTCTTACATATTTCTGTGTAGATCCATCAGCATGGTTATGACTTTTATTTTGAATTCTTTTTCAGGAAGATTGTGTAAGTCTATCCCATCAGGCCCTCTCTCTGGGACTGTCTGGGTAATCTTTGTTTGTACCACATTCCTCTGTCTTTTCATGGTGATGGAAGTGGCCCTGGTAGGCACCATATGTGTCAACTGGGAGAACAAAGTCCCTTCCTGCTTGTTGTTCTCCTTGCCCTTCTCAGGGGCCGGAACTGGTTTCTTACCCACCAGGCGGCAGTCTCTGGGATAATTCCTGGAGCTGCCTGTGTGCTGGGTTGCCCTCACCCTAGCCTATAGCACTGTAGGGGTTTGAAGTCTTGCTGGGTGCCTTCTGGTCCCCTTGGTGCTTTCCAGCCCTTTATGTGGGTTCTGGGGTCCTTCCTGTGTAGCTGTGCGCCTGCCAGAATAGATTCTGCGGGGTTGGTGTGGGTGGGGCCAGTCTTCCGCTGTTCGTCAGTAGTGGCGGATCCCGGATCCTTTGTGGCGCTGGCCGGGAATGGGGTGGGGAATGAATGGCAGGCTGCTGATCTCTTTGGGAAGCCTCGGCATGGCCACTTTGCCTGGCTATCATCCAGTGGGTCTGAAATTCCCCATGACTCCCAGCCTGCTGGGCTGAGTGCGCTGGGACGTTTTTGTTCCACTGTTGGACTCTTGTCTCTTTAAGACTTTAACAAACAAACAAAAAAACAACAAGAACAAAAAAAGTGCCTGCTTTTCTTTTTTCCTCAGGGAGCCAGCTGAGGGGACCCAGTTGCAGTCTACATCTCTGATCCTGCACTTCTGTTTCTCTAATCTCTGATACAACATCCAATGTGTGTCAGTGCTCCTGGCACAGATCACCAGGGCTGGTTATTTGGCAGGCCTTTGCTTCCACTCCCTCCCCACTCTGAATCTTTTCCTCCCGCAGGTGTGCTGGGGTGGGAAAGTGTTCGGGTCCTGCTGCATCGTGGCTTTGTATCTTACCTGCTTCGTGAGGCACTGAGTTCTCGCAGGTGTAGCTGTAGCCTGGCTGTTGTACTGTATCTTCTGGTCTCTTTTTTAGGAATATTTGTATTTGTTGTATTTTCACAAATATACATGGTTTGGGGAGGAGATTTCCGCCGCCCTGCTCACATCGCCATCTTTCCAGAACCCTATTTTAACTGCCACTTAATAATAACAGTGAATTGAAACATCACTACAATTGTGTTTTCAGAATTTTTGCTTTTTATGTTGGAATGTCTTGCTATTTGTTGGAAATAAATAGATTCAGTATTGTCATGTCTGTCTGTGCCTTTTGTCATTATGTAAGTCTGCTTTCTTGTTTCACTTTCCACTGTTTCCCATAGTTTTTACTGATTTAAATACCAGGAAAAAGACAATGGTGGCAATATTATACCAGGCACATAGTTTTGTCCAATGTTTTATCCCTACTTTTGAACTTCAAGTATGTATTTGTATATGGAAAACTCTAGATACACTACTTTATTTTTGGAAATCATGCATCTGATCTACATCTAAGGCTTCCAGCTTCTTTGGCTCGCCTTTTATCTGCCTCAACAAAAGGGAAGTATGTATTTTAAATGGTCCGTATGTTACCAGTTGTGATTCGCAGTAGGGATACTATATGAAAAGTATGGCACCAGGTTTGATTTAGCTTTTTGTCACTTAGTAATCATGATTTTTTAAATTTAGAGGTTAAAGCAATTTGTGGTATTTATTTAAAACTTCTCTAGCTGTTTATATTTTGTATAACTTGGATAAATCCACAATACCTGTTGATCTGATTATTTGGGAAAGAGAAGTGCTGTGTTTTGTGGTTTTATCTGTTCAGTTCTCCACCATTCTATTAATCTAATTAGAACTCTGAAGACATTGCTATGAATCATTATATTGTGTTTTTTTTGTAATGTATTGTTCAACACTTAGCTAATTTTAACCAGCTGCCGCTACTGCTCTTTTATTTACTGGCTCCTTTGATAAATGGGTTTGATAGCACCCACTGTCATCAGCATTGTTCAAAAGTTCTTTCTGAAATTCAGCCTTTAATACCTAG
Source organism: Smutsia gigantea (assembly GCA_032199065.1). Taxonomy (NCBI): domain Eukaryota; kingdom Metazoa; phylum Chordata; class Mammalia; order Pholidota; family Manidae; genus Smutsia; species Smutsia gigantea. The sequence continues at coordinate 12,453 of JAVSCE010006934.1, read as the reverse complement.
AGATATTTCCTTATAACAATTTTGGCAAAGGGCATATTTCCTAAGTATCCAAAGACGTATCTGATTGTTATTTTGCTTCTGTACCTGAAGATCACTGTTGCTGCCTGGACAGTTCTTAACATATGTCCTTTTCTTCCAGAATTTCTTATTTAACTTATTTTTATTTATGTCCAAGTGTTTTGATTTTTCTCTTAGTAGCTTGTACATTTATTTTACATTATAGTTTATGCAATCATATGGCAGTCATGAGGGCTCACAAATACTTACTTCACCACTTTTTCCAGGCACTTAATGGGATTGTGCTTCTCTGCCTCTTTTTGATTTAGATATGGTAATGTAATTTGCTTTGGCCAAGAAAAGTGATTGGAACTGGAATATGCTATATATGTGCAAAAGTCATAAAGACATTTGCAAATCACCTAATTATTGATGGAACCTTTGTCAGCCAGAGTTCCTGAGGGACCAAAAGGTAGAGTCCCCACCTCCCCCAAATAGTCTTCCCTGGGTAGCATGAGCAAGAATTAGTTTTTTCAGTGTTTAGATTCGGCAGTTGTTTGTTACTTCAGCATAAGTGGTCTGTATTTACTGACAAGGACTATAAGCTTTCTGATCATTCTTTGTTAATTATAGATACAACACAGTCCTATCTAATTTGGGATATTTTTTTCCTATTCATTCAAGAGGAAGTATCATCAGCTGTAAGTGTGATTATCAACCTTGTGCTAGTTACACTTCTCCTCAGATAATATCATATGTTGAAAACTTAACTCCCAAGGTGTTGATATTAGGAGGTGCTTTTTAAGTATGTTTGTTCTAATTCCAGCCATATTTAGGTGTTTTGCAGGGAAGGGCATTTCAGAAGCTGGCTTATTTAATTGATACAACAAAAACCTCATGAATTTTGTTTGTTTTTTAAAGTTAGCTTTCATATCAAGCTTACTAGCATATTTTAAATCCAACTCCAAGCAAAATACTTGTGGGAGTTTGCTGTAATGTTATATATATATTTTTCCAGAGTAAGATAGCAACAGTATTTCAAGTGATGAATAATTCTAGAAGTATTTAAAAAAGAGCAGTTTCTTTCCCCCACATCTTTCTACCATAGGTTCCTCTTTCCAGAGGCAACCATGTTCAACTTTTAGCTATTGCTTTCATTACTGGACTCCACATTTTTATATAATATGTTATTAATATTTAGTAATTTAGTAATTTTATTTAGTTTGACCTCTTTCTATGAACAATAAGGATTTGACATTTAACCCAATTTTCACCTATCATTTAACAATAATTACATCATAATTGGGTTGAATCAGTTTTCAGATTTACATTATTATGATTTTGTAACTCTTCAGTACAGTGCTGTATAATGTAAAATCATGTTTCCTTTCTTATGCAATACCCTGTTTTACCTGCAGTCAATAATTTTTTCTCTCTCTCTTTTTTAAACTTACACAGTTTCCTGTATACCTACAGCCTCTTAAACTTGCTTACTACATGGCCAGACCGTCAAATAATAATTTGCATTTTTCCCTGAAGACCACCTTCCTAGTGTCCCATCCTAATAGCCCAATAGGGATAACATCACAGCTGTCATCTAGGAACTTCACTTTACTGCTCTCCTATTACTAGAACCCTATTTTCTAGACTCAGTGTTTTCCTTTTCCTTGTTTTTTTTTTTTTTTTTTTTTGCTGTCTAGTTTTAGTAGGAATATCTCTTCAGTGGCTTCCTAGGAAATGTGCATAGGAGGTAATATTTTTGAGAACTTGCATATCTAAAAGTATTATTAGTCCATAGACATTCTTGATTAATATCAGGATGGCTAATTCTAGGTTGCAAACCACTCTTTTCTATTTAACAATAAAAAACACCTGCAAAAGTCTACTGGCTTCCTGTGCTGCTGGTTAGGAGACCAGTGTATTTCTGATTACTCTAGACTTTGTATATATGTTGTTTTGTCTTGACACTTGTAAAAATTTCCCTTTAATCTCTAGTGCCATGGTCTGAATGTATCTCCCTTGAATTCTATGTTGAAATCTTAACTCCCAAGGTGTTGGTATTAGGAGGTGGTGACTTTGGGAGGAATGGGGTAATTACTCTCATGAAAGAGACTTTAGAGAGCTCCTCAACCCTTTCTATCATGTGAGGACCCAACAGGAGTCTGTGACCTGGAAGAGTGCCCCCGCCTGGCATTCTCATCTCAGACTTCCAGCCCTTCGAACTGTGAAAACTAAATTTCTGTTGTTTATAAGCCCCCAAGTTTGTAATATTTTGTTATTACCTGAACAGACTAAGCTGATATGCTGGCATGTTATGTTAACGTGCTTTTCTGTGAACCTTTTTCATTTTCCAATCATGGCACTTGTGGACTCTTTCAGTTACAAAGCAATAGTCCTTCAGCTCTGAGCAATCCTACTGAAAATGTCTTAAGTAATTACTTTTTCATATTGTCCCAACATTTTATAATCTCAATAACGTATCGGTTCCTCTTATATGTCTATTTTCTTCTGCTATTTGCTTCTAACCTGAGTGTGTGTGTTTAAATAATCAACTTTTTTCCTTTAGAGTTCTTTAAAAAGTTCTATGCTTTATTTTCACAGATCTCATTAGCTTTCATTTAAAATACTTACTTTGTACACATTTAATACAGAGAAGTATGACTAATTGAATGTTAATCCATAATCACACATCCCTGAAAAAACTCAACTCCCTTTAATATAAAAATCCTATGTGAATATGAAAAAATTCAAATCACACAGAAAGTTATAAAATAAAAATAACCTTCTCTATATTCCAACCTTCTTTCCCCCCAAAATCACTGTTACAGGCTTTTTGTTGTTGGTATAAAAGAGTGTGTGTGTATGTTGTATACACATAAAATCAGTTATATATAATCACAGATACTATGAAAAGATAAAATAACCTTTAATATTAATATTATATTAAATATTGTCTGTTTTACAAAAAGTGTTATAGCAAAAAGATCATACTCTATATACTGCTTTGTTCTTTGCTTTTAAGAGACTTCATACCTTAGAGATTTTCTGCATTAACATACAAAAGTGTACCTACTTAATTTTAAGTTTTATAGTATTTCATGTATAGATAAACCATAGTTTATTTGACCAGTTATTGGTTGATGGATATTTTAGGTAATTCCTGATGTTTTTCACAGGTGAGGCTGTCAAAAGCAAGGTTGCACATTTCTTAGCAGAATTTCACACATATATCCTAACAGGGGAATTCGTGGGTCAGAAAATCTCAGAAGAGTGGTTCTCCACTGAATGGAGCTGTGGGATTAGCACTTCCTTTCCCTCAGGGATTTTGGATGTACTTGTCCTTTGTAGAGCTCACTATAGCCTCAGTTTCCTCACCTTTACTATTTACAGATCCCAATATGACCATTCCTTCCTCACTGTTTTGTTATAAAACTAAAAAGAGAGAGTTAACTGTTTCTCACAGAGCTGTCATGAGGCTTAGAAATAATATATGTGAATACCTGTATGTGACCCATATTTGGGGAGTAAATAACTGCTTGCTTTTATTCTTCCAACTGTGGTTATTTGTGAAACTTGAGAGGAGGAAAACCATAATAGACCAATGGAATTAAAACCTTACCTGTGGAGATCTTTGGTTCAAAAATAAATGTGGTTGGGGGTGAAGGGTGGGGTTAAATCACATGAGTATATTCATAACCATTGCCTGAATTACTTTCAAAATGAGTTGACTTAATTTACAATAAAAGACAACAGTATAACCTAACAATGAAATAAGGAATAAGGAAAATAAGAAAAAAGTAAAGATTAAACAGATCATGAAACTTGAGGGGAAAGCAACCAAGAACATAGAATAATATAGTTATTGCTATTGGTCCTTAAATTTAACCACGAAGACCCATATTTCCATATTATATTTAGGAACCTGGAAGCTGTATATTATTTTAATGCCTTGCTGGTTTTCAACTCATCCTCAAACCACTGACTCCCTCCCCTACGCCACCAGTGGGAGGCAGACTCCTTTGCTCATAAACAGTATTGCATGTTTTGCTGTGTAGCTACTTCTCTGCATCCACTATTTCTTGTGAGACCACCACACTGAAAACAAATAAATGAACACTTTTCACATATCAAAAGGAGACCAAAAACAAAGAAGAGTGAAACTGGGGCCAAAAGGTTAAGAGAGGAAAGATGTAGTTGCTCTTTTCCTGAGCCAGTACACAGTGCTTTCTGTCTGAGCAGTTACAGACCTCTGCTGAGCCAGGTTTCTGTACCTCTGCCCAAACCTTGATAATTTGGTCCTCAGTGTAGTCCTTGAATTTTTCATATTTTTTTTCCTGATGCTTTGGGTCAAAATGTCTGAGGTAAAAACTTCCCATTCTGTGTAATAAATTCCCAATTTCAAACTGCTGCTGTGACAGTGCTAAAGTGTTTCTTACACACAGACACCCACACACAGCTCATCCTACAGTCTCAGAGCCAGTAAAAGGTGAATAGGAGAAGCCATAGGTCAAAAGGGCACAGACCCAATGCTTTGTATATGTACTCACAGGGATGCATGGATGTTATTAATGCTTTATTTTCATTCTGTCTTCCTGTTTCTGTTTGTACAGCTATGCTAGATCTACTTTCCTGGCATTTCTATTCTTTCTGTCTATCCTCTTCTATACTGAATGGTAAACATAAGTATCTGCATCCAGCTAAAAGATATATGTGCACACAAACACATATGTATATGTGTACATATATATACACACGTTATATATATCTGTGTGTATGTTTCACTATGTCCATTTAACTTTTATTTTTGTAGTAGCCACAAAAATGAGGCTATATGATTCAGGTAATGATACCCTTATTCTAATACCAAAGGGAGGGGGGAATGCTGAAAGAAATAATAATTATATTTAAATACAAAACTGCCTTTTTGAATTGTCACATAATTTTCTATGGTAAACTAAAGTATCACATGAATAAAATGATCTTTTTCTGCAGGATAAAATATAAGATCAAATTAACTTTGGAGAAGCAAAAACAATATGACTTATTTTCTCTCTTTAGCAGTATAAAAAAATATAGAAAAGATAGCTGAAGAACACGAATGGCATTTAGCAAATTATTTGCCTTGTGAAATTAAAGATATTGGTATGGTAATCTAAGGAAGGACAGAACCAGAAAAGGCTAATAAGTGCTATGTCATTTTTGTACACTGCTTAAAAAGAAGGCAAATACATTTCTTTTTTTCTAAAGAGGTTTTGCTTTCCCATAGTAATTGTTTCTCAGATTGAATTCACATAATCAGTGTATCAGTATGTTTGTTAAAATTAGTTTTTCTATCTTTACAGATAGTAAAAAATTAGTTTACTATCTGTAAAGAAACCCCATAGTAGTTTCTCAAAGGCAAAATCATTTGATAGTAGATGCCTCTTCATAATGTCACTGAAGTCACTTACCCAACCATGTCACTTAATTAATTTTGTAAAAAACAGCTTCTGTATCCTGCAGTTACCAGGATGATGTAACTGGAGTTAATTATCTATTTTAACATAGTGGTGCAGATAAAAGAACAAAGTATTTCAGTTTATAAGTATTAGATTTTATTTCCAGCTCTACAATTTGCTATTAGTTGTTTGACTTGGATGATATGAGTTAAAATCTCTGAGTTTTGTTTCTGTTGCCATGAAAAGGGGCACAAAATCAGCCTCCTGATTCCTCACAATTGTTATGAGCCCTGTTAGAGGAAGTGTGTATGTAGTTATTTACTTTGGTGGTGATGGTCTGGATGCCAGATTTCAGCTCTGGGCAAGTCCACTCTGGATTCACTGAGACCAAAAATGACAACAGAGCATTGGGAAAGTGTTCATACCCAGCTTTATTCTTGTGGCAGCTGGTTGAGCACTTAGATTACATCCGCTGCATCTGCATGCGGCAGGTCTGTGATCCAGTCTGCACAGAGCACTGGGTGGAGATCTTTATATAGCAACACAGGCAGTAATGGCTCATTTCCAACACGTGTGTAAACATGCCCCTGCACAGTGGGCCAAGTATTACAGAAGCATGAGATGCATTGCACATGCACAGTGAGTCAGGTGAGCATTCTGGCACTAGGAACTTCTATTTTCCCTACGTGGTCTTATGCATATTTGCTGATAATTAGAACTGAGGAGAGGATAATGTTAACGTCCACAAATCAAAATAAGCGGGTTAACTAATATGCCTGGCTGGAATGCACTGCCTCAGTGCATGAAAGTGGCCTAGGTGAATTTTTATTAATGGGGCCTAAGTTCTTCTCAAAACAGTTAAAGGTTTATATCCAACACTGAGTTAAATTAATAGTCATAATGCCAATGCATATAGAACATATCAGCAATTGCTTCTACTTAACAGTGGGGAAAAACCTCCAGCAAATCACAATCATTTAAGATGACTTTCTTTTAAAGGTTTTATTTTCTCTGGGTCATTGTTCTAACCATTTTGCCAATGCCTGTTTATATTTTGGTTCTTTCTAGACAGCCCTATCTTGCCACCAGTTCTTTCCTTTATGGTCTGCGTCCCATCTGGGAGCCCCCACCGTGGGACCAAATCCTGCCTGTGGTCTTTCCTCCAGATCTCCAGCTCCAGCTGGTGGTCCCTGGGCAGCCCCTTCCCTGGGGTTTCAGCTCTTACTGATGACCCTGGCCTCTGGACTCTGATATCATCATCTCTTCTTCCCTTCGTGCCTCTAGTTTTCGAAGTAACAGCAGCTTTTGCAGGTGATTTATCTTTGGGTACTTCATCTTTCTGTGTTCTCAACTTTTCTGAAAACTCCTGACTCGTTTGCTGAATTAAAGTCCATGGTGTGATTCTGCTTTCCAGATGGAACACAGAATCATCACATAACCGGTGGAATATATCCAGCTCCTTAAAAAGTAAGAAATAAATTGAAAGGAAGGAGATAGGTGAATGAAACAAATCTCTGTTTTAATCAAATGCAATGATATTTTATATATCATGAGAACCTTTTCTTTTGACCTAATTACCACAATATTTTGATACAGATTCTGTGATAATATCAGCTGAAAGATGGCATTTTAAACCTTGTAAAGTTTGTTCATTCATTGGTTTCTGACTATAATCAGAATTTTTTTTCACCATTGTTATTTGTAGAATATTTTTGCCTGAATTCCATCTGCTCTTCATGGAGAATAGTTTAGAGTACAGTTTGCCATGAAATAAAGTAGGATAAATTTTTAACATATTTCCCAATAAATCAAGGGGCTAATCACTTAGGAATGACAAATTTCCATTAAAATATAGATTAACTCTATTCTAAACACATCATTGTGTATCTACAGAAATGAATGCATTGACAAAGATTTATGACATCCCATTGTTAATTGGAATACCTCTCCATGCACAATTATTTTCATCATTATTTATATGAGCTAAAAATGAAAACACTATATCTAGCACTTGGGGAGCATGGAAGGTTTATGTAAAATAGAGGATGGATGGCCAGTGGAGCCTGGCCTGATGGTGAGCACCCTGCATTTGTGCCATGATGAGAAGCATGAGCCTGCGTGTGTGATCCAACACATATAGTGTGGTTAGATCAGATTCCTTACTTGGAAAAAGCATGTTAGTGCTCTTGACAGTATTTCTACAAATATGATGAGAGGAGGGTATTACTGTAGAAGGCAGAATAATGGCCTCCAAACATGTCCACATCCTAATTCAGGTCTGCTGTGAATATATTACCTTATGTGGCAAAAGCAGCTTTTCAGATGTGATAATGTTAAGGATTTTGAAGCAGGGAGATTATCCTGAGTTGTTCTGGTGAGCCCAATGTAAACACAAGGGTCCTTATAGGAAGAGGCAGGAGGTCGGCCTCAGAGAAAGAGATTTGATGACAGAAGTGGGGGACAGAGTGATATGAGGAAAGGGTCATGAGCCGAGGAGGGTGTGCAGCTTCTAAAAGCTGGAAAAGGCAAGGAATGGATTCTCTCCAAGAGCTTCCAGGAAGAATGTGGCTCTACTGACCCATTTTAAACTTCTGACCCCAGAACATTTGTGTTGCTTTAAGCCACTAAGTTTGTGGTAATACATTGTAGCAGCATTTGGAAACTATACACTTACCTTACTTGTTCTATTTAAATTATGGATATAAATAGACTATGGGCTCCCTGTTTGATCTGTATGGCTGTGCATTTCATCATCCTATTTTCCTCTCATGCAAGTAAACTAGTTGGACAGAGAATCAAACCCCTCCGTTAATAATTGCATGGCTCAGTGTGCTTCAGATAATGAGGAAATTCAAATAACCTCACATAAAGATAAAGAGGTTAATTTCATTAGACAGTCAGCTAATGGCACCATTAAGGATTGACTCTGGGAACTATGTATTAAGTTGAATATTCCAACTCAAGAGAGAGGAGAGGAACTCTGTGGCTGAAGGATACAAGATTCAGTTAGGGGGTAGATGATACTGGTCACCTTCTGAGAGGTTCTTGATGAGCTACAGGGAACATTCATGATGTCTTTCTGAATCAATTTTATGTTTTCATCTAGAAAGCCTTATGCATTAATACCAGGAGTTATTGTCATTTGATTTCTGTTGGCTCTAAAACACAGTGACAGGCTTATTTGTGGCATATAAACACATTTAAATTCTGGGCTAAGTGCCAGGCTTAAAACAACACCCAATTATTTCAACAATAGTAGCACATTTTATCTCCAAGTCCTTTATTGTGGGTTTGGTGGGTCCAGAAGGAAGCAATGCCCATATCCTATCCCCTCAATAGTAGGCCCCAAGAAATAACATTCATAGAGGACATTATTCTTCAAATTGATTGTGGCTGGATATTGATATGAAGACAATGGATGCCCTTGGATCAGAGTTTGCTTAGATGGGGTCTTCACCAAAAACAAGCCAAATAGCAGCTGCTGTAGCCTTGTTCTATGAGCAGGATTCTGTCTTTTGTAATATGTCTCTCAGCATTACTAATAATGCATGGTAGCAAGGCCTATTGCTTATTGACCCATCATTTCTTCTAAGAGAAGAATTAAAAGCGGGAAAATTCTAATTCCTAGTTTGGGCTCCTAATTCTCTTGCGTATAGGAATAATGAAAAAAGGAGAACAGTCTGGGATATGCAGGAAACTGTCTAGGCATAGAAGTTAATTTTTTGCAAGTAATGTCAGTTAACTTATTTGAAAATTCTAACTGGTGGTTAGTCACTATCCATGAGTGGTCCCCAGAAAAATGTGAAATAATCATTTTCTTTGAAATTGAACATCGCCTATTAAGGATGAATAGTGATATGAGTCATTTATTCTAGTTGAATCCTTGCATATTTTGACACACAACATTTGGAGCACAGCCTTATGTGATAGATTTAAAAAAAACTCTATTTTGTGTTTATGCAAACTCAATCTCCTATAAAGTTTGATAGTAAACTTTTTGTCAAAGGAGAAATAAATTTCATTAATTTGTAGGTCTTAAATACATGACAATAAGTGTCATTTTGCAGTAGTTTTAATATATAACATAAAAAAGAAGATAAAATCTCAGGCTAAATTCAAAAAAATTATCTAAAAAATACTAATAGTTTTGAAAAACTTAATATGTGGTATATAGAGTTAAGTAAGTTACATAATGATTCTTATTTTTTTATTTTGGGCTGATGTATATCACAGAGGTTCAAATAGTCATGACTGCTAGGCCCATTACAAATATTAACTGTCACCACTAATAGTGGTGATCAGTGTCAACCAACATCAGAAGACTTAAAAACAGTTTTATTCTTGATATCCTAATGTCTAGTTGGTGAGAACCCATCTCGTAGGTGTATAATTAAAATTCATGGAATGTAGAGTCAAATTACCCTTTATCAGAGCTTAAACCGGACATTTGATGAATTATTGCATTTAGTGCGCAATTAGTGATGAACAATGACTATTTAAAAATTTCTTCTTACATATGTACAAGATGATCCAATTAACATCTAATGTACTTGCATTTTACAATTAATATATCACAGAATGACAATCCAGAACTTCCTAGAATTGCCATTGGCTAAGAGAAGTGCTTGCTTATCTCTGTCATTCCGTCTTCCAGACAATTATGTACATGATTCTGTTAACATCTTAAGTATGTGCTGAACACAAAACAGTTGTGGAATCTCTTCCTTGTGTCTCTGGCTTCAGTGAATGGTATTTTTTTAAAGTTGGAATAGGCTACTGTTTTTCTCTTGGTTCGTATTCTAGTTGAAAATCTGAAGGAATTTACAAGTGTGTCACTTCTTAGTGATCACTGTCATAAGCCCACCTGCTGTAATAGAAAAATATGTAAAGGTAAAGGACTGTTAAATATGACTTATAATTTACATATAATTAATTGAATAAAAATAATGATAATTATACAAGAAATAGTAAAGATCTTAGCTAAAATTTAGCAAACATCCCAAAGAAACATTTTAAGATGGAAAAAGTTGGAAAAGGTTTTTATTCTTTACTACTAGTTATTATCAAACTCCTGTTCAGCATACTGCTATTCAAAATACTGCTTTAGGATTAAAAAAATGAAATAACAATGGCTCACTATAATTGCTATTTTGGGGGAAGGTAGAAAATTTTGCTGATGTAATAATAATAATAGTAGCAATATTGTCAAATAGAAAAAGTAGTTCATAGATTCCATGATCGCTAACATAAAAAATTCTGATTGTCAACTCAAAACTATTAGATACAATGGAAAATTTCACTTAAGGGACTAGGTAAGAGAAAATAATTAAAATACAAGTGTTCTTGCATTCCAGCAATAACTACCTAAATTATATAATTGATAAATATCATTCATAAAATAACCAAAAGATAAATATTCTGGGGAATAGGTAAGAAGCAATCTGAGGGAGACTTCCGGGAAGATGGCGGTATGAGCAGGGTGGCAGAAATCTCCTCCCAACACTATATTTATCTACGAAAACACAGAAAATACATCTATTCCTAAAAGAGAGACGAGAATACACAGGAAAGCGCACAGCGTGCAGCTACACACGAGAGGACTCGGCACCCCAAGAGGCGGGTAAGATACGGAGCCGCGACCCAGCGGGACCCGAGCCCTCCCCCACCCAAGCGCACCGGCGGGAGGAGAGGATTCAGAGCCGGGAGGGAGTGGAAGTGCACCCCGCAAAGTAGCCAGCCCCGGTGAACTGCACGGGGAGCGCTGACCCACATTGCGCAGTGCAGCGGAGATTGGAGAGACAGAGGGGCAGGATCTGAGCGGGGAACACGCCAGGGTGCTTGCAGCCGGCTCCCGGGAAGGAGAAAAAAAAACAGTGCGCGCTTTCTTCAGCGGTCTTAAAGAGACAGGAGCCCAGCGGAGGAGCCGGATTGCCCCAGCACACTCAGCCCAGCAGGCTGGGAGTCCTGGGGAGTTTCAGACGCCTTAGCTGGCGACTGAGGAAGCGTAGCCATACTTAACACTTCTCACTGAGATCAACAGCCTCCTATTCGTTCCCACCCCTGCCAGAGCGATAAAAGGCCCTGCGGAGCGGCACAGTCACAGCTGTGGAATAGTGGGGCAATAGCGCCACCTAGAGCATTCCCACAGAATCTACGTCCGGTGGGCATTTTTTTTTGTTTTTTTTTGTTTTTTTTGTTTTTTGTTTTGTTTTTGTTTTTTCTTTTCTTTCTTTTTTTTTCTTTTCTTCTTTCTTTCTTTTTTTCCTTTTTTTTCCTTTTTTTCTCTTTTTTTTTTCTTCTCTTTTTAAAGTCTTAAAGAGCCCAGCTGACATACGTGGCAACTATCAGTGACCAAATTATACAGACATGAAAAGACAGAGGAATATGGTTCAGACCAAAATCAACCAGACAACCCCAGAGAGGGAGTCTGAAGGGATGGAAATGCACAGCCTCCCTGAAAAGAATTTAGAATAAAAGTCATAACCATGCTGATGGACCTACAGAGAAATGTGCAAGAGCTGAGGGAGGAAGTGAGGGAACTGAGGAAAGACAATACAGAAATCAGACAAGCGATCGACGGGGCTTAACAGCAGAATGGATGAGATGCGAGAGACTATTAATGGAATAGAAAACAGAGAACAGGAGTACAGAGCAGCTGAGGCAGAGAGAGATAAAAGGATTTCTAGGAATGAAAGAATATTAAGAGAACTGTGTGACCAATCCAAACGGAACAATATTCGCATTATATGAGTACCAGAGGAAGAAGAGAGAGAAAAAGGGATAGAAAGTGTCTTTGAAGAAATAATTGCTGAGAACTTTCCCTCGCTGGGGAAGGAAGTAGTCTCGCAGTCCACGGAAGCTCATAGATCTCCCAACACAAGGGACCCGAGGAAGACAACACCAAGACACATAATAATTAAGATGGCAAAGATCAAAGATAAAGACAGGGTATTAAAGGCAGCTAGAGAGAGAGAAAAGATCACCTACAAAGGAAAACCCATCAGACTATCATCAGACT